>CAESWR010000647.1:332164-350240 GCA_903171835.1 Mullus surmuletus | reverse complement strand
GTAATACTACAGTGGGAGGCCATGGCTGACATCTGTGTGGCGTTTTGCGCGTGTGTGTGTGTGTCTCATACATATACGGGTATGCATATACAAAAAAAAACGACTAACTTTGCAACTTATCAAAGCCACCGATAAATTGAGCATCTCTGGACTCATGCAATAAGCTTTTTCTCATATAGATGGCAGAGATTTTTCCATTTTTGTGATTTAACTTGTGGATGGACAGAAAAGCTGAGTGACGGCTACGGCTTCACTGCTGCATTAAAATAACACTTCATTCAAAATAATTCCAAAAAATAACAAAATAAAAGTCGGCCTTACTTGGATGCGAGAAGCTGGTTGATAGGAGGCATCAGCACAGACGCCCGTGCACAAGCTGAACAGGTGTTTCATTGCTGCTTCTTTAGTCAGATGTTTTCATTTTGCATCACCGTCACACACCTCAGCAATCACATATAAGCTTAACACACATGTAAACCTAAGAAATGAAAAAAAAACTCCTCTATCTACGTACATATATGTATCAGTTTAGAGCTGCATTGAGTTTGGGACACTGTGCATGGACGCACACTCTCCTGCCACTGGCACATGTGCAGCCCCTGCCTGTGCCCATTGTAGCTGCATGGGAGACCCTGTAGATCTCAGGCAGCTGCAGGTTCACCAGCTCGTCACATCGAGTTTCAGGCCCAGTCTACACGCTCAGTAGATACGCGACTATGTATTTATGTATTTTCAACACTGCTATTTCTGTGCTTTTTGGGCTTTTAGGTTGCTGGGAATTGACCTTTTTGAAAAATTAATAACCAGGCACTCAGGAAATTTATGACGTCAGAAGTGCGTCAAAAAGTCTTCCTGTTGAGTGACTTTATGTGCAGTTGATATAGAAGTTCTTCTGCACTTTCCAAGATTTAAGATTTCTTAATTGAAAATGTGAGGGCGTTTCATTTTCTAAAATGTCTTTCTCTTTAGCTCATCTTTTCCTTAGCTTAAGCTTAATGCACATTTTTTTAAACAATGCTTGTGGTAGAGATGTGTGAATTTATCAACTGTGTGTGTTATCACTAATGACCATTGATTAGGGCTGGGTGTCGGTACTCGATACCTTTAAGGTATCGACCGAAACAACCCAGTACCAAGTAGTATTGAAACCACGCCTGTCAAACAATACCTGAAATCGGTTGCTTTTGCACCCAGATCTAGAAAAAGAAGACTATTTCTATTTTGCTTGCAGCCAATCACTGCAAGCGTAATTTGAGCACTGCATGTATTTGTGTAAAAATCTTTTGAATGGGGAAGAGTAGTGATATTTGACGCTTTCCATTTGCATGATTAATATTGAAGGAAGGAAGTAACAAAAAGTATCAAATGAAGTACTCAATTGGTATCGGTATCATTTTAAGGGTACTGTTATTGGCACTGATATCGAAGATTTTCGATACGCAGTCCTAGTATTGACCATAAATTGACCTCAGAATGTCACATCTAATACAAAAAGTGTGGACTGGGCCTCTTAAAAACTCAATTCTTCCTCGTGAGAAAGCTCAGTGAGTGCGGACGTTTCCTACCTTGTCGCTGTCCACAGTGTTCTGGGAAGTCCTGGAGGCGATGGAGATGGTATCTGGTTGGCTGCTGCCATCACCCTGGCTGTCTCCATCCTCTCCTCCCTCCCTGAACACGCACACAAAAACCAAAGCGTAGGCTTAAATCACCGCGGGACACAAACAGCTTCAGTATTAATAGCTCAACCACAAATCTTTTTTATAATCTGAGAAAATGTTTTGTTCTGCCGTAGTCGTTTTTCCGTGGTGGTGGTGTTTGCTGAAGTTTATAATGATGTTTCTAGTTGTGGCAACAGTAGTGGCGTGAAAAAAGCCAAGACTACTCATTGCACAAGTGCTGGAGGGATGACAGCACATTACTGGCTGTACAATTCAGGGAATTTACCGAGGATTCACTCACGCACTGAGCCACTTTTTGAGTAGAAGATCTTGCACTTAAGTATCATAAGTGTATAGTTAACAGTTGTGTTTGGGTAGAAAAACATCAAAGGAGATTATTGAACTGATCAGCAGTGAGACAAAATACTGGAACAATTATCATCCTGTATCCTGTCACAGTAAACAGAGGGGATCTGGCAGATGCGAGGGGTTTTCTTTGTGATGCTTCGATGTCACTGCGTCTCTTGTGTCCTTTGAAAATGGTTTAATGACATCACCAGGGCTGTAGATTATGTTATATTACTCTTTAATTGATTTCATCATGACACTTTCTCTTGGGTGGAGCTGATCTGTGGTTTCAGTGGATGTTTTGGAATCAAGATCACTACGTTCTGCTTTTCTTTTTTTTTCCCCCCACAGTGCCGTAATCTCAGACTAATCCCGCTTCTGAGTTGAAGTCCCAGAGCCGGACCGGGGGAATGAGCTCCTGCCAAGATATATACCGACCCCCTGACCCCCATTAAGTCAAGGTGTTTCTGCTCTCATAAAATCAGTGCCATCCTTGGAGGATTTTTCACAGCTTTTCCTAGTTCTACTTTCTGAAAAAACAAATTTTTTGACCTTTCTGAGAACATTTCTGCCCCTGTAGCCCTCAGTAAGGAGGTGCAGAGATCACTGAATGACTGTACTTAATTATCAAACACCCCAGAATTTCTATAAAAAAGTGGAAAAGTACTTGGTGACTGATACAAAACTGCAAAAAACTGACTTTTAACTTGATTGTATGAACTACAAACAGGCTATAGTTAGGAAACTATATGGGCAACAGATGGATCAAGAAGGGAATCAACTTTATGTGATGTTACCTCTTGGTGCTCCTGGGTTTGGTCAGTGCTGGTGCTTTGGGCAGATGAAGAGGCTCCTTCAGCGCCCCCTTCAGGTGAGTTAGTCTCTCCTGGATCACCTCCCTGATGTTCTTTATCCACTCCTGTTTGGCCTCCATACTGGACGCCTGCAGGAGACCAAATAATAATGATTATAACAATAATAATAATAATACTCTTCAAAAGTAAAAGAAAAAAAGGAATAATAATAATAGTAATAAAAACAATAAAACATCTCATTTTGTGGGAAAGAATTAAAACAAGAAGAGCAGATTTGTTAAAAAGCAGTTTTTCTTTAAATCTAAAAGGGGGAAACAAAGTTTCTGCTAAAAATAAAATGTCATAAGACCTTTTTAAAACAGTCAGTAGATTGTGGTGCCCTCAAGGTGTCAGGGAGATCAAAATAACAGCTTTATTTCAGCATTTCGTTTGTCATGTGTGCATATTCATTTATTCAAATGCATTTTTACTTGCCTTAAGCACAGTTTTATTGTCAGAGGAAGGGGTTCTTCCTGCCCACAGCGCAAATTTACACGGGTCACCTTCAATGTGCTCGGTCACCCCCAACTCTGATGTCTGCAGGTGAGGAAGCAGGATGATGTATAAGGTGAGATAAAGACAGCACCTGTGTAAAGCTCTCACAGTCTCACACACACTCACCAGTAGTCTGTTTTTGTACTGGTACTTGGTTCTCCCTGCCGAGTCTTTGATCTCCTTGCTGAAGACCAGCGAGAACTCAAACAGGAAGAGGTGTCGGTCCCGCCCCTTCCTGATCAGAGAGCGCGGATCCCAAACCTGGAAACTGTCCTGCAGGATGAGCTCGCCCTGCACCTCCAGGTTCTCCTCAAACCCTGGGGGGGGGGAACAGAGGAACAAAGATGTCAGGAGAAGTCGCGTCACCTTGCTGCATTAAGTCACGGCATCAACAATTCATGGGCAGAATCTCACCCTCCAACATGGCGAGGTGCATTGCATCATTCGCCCTCTTGGGGACGCCGAGCATGACCTCCAGACCGTCTTTGATCTCCCCTTTGCCCTCCTCACAGCACGACAGTAACTCCTGCAGGAGATGATTCAATGATAGTTAAAGTTACACAGTTTCTTCCTCTGTGTGAAAAACATACTGCGCAATAGTTGACATTCCCACATTGGTGTTTTTATCTGATAGTCAGTGAGAGTTGGCTTAGCACTGTAATTATGTTAATTATACTGCGCTGATTATAATGATTATACTACCTTAAGCAGTAGTTGGTATTTTGTGATCCTCTGCACTGGTTTGATGAGGTAAGAGGATATGGAGTTTGCCAGTCCGCGTCTCTGCTGGATGTCCTGTTTGCCCACACGGAGACAAAATCACAGCAAATGTCAAAATATACCAAATATAGATGCCAAAATATATATTACAGACTTTTGCCAAAAATCAAACATCCCCATCTGGTGGCCAAACATGAACAAGATCACTCCAAAATATTTAGAAATCTTGAAAAAGCACCAAGGTTTCCGTTAATGAGCCATAAACGCAGATGATCGATCGGCTCCACCCATCTGCTTGCATTAAGCAATCTGCCACAGACAAATATTACTGTAATACTACTGCTTCCTGCATCTGCTTTCTCCTTTTTTTTTGCTGATATAAGTCAATCATTTTTTCTTTCCTCACGTCCCGATATCTCACAAATGGGTAATGATCGATATACTCACATCAAAGAAGGTGCCAGCATGTTCCAGTATGAGCTGACTGGAGTCTGGTTTGTTCTTACAGTAATCCACGTATATGTGGAATTTATCAGCCTGCGACACGGGAGGGGAGGAAGATGAGAAGAAGAGTAAAGAGAATACAGTCAGGATCATGGCACGTCTACTTTGCAACAACAGGGGGCAGTGTTTGGCTTTAAATATCGATCGCATCAAAACTTAACAAATTCTCACCCAAGTGACGAAGCAGTGACCCACGTCCTCGGGCAGCTGCTCATAGTTCACCAGTTCTTTCAGGAAAATACTGGAAACACAGAGCAGACTCTGTCATCAGGCATGTTTTAATCTGAAAGGAGGATCCACTGTAGAGAAATAAGTCTCAGGTATCAATCAAATCAAACCAATTTTTGTGCTGCGATAATGTCTGTCGGCTGTCTCGCTCTTACAAACATGCGGCCAGAAAAGTCACTCAACTGAACTCATCTGAAACCCCTTACAATTTGAGTCTGGAAGTCTCGTCACCTCCCTAATATCCCATTTATGATTCTTTATGAAATGCAAATGTTGCTTGTTTCAAAAGGTTCAACTGCTGAAGAAACGGTGTTTGTGTGCTGGCCAGGATTTCTCTTTGTTGTGATGTCACAAAGCACGATTCATCTCGATGAGCACAGAGAGAAACGCTCCCCCCTTCAGTAGATGATGGTGAAAACAGCCCAGCACAGCGAGGCTCCAACATCCAACGTTAAAAGAGACATTTTCAAACATCAGAATGGAATTGCTGGATTTTTAAAAAAAGGAGAAAAAAAAAATCAAGACTATATTTCTTTGAGGTTCCAGACTCAGAGGTTTCCGGAAGTACCACGAGAACATCTGAAAACAGAGGAGTTCCTCAGGGAGTTTTTTTCTCTTTCTTTCGTGATGTACTGTCTATACAGGAAAACCTCAAAGATGCTTCCTCAGCTTCCCCGGGGCTGCAATATTAACATTATATCCCCCTCTCACACACACACACACACACACACACCCTGGATGCGGGGTGGTAAAGTGGTGACAGTTCTTTGTACCAAAGCCCTTACAGTTAACAGCTTTTTCACTGCGGGAAAATCACAGCAGAAATCACAGAAAAGTGTGATGCACACTTTATACGAAAAAAAAAAAAAAAACTCTTCCCATTTTATTATATTTGGTACTCTGTCGAGTGCCAAAGTTGCTTCAAAGGCACCCACGTTTGCCCTGCGGCTGCAAAGAAACCCTGTGCCTCTCACTTGCTGTGGAAGTCGAAGATCTCCTGCATGTTGCCGAAGACGATTTGCTCCTTGTTGGCGATGCCTGCGGGAACCTCCTCCACACCGTTGGTCATTTCCCACAGGTAGGTCTGACACGCGAGCAGAAGGGAAGATGGGTAAGATAGAAAAAGACCACATTTAGCATATTAAAGCAAAGACGAAAGGATGTTTCTTTTTTTTTTTTGTTAACGTACCTCTAGACACTCTTGGAGATCTCTGACATAGGTCTTCTCCGTCTGCAACAGCTCCGCCATGATGAACCTGAAGGGAGATAAAATTAGGTGAGAAAGGGAGGAAACAGATAGTTTTCTGTTCTAGCAACCTTTTCGAACTCACTCTTTTTTCCTGGCCGACTTCCTCTTCTCCTCATTGACCTCGTGGTTGGGGTCACGGAGTTTGACCTCTGGGTCATCGGTCAGGCTGGCAGGGATGATGTCAAGCTCCAAATCCTTGTTGTCCTGCATTGGGGAAAATACATTATTTCTTTAAATTAATAGATTCGTAATAGATTTTTGTTGTTGTTGCTGTTTGAGCGGGTGCTGCCCACCTCCGAGCAGACGCCGAGGCTCCTCTCCAGGCTCTCCTGGTACTTGGCCATGCGGAGGGAGAAATCCCGGTAGCGGCGGTCCACGGTGCTCACCCAGCGCTTCAGTTCCGAAACGTGGGCGTGGCCTTTCTCCACCAGGTTGTCGGCCAACTGGATCAGCAGTTTGACCTTCTCCTTGGTTTGCTGGGGGCAGACACACACGAAACACATCACATGCCGGCCACTCTGTGATAAACACAACACTAATAACTCATTTTATTAATATTGCTGCCACTGCGTAGACTTAACCGTCCTCCTGTGCTTGCTTTCTGTTACTATCTCTGGTGTTAACTGGTGGGTTTTGACCCGTGTGTCTAATTTCTGACCTCTTTATCGTCTTGTTAGGCTCCATTGTACATGAAAAACTTGGTCTTAATGTTTTTGTTTTTGTCTGTGGGCCTTTTTCTTGACAGCCTAGCGTCTTATGCATATCATAAGACCAATTTTTTTTCAGGAAAGAAGCAAAAACAGGCAAAGAGAGAAGCCACTAACTAAAAGCTCACAGGGTTGGGAAAGGAATTGTCTGTCAGTGGGCTGTTGGCTGACATTAGTGAGCTCACATGATATCTGTTTTGGCACTATTTATTGTTTTATAGTCTTATATTATTACCAGGTCGAAACCGACCCCAAAAAACAGAATAATTTTCACTTAATAATTTAGTAAAAATAGATGTTGCTGGTTTTATTTTGTTTAAAGGGAGATTCCTGACAAAGTCAAAAACCCTTGATGCAATAAATTAATTTCTGTGCTATGTTTGTCCATTTAAAACCCAAAAATTGGTGGCGGCGACCCTAACACAAGAGGAAGGTTAATGCGTAGTTCCCGATTGCTGGGCCCCCATTCAAAAATCTTTTTTTCTCTGTGAACTTGGTTCATATCTTTTATTTTACTTCATAGTGTGTTTGCAGCGGGGGGGAACGTATGATGCAAACGTATGACAACACTTTTTGGTTTTATTCTCGTCTGTGGTGAAGCTCCTTTGCGTCTCAATGAAGCAGATGTGCACACACACGCGACAAACACGCACACACTCCGTACCTTGGCACTCAGTTTGAAGTGATGGTAGTCATTAAGGAGCTGTTGTGTTTCCTTGCTGCCGTCGCCAGGTGACGTGTGTGTGGCGAGGTAGACCTCGCCTGTCTCCTGGATCCAGTCCAAAGCCTGCATGCACACATACACACACACACACACCTCACATACAACTTCAATCCTCCGTATTTTATTTGCTCTTATGATCCCTGATAAAATAAACCAGATGTCCCTTTAGTGCTACACATTTCCTGAAGGCTGAAAGCCAGCCAGCACTTCCTTTTTTGTTCCACTAATGCAATCAAACGCACACACACATGCACACATGGAGTCGGACCTGTTTGGCGCTGCGTTCAAACACCAGGTACTGCTGACACTGGTCCAGCCTTCGTTTCTTCAGTGTCCAGAAGTGAAGGACTCTGTTCTCCCTCTGCAGCAGCTCATTCAGAATAGCTGCAGAAAATACAGAAGATATTACATCAGACAACAGACTGCTTCCAAAATGTTCCCTGAAGGTTTTAAATAAGAAGAAATTAAGAAATATAAATTGTGCATTGACATTGACTTTCATTGGATTGGTTTCCAGGTTAAGTGTCATCAGTACTGACCTTTGACCTGTTGTTCGGGTCCTCTGGCGTGACTGGCGGCTCCCGGCATGCTCACATTGTTCCTGTGGATGTACTTTAGGAAAACCTCGGCGTTCCTCCTGGCCAGCGTACATGCCTGAAGGACACACAATGGTTAGACTGACAAGATTCAAATTCAACGACTCAAGTAAAAAAATATCATGATGATCTTCCACATTTTGCTGTCAAACACTGCAGCTCTTTTGATCCTGTTCGGTCAGATTCAGACAAACTGCGGCGTGTTTGGTTTGGCCGTCGTTGAAGTTGGCACGCTCTACTCGGCTAAACAATCACAATGAAACCGCTTTACGAGGTGGGTTTCGGTTCAGCTCAGAGCGAAATTGGTACAAACTGGACTAACCACATGATTTAAAGAAACAGGAATTCCATGAAATCAACACCGATTATCAGCAATCAAACCCTTTATTAAGCAGAACAAAGATACTAACTCTCGTAAGAGAGAGGGTAAAAATATCCAATGAAGTACAATTAAATGATAATTTTGATAGATTTAAAGATGGAATTGTTCCACTTGTGCAATTGGCAAAAAACAATCAATGCAATGAAAGTACTATTGTCGATAATCCAATATAAAAACAATGACAGGCTCAAATTGGGTCTGAAAAGATTAAAGATTTTGTAATGTTTTTACACAAAGTTTCATTTTTTTTACTTTTATTAATAGTTTTTAGGATTGGCCGGTACCTTGAGGAATTTCTATCATAGCGTTTGGCCAAATTCTGAAGAAAAATGTTTAAAAAACAAACAACGCCTGATTCATCACGATGAGAGCCGACCCACCTTGAGGAAGGCCTCCTTCTGCTCCAAGTGTTTACTGATCAGGGGTAGAAGGTGGTCGGTGTCAGCTGACGTTCCCAGTTTATCGTGACTTCCGCACCAGTCCTCATCCCGACGGTACTCCTGCTCCAGGCTCTCTAGCACACTGCACACCTGGAGGAATAAAGATGCCATGGTTTAATGGAGGAAAATACACTTTCTGAGTGTGTGCATGTGTTTTGTGTGTCAGAGACAGAGATGTACCTGCTCAGAAGTCTTGTAGAAGGCCACAGATGCGTTGACCAGCTTAAGGCGGTCCTCCATCTTCAGCATCAGCTGCTGCCAGTGGACGGCCACTTTCTCTGCGCAGCCCCGAATCGCCTCGGGATCGTAGTGACCAGCCTGCAGCATCATCTGAGGAAAAGGAACGGAGGGTCAAATATATTTGGATTGAACAGCTCTCAGCACCAGCCAGACTTAAAGGTGTTGCGACTGCAGTTTGCGGGAGTGAAGTCGGCTTTGCTAAGATTAAGTCAGTGCTGCAATAAAAATAATCAAAAATCTACCTCTGCTTTCTGCTGAACCTGCAGAGCACTTTGATGAGTCTTCTGAAGAGAGTTTGCATGGAAGAGGGACTAAAAGAGGAAGGACAGACAGGACATAGTTACAACCATAATCATTTAAATGCACGTGATGGACATTCTGAAAAAAAATCCCAAATTCTTTGATGTCTTCAATTGATGCCTCTGTTGCAAATTGGTCTGTAGTTTATGAACAAAAATGAATCTGAAGGGATATAAATCTTTGTATTTGAGCTATGTTACAATCATACAGGAGTATAATGTAAGAATAAAACTAAATATAAACTGCCGGCCTAATAGAAGAAGTTCATTCAGAAGCACCAGAAGATAGTCAGCATGTGCCGTCTCTTTAATAACCCGTGAAAGCTTCCTGCAGATAAAAAGCTTGTAAATCTAATTCACTCAAGTTTTCAATTTTCTCATGAATGTCCGAGGAAAAAAAGCATGTTCTCAGTACTTAATCTCACTGCATGTAATATGTATTTTACTGGGGATTTTGAGAATTAAAGGCATTAACATTTTTGGTAGCTTATCACTTCACGACTACATAAAGGCTTCTGGCTGAGAGTGTTTTCCTGAATGGCCGCTGTCTGTCCATTACAGTCAAATGGGACAGTAGCTTATCCCAACCCGGTCATGAGCTTTGGCCAATAAATTGCCAAAGTGGTCACTAGAGCTAAATCTAATTTTAATAATCGCATCAAAGCTTGCGCTCATGTTTGTCTACGGTCAGCAGACGGTACTGTGTTGAGTAATTCAGAGTCAAACATGAAGGTAATTCAATTAAACCGGAGGAATCCATTACTCTAATGCTGTAATTTGGGTTTTTCGTCCAGTTTATCGTGATATTACACTTTCCATACACTGGAAATACGACTCTATTTCAGCATTTCCTTATCAATATAGAAAAGAGAGCTTTGTGCTGCATGTGCGTGCTGTGCATGTGTCTTTAAGATATTACAGCTAAATCTATAATAGTGCGGTAGGGGATGAAGGACAGCTTCAACAAGGCCAGAACACACATGTTGGATCTGGGCCAGCGAGTGTGTGCATGTCTGCGAGTAGTCAATGGTGACCACGGGGCTCACACACTTCTGGAGTGTGTTATTTAAAGCTCCACACAATATAAACAAAGGCAAACACATGTTCAAAAATATGCACAAAGATGTATAGATATTTCCCTTAAAGGCTTTGAAACGTGCATGCGTGGGTGTTTTGCTTTAGCATCTGTTACTCTTCGAAATCAATGAATAGAATAATTACGGAGGTAAGAGCACAGATGACAAAGAGTGTGTGGGTGTATCAGTGCGCGCACCCATCTGCTACTATTCAAACCAATACAGGCTGGAATAATTACAGCTGAAGTACAGTTAGCCTGGTTTGAGCAGCAATAATTAGGATGTGTGTGAGTGTGTACCTCTATAGCCATCTGGAACTGTTCATGTTCTCGCTGCAGCTGCTCGGCCTCAGACAGGGAGCTGGCGTTCACCATGCTGGCATTCAGCATGGACTCGCCATTACGGATCCAACCCAACACCTTAAAACAGCGAGAGAATCAGAGGAAATGATGATGAAATAGCTGCGAAAAAATGTGAAGGAAATCAACAAACAGGTACTATTGAGAGTGATATTTATTGTGTTATATGGTGTGAAGATCAATAATGCACTGCTGTACAAAACATTGGTGATGGGTGCCTCCAATACGTCGGTGTGCAAGTTAATATTTTAAAGGAAAAAGTTCATATTTACAGCAAATGTCAATGTTGTGCATGACACACAAATTTTGTCTTTACAACTCATCACACAGATTAGCAACTTGCATCATTAGAAAGCGATCCTTTGTTCAGAGCAAGGGTGGCAGGATGGAGGATATAGCCAAGTGAAAAGGTATTTCATGTCGGAAAAAATAAATAAATCTGAATTTGACTTTTATTGTTCCAACCACGATTACATCATTGAGGCACTCGAGTGAGAAAGAGACCCATCTGTTGTTTTAATAGACAGATAAAGAGTAGGAGAAGAAAATGGGAGTGAGGGCGAGGAAGTAGTGCAGAGTGTGTTTGTGTGTGAGCGTGTTATTAGCACTTTGCCGTAAACCTCATCAATAATTCAGCTGCATCCATCTGCAGCACCTGTGTGTTCCCTGTCTGAACACGCAGTATGGTGACATGCACATCTGCTATAGCATCTTTATGCAAAAAAGGTGGCGGTCGGCAGGGTGTTGTTCTTGTAATGTCTATGAAAAATGACAAAGATTTTTTTAATCTCTTATTCTATTATCATTTTTAATTCAAAGCCACTTCACCATGCTGGCTCTTCCTCAGGATCTCAATAGGACATGTGTGTGGTGTTTTGTGCATATACTACAGGTAGGTACACCAACATGCTATACACTACAGGTGCATCTCAATAAATTAAAATATCACAGAAAAGTCAATTTCCAGTAGTTCAAGTCCAAAATTCCCACCTAAGTATTGAGTGCATATGAAAAAATACTTTTTAAAATTGGTCTTTTGTAATATAACATTTTTTTGAGACACTGAATTTTAAGTCTTCATTATACGTAAGCCATAATCATTATAATTAGAAGAAATTAAATATATCAAGCCACAAAATATTTAATTATGTGTGTAATAGATCTATATAATGTATTATTTTCACTTTTTGTATCGAATTAATGACAAAAATAAACATTTCTATGATATGCTAATTTATTAAGATACACCTATATATTAAAAACGCCCTTTCTGATGCGTACCTGCTTAACCTCAGCCTGTAGGTGGCGCAGCTGCAGGATCTGCTCCAGCCGGGCGTGTGTGTGTTGCGCACTGAGCTCCACCTCCTGCTGCTTCTCATGGAGGAACTCCAGCAGCTCCTGGACCTGAGAGGCCAAGTCCATGTCCTTCTCTCCCGTTAGCTCGATCCCTGAAACACATACACACACCTGTAAGCAACACTGGAAAAAAAAAACTGAATAGAGGATGTCTATACCAGACTTTTGGCGCAAATGGAATATCTTGGCATCAAGAACAAATACCTCTAACAACTCTGTATGTGTAAGTGATTAACAGAACCTCCGTACTTACACACCTTTTTTTTAAAGCTCATTGTTCCAGGTTGTACAGAAAGTATCCTTTGTGTTCCTAATTGGAAAATGGGGAGCTGTAAAGCCACATGTGAGCGAGCTTCGAGGGGTGAGGGAAACATAAGCGCTCAGGTGCAGTGCAAACGCAATAAATGATTTACTGACACCATAAGGGGTTGATTACGGTTGTGGTTTATTCCCTGTTTGCTATCTTGTCTAATGTAAAGTGTCTGAGAGCATTGTTAAAGGTGCTATATACATAAAAAGTATGATTATGGCACACCTAAGGGCAGTTTGAAGCCCTCGAGGAGGTATTAAACAACTCTGCTGTGCTGGCTGCTGGTGTTTTAATGTTCAGAAAATGATCACACAGAGGTGTAGTTGGAGGTATAGAAGGAGGGCAGGGATGCTGTGCGTGTGTGTTTACCTGAAGCCTGGACCTCCATGATGTACTGGTGCAGGTCTTGGCCCTGCTGCATCACTTCGTAGGTCATGTTGTTCATGGCCGCCTTCCTCTCGGCGTGCCTCTTCAGCCTCTGCTCTGCCAGGCCGATGTCCTCCGCGCTGCCAGAGGAGGAGCTGCCCCCTCCGCTGCCGCTGCTGCTGCTCGCTCCCGAGCGGCTGGCGTCGCTCAGCTGACGAGACAGATCTTCGTTCCAGGCGTCCAGCTCTGCCGTTACCTGCAAGGGCAGAGGTGGAGGCAGGGAGGGGTCAGGTTTTCATGCATTTATTAGGAAAATATATTGAACTGGAGGACATTTGAGGAGGACATCGTTTTACTTTTGAAATTTACTCAACTTTCATCTAACTTTGGAATTTCGAAAATACTTGCTCCGTCATAGTAGCATTTTTGGGACAAATTCACGATTTGTAAAGACAACATAAAAAGTCACTGTTCAACATTTCTCAGTGTTTCAGTATTTCTTTCAGTCCTGTATGATGATGTTAAACAGACTATAAAATTCTCCCCTGGTCTTTTAAGTCAGCTCGCAAAGACAACTGCAGTGGTTCTACAACGGATCCCTGAGGGACTCCAGGAGAGAACAACGGCAACAGAGCGTGTCAGACAGAACCGAGCCAAATATCATCAACAGAGTCTGAGGAGCTTCAAGTTCACCTCTATGGTGTACTGCTCGAAGATGCGCAACTGGAGAAAGATGTCCAGTTTGATTTTGCGTTCGTGGAAGAGTTCCTCCATCTGGCCCTGGGCCTCGTCCAGCTGTTGCAGCACCCCTTGGATGTGTGCGATGGAACTGCAGTGTGGGGTCTTGTTGGTTGACATTGCTGCATCTCTGCAGACACACCAACAGAGGGAGACATTACACCATGCTCACAAACCCCCCCCCCCAACACACCTTTTTTCTTTTGCAACACTCGCATTTTAAGGAAAAGACACACAGGGGAAGCCTACACTGGATATTTTTAGTACCTTTAGAAAAATATGACAAAATGCCAGGACAAATACAGCGAGTATTGTTGTACGAGGTGGCTGTCTACATTGTAAATATGAATATTTACACCTCGATCTATGTGCTAATTGCTTTTACAAACGTAATTATTACCTGAGCTGCTGCATTAACTCCTCGCCCTCTTTAATAACGTTGAGTGTGGCCTCCAGGGTCGCGGTCTGCTGCTGCTGAAACTGCTGGATGAGGGTCTGAACCGAATCCACCGAGTCGCAGCACACATCGTCTAATAGCTGCTTCTGTAGCTCCTCCATCCAAGACCACAGCTGGAAGGAAAGGGGGACAAACACACAGGAAATGTGGTAGATTGTTCAATGAATTCTTCTAATGAGGCATCATAGCATCATTCTATCCTGCAGGGAATACTGGATATATATAAATAAAGTAGCTGTCTAACAACTACATGACATTCTACATTGCCACTAGCTGTGGTGGGGATGTAATTTGTTCTATTGGGAATCAGGCATGCAAATATGGTGTGTTTGAGGTTAATGATGGAATTAAGACTTAATCACGGAAAAAATCTTGCTCGCAGCGACAGTGTTTCAGTGTGTCTCACCTCCTTAGTGTGCGTGTGAAAGGACACAGACATGTCGAGCAGCAACTTCCTGTGTTCCACGCGGCGGACAAAGTCCTGTATTCGGACTTCCAGGTGTCTGGCTGCCTTGTAGATTTCCTCTGGGTCGCACTCCCCGGTCTGGGCCAGCTGCTCAGCCGCCTCCAGCAGCTTGTCTGCGTTCGTATATGTGTTCTGGAAGAGAATTATCATCAGAATTAACCCGGTTGCACTGCACGATGCACATTTTGGATAATTCAAACGCTTCAAATTGGGTGAATGAGGACTGTTTCTCTGCAGAGCTGCATCAGCATGGACCAACCTAGGCTTCTGTATTAACAGTCCTCATCTGCTTGATGTGTCCATGGAAAAAGAGGTAAAAACATGTCTGATCTCTGACAGCGTCTCTGACCTGGTTTAATAGGATTTACACCCAGACAACACTGCTGGACTGGGATAATACTAGATCAAGAGTCTCACATGCACATGGTCGGATCATGTTGTATTAAAATGTTAATTCCCGTTTCTGTAAATCAACAGCATTACATTTCCTCTCTTCTCCTCTATCTCCCTAAACAGGATTAAATGCTGTCTGAATGTTAAAGCTCTCATCAAGAGGACAAAATGAATTAGTGCTTTTCTATTCTGGTAAGTATTAGAGATTACCGAGAGGATATTTCGCTTCAGGAAATATATTGCACAGAAGAAACTTAAGGGTTGACTAGCGGTTGAGGGTGCAGGCCGGCCGTGATGAGAAAAATCTGTGTTGTGATCACAGTTATTTAAGAAAATGAGAGGTGGTGTCATGGTTGCTGGCTATCAAGATATCCCGCATGTTGGAGGGATTAGTAAAAAGATAAAGATTATAATTTACAAGAGATTAATAGTCTTTGCTGCATGACTGGTTTGTACTGGCTAAGGATTGTAGAGGGAGAGATGACAGGAAAGAAAAATCCTCCCCACAAACTGAATATCAAAGACCAAACCTGATGACAAGCGAAAACTGCTGAAAGGCTGCTCTGTGGATTACAGAGCAAGGGGTGCATTCTTTCAGGAAAAGTGATATATTCTTCGAACAGTGTTTCCATTGTCTTGGGGTTTGGGCAAAAATAGCAAGACGCATATTTGTGACACTTGGAACAGCAGATTATAAACCATGTACATGTGCCAGCACAGCTTGAGTGGTGAAGTTTGCTCAAAGCCACACATGAATCAGAAACATGACAATAACACTTTTGTATTCTAATGGTGAACATATAAAATACCACACCGAGCACACGTTAACACCTGTGAAAGTATGGAATGTCAACCATCTGATGCCAAAGAACAGCATCACTGCGACTAGCAACAACCCACAGTGTCTCCTTTTACCTGTGTATCCCAATACTATCCGTCAGAGAGGAAAGTGCCACACTAATAGTAGAACTTTGACAACCAAGCAAATACCTTTTTACATAAGCAACCTCTAAAAACCCTCTACAACCTCTCCTACACAATCCCAAGGAGAATCTAAGAGAGTCTTGGCTGCCAAGACCATGTGCTTTTTTTTCACTGGAACCAACAGCGATGTGGAAATGTTCTGACCATCAGATTAAGGCAATCATGGCAGAAGTCATTGCAAAGTAGATCGCACATAGGAAGAGCAGAGCTGAAGCGAACCAAAGAAAGACACATCATGACTGATGAGATCCAGTCAGAAAGCGGAGGAGTAGAAGACTTTCCAAAAGTTTCCATTTCTTCCCAGTCCAGATGTGGACAACATGAAATTTACCATATTTGTTAGGAATGCAGCTATCAGTGGCGACACTCAAGCTCCACCCTGAACTCCGAATATGGTCATGTCTTCTCAAAAACAAAGGAAAGGAAAGCAACTATCAAACCTGCAACCTCAAAGCAGGGTTCCACAAACCAGTAAGTGATGTCATAATGGCTGACATCCACTTCTGATAAACAGGCTATGGGGAGTCTTCATGCAAAACCTTGTCAAAAACCACCCAAATTCCGCAAAAAGCACAAACAACCACCAAGGCAACTACAAAATCAACAGAAAAACAAGCTCCATATGTCACACCACCAAAGCTAGATGGTGCTTATTTTGGGATGATGTGCTCTTTTCAGGTAGTTTTTCAAAGTCTGAAAAGCACATGTAGAATCAATGACATCAATGATAGCTCCGTTGAGTTTTAAAGCCAGACCCAGGGATTCGCTATTGTGCATGGTCAGACACTGGTACAATCATGGCGTTGGAGCTTACACCTGTGCTTTTAAACTCTGCTGCCGTTTCAAAGTAATTGCAAGGATAATGGTTTCAATCTTTCGTCTTCAGTCCCTCCGTACCGAGCAGCCGACGCCGGTTCTGGCAGAGCGGGAGCAGTGTTCCCCTCCAGGAATTAAGGTTGGGACCGATAATAAGATGACGAGGGAGCTAATGAGAGTCTATTGGTTCTACGTTTTCATTAAGCCATTCTGTTTGATGTTCTGTTGGCTCTAATGGGGGAATTGGTAGTCTGGCCACATGAAGTGAGACACACAAAACAAGCACTAATGACAGGAAAATACATTATAATGACACAAAAACACACATTTAAAACACACAGCCACAAAAGTAGACAAAATTGAGCGTAAAGGACACTCTTGGAAAGAACTTGCATGAGGATGTGTGTGTTTGTGTGTGTTGTGGGCCAAAATGTGGGTAAACATACTTAACATACTAAACATATTCATACTCTGGCATGAATCCTAAATGTGTGTTACATTAATTAATCTCACGCGTGCGGCTAAATGGAGGCTTTTAGCAGCAAAACATCACAAACTGCACAGGAACGCTAATAGGGAGAAAAGGGGGGGAAAAAAAGTGGAGAAACACACACACAGAAAAAACGTGTCTGACCCAAATAATGGTGATCCAAGGCAGGTTATGAAGGTTAATCCTAATCCAGAGTGTAAACATCAGATTATACCACTGCACACCCTTTATAGGATTAACAGTCACTAACTCATTCATTTTGCAGAATTTCCATTTTGCCAAACGCACATAGACGAGTGGCAAATATTTTGTTAACTGCTGTGGATTTTTCATGTTCCAACACTGAGCAATTTTTGTTTAATCCAGTCGGGGGATGGGCTGCTGTCAAGGCACGTTCACTAAAAGGTCTTGCATTTGGTGATCAGTGATTTGAATCATTTGGGAACTCAAAAGGAGGGAGGAGACCTGATGCATCCATCACTTATCTGAAGGACATGAGGGCATCGCAAGATCAAGGCAAAAACTATTTACTCAAACTGTATGTAATGCTCCAAAATGACAAAAATGTTTAAAATCTAGGGTATATAATAATCCGGATTTTAAAAACAGGGTCTATACTTATAGGACGGTCATCAAGTCAAACACAGTACAGCTTGGCACCATGTGGAAGCAGCAGACAATCAGGATTTGATAATCCCGATCACATATTGACCTCTGTCCATTTCTTTGTTTACCGCCTTGGGAAATCCTCTGTGCCGCACACAGACATCTGCTATCAAACTCCTTCAAAAAAATCTGATCAAACTTCAATAGACAAAGAC
>CAESWR010000647.1:305654-318247 GCA_903171835.1 Mullus surmuletus | reverse complement strand
GGGCTCTTGAGGTGCTTTAAATTTTAATGTTACGTCCCTCTGCACTGGAGGAAAATTATCGGGTCTTTACTGGGTGCTCCTTTACGTCATGCGGAATGACTCAGATGAGCTGACATCACTTCCCCTCCTGTTCCTTTCTTTCCCTCGGAGATTGAGTGCAGCCAGAGGGAAAGTGCTGCTGTTAGTCATTTGCCACACTTTTGTTCATGCGTGTTAACGGGAAAGCAATAAAATTTTTTTGTTTTTTTTGGCATTGAATTGTTTTGGGTTGTCTTTACCCTTTTCCTCACTCTTTCAAATTACTATTATTTATTGTATTTTTACGCTCCGGAGTATGAGTCGCATCAGTCAAAGAGTGCATCATGAAGAGAGAAAAAAACATATGATTCGCACTGGACTATAAGTCGCATTTATTTAGAAATGTATTACTATTGCGTCGTGTCTGAGACTATAAGCGTATATTTGGCGATTGTGGAAGCTCCGAAACTGCTCAGGAAGCCTCGATCGGCAACACGTGAAGATCAGAGCAGCCAGTTTTAACTTAAGTATAACTCTCAAACTGTAGGAAGCCCCGAAGGGACACATGTAAACATCAGAGCGACCACAGTGAACAATGAGGGGGATTGTTGGAGTTTACCAGTGGATTTAAGTCAAACATCGGACGTTTTTTTTTTACAAAAGCTGCATTGTAGCTCTCAGACAAACAGAGTGCCGCGGCGTGGACCAATCGCAGCCCTCGCGTACGCGTAGGTTGCTTGACATACAAGTCACACCTGACTGTAAATCGCATGACGAGCCAAACCAAGATTCAGGACGGAACTTATGGAGCTTTGTCTTTCTGCGAAAGGAATCAGTTTATGGAATAATCTGAACAAAGCATCCAAACAATCAAAATGTACATTTAGAAGGAAAAAGTAAAGCTATTATGTTAAGGAAATATAATGAAAAATGTTAATTGATTTTGTTTTGTTGAATCATGTCATTGTATTTTGGGAACTAAAATGGAAGCTTTGGCCGACAGCTAATTTATTTCATTGATACTATCGCTATTGCTGTTTATTGTGTAGCTTTTTTCTTGAACTTAAATTCGCTGTAAATTGGGGTAAAGGGGCAGATTATATAAGATTATTCTTTTTCCTGCTCCCTTTCATTCAGATTTGCGTATATTGTATATTAAATTGAAAAAAAAAAAAAAACTGAAAGAAAGTTTGATTTATAGTCCGGAAAATACATGTTTTCTTTGTTTTTTGAGTTACCTTCGGCACTAGGCTCTGGAAGTCAGCGGAGCCGGAGATGCAGTTCCTCCCCGAGAACCCATCACTCGACCTTATACACTGCAGCAGCCTCTGGCCCTCACGGTCCAACTCTTCCACCGGAGCCTTGAGAACCTTCGGGCGGGAGGGAGAGACAAGAGGCGTTTAAGAGCTTGAACTTTCCTAAGAGCCCGACGCGGCCTCCGGGCTGACGCGACGTGAGTCATCCTCCCACCTTCTTCTTCAGCTGCGTGTGCTCTTCTATGAGCCGGCGGGATCCCTCCACATCAGCGGGGAATTCCTTCTTGGACAGAAGCTCCTGCGAAAAAAAACCACACAGGATAACGATCGCTGTAATCCTTTAATCCGTCCGCGCATATTTGTCTGCAGCGGCTGCTCGTCATCTGCGCCGCGTCCCACCTGCAAGTCCTCCAGTCGGGACAGGAGGTGAACGGCGTTGGACATGAACTCCTCCAGAGAGACTCGAAGCTCCATCCACTCCTCGTGGTTGTAGTCCAGAGAGCCTTCGAAGTCATCTGTCAGCTGCGAGGGATCCACCAGTTTGGAAAGACCCTCGACTGACACCATGCTGGTCTGGTGGAGGAGAAAAAAAAGAGCTTTAGCTGAGAAAATGGCAAAGTTTAGAGGATATTGGGACTTCCCGTTGTGAGATTGTGCTCATTAAGGCCCTTTTTTTCTGTGCATAATTCCTTGCACTGCACATGTGATAATCAATTTGGTTATGGTGGTTCAAGAATTATGTAAATAAATGATAAAATTATCAAATAAATCATTTAAATAATAATGATACAATCAATTAATTGTTTCTTATCCCAATTAAAGGAGCCCTTCGTAATTTTTTGCCAATAACAGTGTACTTACTGGATACTTTACAGATACAGCTATGATAATTGCAGGAAACACGCTCTTCCTCATATAATGTTTTGAATACAAAGATTGTGTTTTACGAGTTGAAGCTGTCACTTTAAGGACAAAAGACTTGCATAATGTTGCCTTAATAGTCTCTAGTTTGCTTCATTTTGCTCAATTGCTTCACACACACTGTTTTCAAGTGGCATTGGATCATTTACATGATATTACCATCTAAGCATTTTTAACACAATATTGAAATTTCCTTATTTAATACCACGATTATCGTAAATAGCGGTTTACCGTGACAGCCCTAGTGTAAAATAATATGGGAGACACTAGCTCTGTTTTATCACTTGTGTAAAAGAACTGAGTTTAGCAGATGTCGTGGTTGAAATCTCACCAAGATGAAAACAGGTGGTAAGTTTTCACCTGGTAAGTCAATCAGAGCGTGACTTTATCTTCGGCCACTGACACAAACAAAAATCCCACCAACCTCGAAGGAGAACTTTGCGCTGCCAAAGTTGGTCTTCTGCTTCTGCCAGAAGTTGTCCGGCTTGATGATGAGCGCCACGCAGATCTCGGCCGGGAAAAACTCCTGCAGCGTCTTCAGCAGCGGCTTGATCAGCTCCCACTTGGAGCCGCGCATGTCGATGATGACGGTGAAGCCCCTCTTGCAGACGTCCTCGCTGCGGAGACAAAGGACGGACGGAGAGGGAGAAGTGAGAGACTGAAGATGAACGGTGCGCAGCCCCCAGTGGTCCTCGAGGATCCTTCACCCTGAGCAAAAAGAAATCTTCAATTATTTATGAATTCAACCGCAAGAAATCAGACTCAGCAGCACTAGTTTGACATTTATGTGTGGCTTTAATCAGCGGAAACATGGCTCACTACCTTTTTGAGCAATTCCTTGATTATTTATTTAAGGCTCTTACCCGTGTTTCTGGAAATAAATCAGGAGAATTTACATCAATTAGCAAATTAATAAATAATTCGCATTAAACTACACTATAGCAGTGATGCTGAATTTCAAATGTGTCTGAGCAGACTGTAAAAAGATTTCGCTTGTGGAAAGAAGACCCCAATTGAGCGAAAGCTATTGAAATGGATTATTGAGCGTCAACTCGGGAGGACAAAAAACGGAAAATCCCCGACTCGTTTTTGTATTCGATTCCCACTTTGCGTCATTGTTTGTTTTGTCTGCATGCCATGACATTTTATTCATGGACCTCAAGTCTGAATGAAGTTCTTTGGATCACATTCACAAACACAGAGCAATTTGAACCTGTAGTTTTCATCGAAACAATGGAAGGATTTAATTTGAGAACAAAGCGCCGAGCATGTGGTGGGACTCGATAGGACGCTTGTAACAAATACTTCCCGATGTCCACTAACAGCTCAGAAAGCGGTGCAGTCAGCTGTGCGTGCTGGAGGCTGATGAGCTTCAAATTCATCTGTCGCTGATTGGGGAGTAAAAATATACTCAAATTACCTCCAAACACACTCATACACACAAGCTCTATTAATGTAAATTCAACAAGAGCACATCCATTATGAGCTGCCTCGGGGAAGCACAAACTCTGCGAGTTGCCATGGAAACAGCAGCGCGATTAGCAGAAGGAAGACGACTGCAGGTTGCTGGGGGAATAATAAAGCAGATTTTGGGATAGTTTGCTTCAGTCTCGCCGCGCTCTCCACCAGACAGGCGCATGGCAACAGCGGAGGAAAATGACTTTTTTGTGATTACACAGTCAGCTTTTCACAAGTATGAAATGACTGATGACTTCTTTGTTGAAAAAATACAACATTTTAATATCTATTGATTTATATTATCCACACAGTTCAAGGTCTTTGTGACTCAATTTCCATTAAAGGATCCTTGCTGAGTATTTGATTACAAACATTACGGAGCGGTGCTTTACAAACGGATTTCTGTTTTGTGTGTGTGACACGCAGGGACACACAGTTAGGTGAGTGTGCTAGAAAAATGAGCAAGCAGCTTTTCAAATGACAAAGAATTCATGTATTCCGCAGGTTATAGGACTCAAAAACGCATATTTACTAAATGCAACTATGATACTCTGATAAAGTGTTTGCAGAAGTCATAAATCATTGACAAAAGAGACTTCACAACAAGACCCGTCAAGTGTTTGTGTTGTCTGGTGTCGCTGTCCGTCATCCTGCTGGACTGGGCGGAGCTTCTGGACTCCTGCAATCACTCACCCTCACACCTGCTCGTCATTAACCTTGATTGGCTCTCATCTCTCCAGCAGCAATTTTAGCCCGGCTTCACTCTCCATCACCCACCACTTTGTCGTATACTCCCAGTATCATACTCACCAAGTATCTTGCTTCGAGTTTTTGACTCTAGTATTTGTTTTGAAGTGTTTTTTTTCTCCCTGACGTTTTCACTGTACATTCATGAAACACTGTTTCTGTTTGTTTATGGTCTGCATTGTGGGGTTGTGTTCTGCTGTTCCGATGAGTTTGTCAATAAAGTTGCACGCAGGGAGCAGATGACGAGCCTCCCTGATGCCAAAAAAACCCCGCTATTGCAATGCAGTCTGGGATTTGTAGTATCAGTGGTACGCACTGAAATTACCTGCGGGCCAATTCTGATAGATATAAAATATTAACATGTGGCCTGGATACAACCGTCCCAAGGGCCGGATGTAGTCCCAGGACCTTGAGTTTGACACACGTGCCTTACTGAGTTACAGTCAAATTGTAATCTGATTACAGTAACGTGTTACCCCCAACACTGGTGTTCTGTTGACATATCCCACTATTATGGGCGAGAACATGAGTGCATTAAACTAAATAAAAAGTAAATCTACTACAACTAGTCTTTGACAATAATGTAAGTAGGATATTGACCTAAAATGTAATTATATATGCGATAGGAAATCATCTTAAATATTATCAGGTGAACAGTAGGTGAGTCGTAGAGATGGGGAGCCGGTTTTAGTAGCTCTGCACCTACTAATTCCTCGTAACGCCTCCCGACTGCGATGGCGGGCCACCGGAGTAAAGTGGGTTTGAAGTGTGACAGACCCTCGACTGTCTGACGCAAACACAGTCGCTTTCATGGAAATGCAAATCAAACGCCGTTCTCCATCTGCCACCGCGATGGAGGAGAAGGGAGCGTTTGATTCGGCGCCGCCGGCCGCGCCGAGACACTCCACATCCACTACACTCGCCACTCCATCCTGTCTGCGTTTGTCACTGCGGTTCAGTCAGCGATAACCTCCTTCGGAACGTTCACAACAGGTTAAATGAAAATTAATGGTGGCAAACAACAAAACATGGAAATGAAATACAAAAGCAACTTTTGTGCGTGTGTGTGAGAGTGTGTGTACCTGGGAACAGTAGACAGGTAGGTTACCAGCCTCCTCAGGTCCTCCTGTTTTATTCGGTCATGGTTGCTTCTGGCAGGAAACGTTAGGATCGGCCCTCCTCTCTTGTCTCGGCCACCTTTGCATACACACAAATGAATAGTTCTGGGATTAAGCAGCCCCTTTTTTCCATCTCTGCGTTTGTCTAATGCGCAAAATATACTCAATCATCGTGTTTTTTGAGCGTGTTTTTCTATCTGGAATTCATCAGTACTTGCTGCTGAGACAGTAAATCTGAAGGATCGATAAAAGTACTACTTTACCTTAACTTCCATCCCTTTAAAGGCGGAAAGAGTCCCAGAATGACACTTACCAATACGATGTGCAATGATAGTAGTGCCGTTAAAAGACACCATAATAGTTTTTTGGAATAAATCAGTAAATGAAGTACTAAGTATCCATTATATCATCAAAAATGCCAAAAGTCCGATCTTTTTTATCGCATTACTCAGCAGTGCCCTGTAACAAAAATAACATCACTGAGTTATCATGGGGCCCTCGGTAATTCCCACCCCTAATTAGTGGTAACAGTAGTTAAAATGGGAACAGCAGTTATCGGAGTAGCAGCGGAATTGGTAGTCATAGCAGCTCCCGCACTTGTTTTAGCAGCATTCGAGATATACTCGGAAGCACATGTAGTCGCAGCAGCTATATCGCCAGAAGCTAAGATTGCAGTCAAACCAACAGCTGTATATAATACGAACACTTGTTGTAACAGCATTATTATTTCATGGTCTTAGCACGGTTATAAAAAGAAGCGGCCGTTGTGATAGCTGTGGCTGCAGACAAAGGAGAAGCATTCACAACGGGTGCAGCAATACCATTAGCGATAATTAAATAGGAGCTGGAGCACAATGTACGTAAATCCTCGAAAAAGAAAAAAAAAAAGAATGCATTAAAATGAAGAAAAACATGAAAGAAATGTATAAAGCAGAGATAAAATACGACGGACATTATTCCTCAGTCCACCCACTCAAACTCCATTATCACCAGCCAGTTAATGTTCACATTATTTACACTAACAGCCCCAGTATCTCTGCATCTGTAACATTACTCCCATCACAGCTACATCGGCCTGCAAAACACACTTCGCTAAGCCCCCCTAGAACCCCCTTTTCAAATACAAACTCTTTCTCTCTCTCTCCCTCCCCCTCCTCATGATAAATTATGTGTGCAGAGATGTTTTGGTTAGATTAATGTAAGAAACACAAACCACACTGTTTATGAAACTGCTACTCAGACGTGGAAATTCGGCCGGCGTGTGTGTTTTGTGTGTCATTTTGCGCCGGCGTAATCTAAGGAGGAACCTCGGTGACAAATTGTTGTTGGCACTGTTTTCCCGCCCCTCTGTCGCCCCCCCCCCTCTCCCCCCGTTGCGCTCCAATCTCTTTCACTTTAAACCCCTCTTATTTAAAGCGAGGGGTTGCGTGTCTGAGGCGTCGCGGCTGTTTGTTTGTTACGCTACAAGGCAGATTTTTCTCAGAAAAATGTTAACTGTTGTTATTCATTTAAATGATAGTTGCAGGCAAAAAGTTTGGCCAGGATCTATGCTCTCAGAGTGCGGCTCTAATTCAAAACCTATGTCATTACACATTCCAGTACCTGTGGAAATAAACAGTACCCTGTAAAATCATTAGAATTTTCCACAAAGCTGAAAAAAGGGGTACGTTGAATGGGGTGTAAATTTGCTTCTCTTATGCCAACTGGCGGCAGGATTGTCTAGATTTAGAACTGGGATGAACACAAAGTCCCTTCTTCAACTACAAAAGTAGCAACTTAGATCCCCACAATGTCCTCAGTTTAAACAAATGGTGCCGATTGGAAAACTGCTGCAAGAGTTTTTCGGTTGACCTGTATATAGTTCCACTGACTTAAATCCTTCCCACCAGTTCAAATATGAATCATAAAATGAGGCTTAAAACGGGATCAGGGGAAAGCTGGACATTTTCTGGCAGGCGACCCAAACGGTGACGCACTCAAAAGTGGACGCAGACGACGAGGAAATGAAACGGTCCATAAACTTGAATAAAAATAGGGATCTCTCAAGGTAACGTTTGTTGGAAGCGTTTCGGACAACAGAGGCTGAGTCAATTCTGGACGTTTTTTAACAACTACACCAACGTGGGAAACAATAATTCACAGATCTATTATTCATTTACATGAAATTAATATTGAGTGCCCATGGGCAAAACCATGGCCTTGGACGGGATTCAAACTGGCGACTTTGTTGTTATAAGGCCGTGTCACTAAGCATTACACCACACATGGATAGAGCAATTCTCACATATCTGACCAGTGTCATTGATTTATGTTAAATTATAGTTGAAGCATGAGTACCCTTAGGCTAAACTGTGTTTTGAATGGGATTCGAACAGGTGACCTTCTGGATTGGTCTGCGAAGGACGCAGCCTTTGAAGGATGTATCCTCTGAAGGACCCATCCTTTTGGCCCTATTACATGAATGATAATTGTATGAGTGCCCTTAGGTAAAACTGTAGCTTTGAACGGGATTCGAACAGTTGATCTTCTGGTCGCAAGTCACTGTCACCAATCGTTTAACAGTATCTGACTGGTATTATTGATTTATGTTAAATTATAGTTGAAGCAATCGCATGAGTACCCTTAGGCAAAATTGTGGCTTTGAGCGGGATTCGAACAGAGGACTTTCAGGTCTCAAGTCAGGGGCATTAAGTGGAAACGTTGCTTATTTTAGCTTTAAGAAGGCACATGATGTCCGAGTCCGCCATGCTAGCCCCCTCCGTTTGCTCGGATTATCACATGGCCCGGGTGTCGAGTGTGATGGCCCGCCGAGCGAGACCGTTCTTGTGTCTGCTCTCTCTGCTTGTCTTGGCACACGGCGGTCTGTAACGCCGGCCAGATGGGAAAAGTTCACATAAGTCATGTCGAGGGTGTTAAGGGTCTGTGATGATTTTCCCTGCCCGTTTCCTGACTCAGGAGGCGTGCAAATCCTGAAGGGCGGAACCGGTCCCGTGCCAGTGATCTTTTCTGCAGTCCCGTTTGTCCGCTGCAACTTGTTGACACACAAAGAGCAGCGATCCTCCGCCATGGCTCCATGGTGGTCTCAAGAGTCACAGAGGTTTAATCTGGAGACTCCTCCTCTCCTCCCTCTCGAAATCTACCAGCGCCTTCCCAGTTTTAAGACTCGGCCTTGAGTTGTTGTGACTATTATGAGGCTCAACAGTGGCTGAGCCGTGACCTCGTCCGTGTAGGACGTGCAGGAACAGAACAATTGATTGCTTTCTACAAATTTGCTCTGTCACGTTTTAAAAATCCCACTTGTTGTTCACACTTGCAAGCCCTGTTTTCACACTTTATCAAGTCATTAATGATTCATCTGCGTGCAGTGTGTAACTTGTTCTCTGCTGCAGACGCCTGCAGTCATTAGCCCAGTGTGGCGCTATCACAAAAAGCCCCACACAAAAAGCACGTTTGTACATTTGACATTTTGCACGCAGTTCCATCATTTATTTCCTTGGCTTTTGATGCAACGGAACCTTCGCATAGTGTATGGTGTGTGCTCTTTCTGTTTAGCTTTTCTGAATTGCCGCTCATTACATCCACCGAGTTCTGGTCTCGCTGCTGCGTGTCAGCTCGGTGGTTAGTTTGCCCTTTCGTCAGGGCCGCACAAATTACCAGTTCAATTTTCTAGAGGGAGGAAGAACACAAGACGGGGAGAAAGCCTATCTGAGAAGCATCCAGAATTGTTCTTGTTTTGTTTTTTTCTTGGTAGGGCGATGTTTCAGGAAGTCTCAGGAAGACCATCTGGCAGTAAAGACAGAAGTGATTTAAACAGTTTTAGAGGGGCAATTTGCCTTGGCAGAGGTGTAAATACCCAAACCCCACCCCACCCGCCCTCCACTACCCCCGTCGATTTCCCCCCAAAATCTCTCGGCACTTTGATATAAAGCGCTGCACAGAAAAAAGTGCTTATTTCAGCAGCTGCATTGTATCATCTTAAGTCTTTAATCAATGCCAGAGAAGCCGTCATCCCGCGCAGCTGTGGCTACTTATAGAGCCTCTATTATGATTCATTCATCAGATGTTCACGGAAACTGTCATCAAAGGCGATATTTAAATGACGCTCATTAAACATCAGGTCATCAAAATTTATTGCACTCATATCGAAACAGCAGGGCAGGGATGTAACGGCAGCAATGGCAGAGAAGCTAAATGGATTTAAAGAGTGATGCCACCAACCTTAATGGAGAAATAATCAAAATATGTCCTGCAATTGCTACTAAACTGTGCAGCAACATTTTTTCAAGCTACCTTCTGCTCTCTCTCCCTCACTCTGCTTTGTATCTAATCATTAAAATTCCTCCAGCAACTTCACTGATCCAATATGAACCTTGTGACTGGGACGCCGCTCTGGCTGTGACCTCTGAACTCTCCATTTGCTGATTTGCAAGATTTGCTGACACTCACCTGATACAAAGGCAACTTTCTCCTTCAGTACAGGAAGAACATCGGAGGCCTTGATGCCTTCTGTCCTCAAAGACCCTGGAACAAGAATGGAATAGGGGGGGGAACGGTCAGTCAGGAGAAGCTTTCAAAATTAATCCAATTATCAGATCAACATTCCTGTGGGAAAGAACACGGAGCCACACACACTGACACAAATCGAGACATGTGTATGCCAAAAGCAAAAATCTGGGATGTTCTTCTTGTATTCATGAAAAGGAGGAACTATTGCGTTTATTCTTATAGAATTCCTTGGACACATCTTCATCTTCACATCTCCATTACAATGTTAATATTTTCTCCCACAGTTTGCATTGTCTCCAAACACACCCGCTGCTCTCAGTGGAAAAAAAAGCCCAATGTCCACATCCTGCTGAGTGTGTGCATGTGTGTACAGTATGTGTGTGTGTGTGTGTGTGTGTGTAGTCCAGGGGCATCCCACAGTGAAGACACTAAGTCGACACAATCCAACGCGGGACATGGAGAGAGAGTGAAACAGAGACACCTGCTCCGACTGGATCCATGCCGCCACTTCAGCGCGGTTTAAAGCAACCACAATTCAAATAAACATCACATCCACTTGTGTCAGACTCGTGAAATGGAAAAATGTTGATCAAAAAGACGAGTCCAGAGACTATTTAACAACATCTGTCAGGTTTTAGCATGCCAATTCTTTCCCACCAAGTGTGAATTTTAAATGCGGTGAGACTCTTTTAATCCAAGCTGTGATAATAAACCTTAGCGTTATGTAGAGTGCATCATTTTACTAATAGTTTCAAATGCATTAGGAGTCTAAATGTTTCATGTATTTCTACATATATACAAGACAAAATGAATGTCTGCAAAACTGCAAACAAATGTATCAAACAATTATTATGATAATTCTATGTTTTATACACAACTAAAAATGTGTTTCTGCAAGTTCAGATTTTGCACAGAAAACAAGTACTGAACCCCTAATTTCATTTTATTTTCATTTGCATTTTAATTAGTTTGGCCCATTTCCATAAATGACCAATTAACGATCGGCTGGGTTTTTTTGTGCTAATTAACATACATAGATGAAAGAAAGAAAATATGTAAAAATGTACGCCTCGCTCGGCGACACATGTGATGAGACCACCGGTCACACACATGGAGACGATCCGCCCCCACAGAAATGCAGATGTTTGCATGCCAGACCGTTTAGAAGGAACCATCATTCCCATAAACAACCGAGAGACACTATTTTCGTGCTAGCATGTTCCCAAATGTGTTATACACAAAATTCCCAGGACGTAAAAGATTTTTTAACCTCTATTTCAACTGTAACTCTCGGCGGATAGACAGCTCAGCGAGTATTTGGAAGATTACCGGTTCAATCCTGTTTGGAGGTTCCAAGTGTCAGGTCAACTTCTGCCTCGAGTGTGTGAATGTGCACGTAAATGGTGGATTCAGACGGTATAAATGTATGTAAATCCCTTTAAGTACCATTCAGGTGGACAAAGCACTAATTAAGCACAGCCCATTTACCCTTCACCACTGTAAGTAAGTGCTTCTCCACTGTGGGAACTGTTGCCTCTCTGTGTGTAAGTGTCCTTTAAAGATTCTGTGACCGATATCTGCTTGATGCAAAGTGTCTCCAGGTGATTTCTTTCATGATTTTACATTAATTCAACAACTTAATTGTCGTTGCAGCAATCATTCTTTGGTTCCTCTGGATGCAAGGGATTTCTAAGCAACATATGAGCATTTCACAGCCGTTTCATCAAACATGCCACACAATTATGAGCTAAAATCGGTTAGACTTAAAATTGTGCTTGTTATCCTCTTTACAAACACCCGAGAACATATGCACGGTATCCACAGCATTTAAGCGTATTCGCTGTGCGGTGCCGGTACTTAAAGACACATCTGCCGACCCAGACTGCCTGACTGAAAATGTTACTGAGCGGATCAAGAAAGCCACGAAAACAAGCTGTCTGAACTGCGTCTCGTCATCCTGTTTGTCCAGGATGGAGAAACATCTGGCTGGAACTCCGATTTTGAAAATAGTTCCAAGCAGATGATCCAGCATTTCTGTGTCTTTATCTCAAAATGTAAGACATTTGCACAGTGTTCTGGGAAACGGAGGAAAGAGCCGAGAGAAGAGCTTCTGCTGCCAACATCAGCTGTTTTTGGCCGACAGCGGCATGCGTGCGTGTATGCGTCGGCCTCATTTGTCCATTACTTTTGACAGGAAACGGCTTTTGTCAGTTTAACACACACAGGAAACTGTCAGTCTTGCGTTTGCACGGATATTTTTGCAAGCGTTCCGAGGTTGCTTATTCTTACCTTCACCACCATTAAAACTGAACGGAAACGCACCTCTCACTCAAACCTTGGAAAACCGAGACCAAACCCCCGCACAGGTCTTTCAAGCTGTCTCAAAATGTGGGAGTTTATAGTTTAGAATTCTAAGAGTCCATACCGAGATAGCTGTATAACACAAACACACACACTTTAGCCTGAGCAGTGATTTTTCTTCCTGGCTGAGGTGCTGCACTGGTCTTTGCGTCTCACCCGTCGTTTAGAGAAGTTGTTCTACTGTGGAAGTCGACATCTCTGACAGAGC
>CAESWR010000647.1:250092-265522 GCA_903171835.1 Mullus surmuletus | reverse complement strand
TTACAGTTTAAATCTCACACTACAAACCTTATAGGTTAACAGTCCCAGTGTAAGTTTTTCCTAACAGGACCGAAGGGATTTAGGGCCTTGAGCATTTCAAATGTTACTATCAAAGCAGACTTCTGACCACTAAAGACGAAGCCTTAAGTGTTGCACATGTTCATGCATATTATACATACACACAAAACATAACGATAAATCCTGCACAGCACATTGTTTTTTGTATCAAGAAGATTTACTCAGACAAACCAATATCTTCAGGCCTTTACCCTCTCATGTGGCAGGGGTCTCAGGATGTTTCCTCTGCATTCTTCCCCTGTTGTTCCTCTTGGTGAATGATGGCTATGCATAGTTCTTACACAGGATGATAAAATTATGCTTTTTCTTGTTTACTTCTTTTGGAAATTTGATATGGATCTAGTTTCAAGTACCCATCAGTCTTCCCACAAGGAGTTTTTCCCCGATAGAGGCAAGGGAAAAGCAGTCCAATTGAGATGTTTCGAAAATTTGTTTTGATTAATAAATGACAAATCTACATTTGAAACGCTGCTAAAACAAAAGTTAATAAAAAATTATACAATTTTCTTCTTGAAGATCTTTCAAACAGAGCAACCTCATAATTCAAATATTTCAAAAGCATAATAAAGGTTAATTGCATTGCAGAAAAGCAATTTTGTAATATAATATCTAAATTCACATTTCATTATACAGGTCCTGAACTTGACATTATGCTTTCCATCCTGTTGGATGAGATTTATTATTCACTTCTGTCAACAGTCTTTTTTCTACTTCACACCCATTTCGGCCTCTCTGTCCTTTATCTGCCTTCCATGAGTCACAGAAAACACATCAGCATCGGTTGCGGTTGTCTTTACAGAGCAAGTTTTTGAGATGTTTAGTTATTTCTTTCATCTTCAGTCCATATATGATTGGATTAAAGAGAGGATGATACAAAATTATTTGTAAGGTCATTATGAAGCGCACCGTCTTTGGTATTTCTGATTCCAGTTTGATGATTGTTACGTCATATGTAAATAAGCAAAAGTAGTTGACCAAAACGAGTAGGTGGGGTAAACAGGTCTGTGCTGCTTTTTTCTTCATTTCTCCACTGCTTCGGTAGCTAATTACAAATATCTTGACATATGTAAAAAGTATGAAAAATATAGGGATTACAGTGACATGGATATGCGTCATCGCCCCGTATATAAACATAGCCTGTGAAACCACACAGTGAAGATTGTATATTGAATTGTTGCAAAATATGCTTTGCAAACTAAAACTGCAGAGTTTGGCATCGGCAGCCACTATAGCAGGCACTGCAATCTGACAGGCTGGTAGAATCCAGACCAAACCTATTATCACATTGACAGTTAGTTTCCTCATGATAGTTGTATATTGCAGAGGTTTGCATATAGACACATACCTGTCAAAAGCCATGGCCGCCAATAGTAAAAACTCTGAGCAATTAAGAGTGTAATATACAAAACATTGAAAAAGACAAGCTGAATATCTTATGACCTGTTGGTCAGATAAAATGTCAATCAACAGCTTTGGATAGATAGCTGTGCTGTAAAAGATAGAGTTGAGCAACAAAGTCGCAATGAACATATACATCGGCTCATGAAGATTTTTGTGAATTATAATGAAATATATAATTGTAGAATTACTACTAATTATTAGAATATAAACAATGAACATCATAATAAAGTAAACATATCGGTATTTTACCATTTCCATGGTTCCTCCAAGAGTTATATATGTAACATTTGTTTTTGAGTCCATCAAAAATATACTGAAAATAATAAAATACAATACAATTACATCAGATTCTCTCACTCTATCTTCATTCAATCTATTTGATGGATTGTAGCATCTGATCTCTTCAGAATCAAAACACACGTTCTCTAATTCTTCTGGACTTTATTGGGCTCCTTATCTCTCTGTGGGGCTAATTAAACTCTGCCAGGGTCTAAAAACATGTAAACAACTTCATCTAACTTTGGAGCCCTATGTCACCTATGCTGTGTCTTTACATTGTTTTTTTCGCGTGGAATTTCACCAGAATGTAATACTTTATATATTGCTGATAGACGCTGATGATAAAAAAATCTTTTCTCATTCCAAAAGAAGTTATCATTATGAAGAAAACATAGGTACATTTTTTAATAGAGGCCTTGAGGATGTTTAGACATCTGTGCTCACATGTAACACACACACACACACACCCATGACAATGTAAACAAATATTTTTGGTTTACACGGCCTTCAGCTGCAACTGCAGTTGCTTGTAAATGTAGAGATATTTAGAAAGAAACTTAATATTAGCTGTGACAGAGAGTTATGGTAGTTGGTTGGTTTTCCGCAGCATGGTAACATGTGACTGTATAGAAGATTGGTTACATCATACATCAGCGATTCCATTGTTAAATCATAGTATACTATTTTCCTAACCTAAAAAACAACAAACAAACAAAAATAACTTATCAATTTATAAATACCTGGCGAGAGAGGTCAAAATTTGGATTCAAACATCAACTGGAGTGCAGAACTAGTAACTTTGCATGAGCAGTTTGAATCACCGGAACAATTTTTTAAGGTGTTTGGAGATTTCTTTCATTTTGAGTCCATATATGACTGGATTGAAGAGGGGATTATACAAAATCACTTGAAGAGTCATCACTAAATGCACAGTTTTGGGAAGATCTGAATCCAGTCGAGCTATAATTATATCATATGCACATAACATGGAGTAGCAAATTAAAACCAGCAGATGGGGTAAACAGGTCTCTGCAGCCTTCCTCTTGACTTCTCCACTGCTGCGATACGCTATTAAAAATATCTTCATGTATGTGAAAAATATGAAAAGCACAGGAATTACTGTGACATTTAATAAACCTATGAGGCCATATATGAAAAGAGCTCTGGAGCTCTCGCAGTAAAGCGTGTAAACAGAATTATTGCAAAGGATTCCTTTTAAAGTGGATCTGCAAAGTTTTTTGTTCCAAATCATTGCAATTGGCACTAAAAGCTGGAGGGCAGGTAGAAGCCAAGCTATACCCAAGAAAACACAGACAGTTGTTTTCCCCATGATAGTTGGATATTGCAGAGGTTTACAAATAGACACATACCTGTCATAGGACATGACTAATAACAATAAAATATCTGAACCCCCTAAAGAATAATACATGAAATATTGAAAGAGACGAGCTGAATAAGATATGGTCTGTCTCTCAGAAGCAAAGTCTATCAAAAGCTTTGGGTAGAAAACAGTACTGAAGAAAACAGAGTTCAATGACAAAGCTGCAATGAAAATGTACATTGGCTCATGTAGATTTCTGTGAATGCGAATGAGGCATATGATGGTGGAATTGCTGCGGATTATTAGAATGTACACCGCAAACATGAGCAAAAAGAGAATATATCTGTAATGGCTGATGTCCACATACCCTCCGAAAACTATTTGTGTCACATTCAAATGGGTATCCATAACGCAGATTAGCAACTGAGCAACTGACACACATTCATCAATTTTGGCTCATAGAAGCAAGTTCCACGATTCCAGTAGCATAATTATGACATCAATATTTTTCATTCTGGCCATTGCATTTCTTTAATTGCGTTACACTTTTGAAACTGTCTATTATTCACACACAAAAGAGGAAAAAAAGCTCCACAGAATTTTGGCTCAGAAGTCATTTTGCGACCACTTTGTTTTTCATTAATGAATAAAAAAAAACTGTTTATACACGTCTATGAGTGTACGAATATGTGAGATAATGTATTTACATCATAAATATGATTGAGTACACAACAAATAGAGCTTCTTTTTTTTTTTTTAGTTTTTGCTACCTTTGTTTCATGTCAAACACTAAGTTTTATCCATCAGTTCTTTGTGTCCTGACAAGCAACAATCTCTTCAAATGTTTAGAGATCTCCTTCATTTTGACTCCATATATGATTGGATTCAAGAGTGGGTTGTACAAAACCACTTGTATACTCATGACAAAAAGAACAGTTTTGCTTAAGTAAGATTCTACCCGGGCTGAGATGATATCATACGCACATAGACAGAAGAAGCAGAGTAGAACCAGCAGGTGGGGTAAACATGTCTCTGTGGCCTTTTTCCTGACCTCTCCACTGCTGCGATGAGCTATTATGAATATCTTAGTGTATGTAAAGACAATGAAAAACACAGGAAGAAGAGCGACATCGAACAGAACAACCAAACCAAACACCGACAGGAATGTTGAACTCACACAGTGAAGCTTTAAAATAGAATTGTTACAAAAAATTCCATTTAAAGTAAATTTGCAAAGTTTTTTGTTGGCATTTGTGGCAACCAATACTGCACAATGACAAGCAGGGACAATCCATGCCAAGCCCAAGAAAATAGTGACGGTTGTTTTCTGCATGATAACTGGATAGTGCAGAGGTTTGCATATAGACACATACCTGTCATAAGCCATGGCTGCCAACAGTAAGAAATCTGAGCCACCTAAAGAATAAAATACAAAATACTGAACAAGACAAGCAGGGTAAGATATGCTCTGCCTTTCCGATAAAAAGTCGATCAGAAGCTTCGGGTAGACGGCAGTGCTGAATAAAACAGAGTTCAGCGACAAAGCTGCAATGAATACATACATCGGCTCATGAAGGTTTTGGTGAATCCAAATCAGACATATAATGGTGAGATTGCTGCAGATTATGAAAATATATATTGCAAACATAACCACAAAGTAAAGATATCTGTATTTCTTTACTTCCACATGTCCACCAAATGTTAGATCTGTCGCATTGAATTCAACTTCCATTGAAAATCAATGTAGAAGACAAAAACAATATGGAACAAAGATACAACACACTGGAATCCAGGATGGACGTCTGAACCAGTGAGTTGGGTAAAAGATTTTATAAGACTTTGTCATCCCTCTGTGGAGCTCATTAACTTGGCCAAGACCTCTATCACGGGGATGGCTTCATCACACTCTGCAGGGTGGGAAATCATGATCTGTGGCTATTCAGCTTGATATTTTTTTAATAAATCTCTTGCTCCTCTTACAACTCCACAATCGTCCTTACGTGAAAGTTTTTCATTCATTCATTCAACAGTCGCTGTTGTGTGTATATACATCGTCTTTGGAAAAACTGGATCTGAGAACTGGATGACTTGGATGACTTAATGTACTGTGCTGGCAACCTGTTGCTGGGTGGTGAGTGTGTGTGTCCACACATACGCGGTAAGCGTGATTGTTATGATTGATAGCACTGTTTTGAGTGTGTGGGTAGTGGGTGGCCGTGGCGCCTCCTAGCTCGCTGAAAGATGTTAGCCGCTGCTGCCAGGTTAGCCGTTGCCACGAGCTAACGATTGCTAACGGGTGCTAGTGGGAGTTCCGAAGCTTCCGAGGACGAGGTACGACCGGTCCGGGTGCGGATACGGTTTGATGTTGTGCAGGCATGATACACTGACGTTGCGATTTCTTTGTTTTTTGGAGCTTGCCTCGGGCTGTGCCCTGCCTTGCCATATGTTAATTTGGGTTTGATTTGGTTTTTGTTTTCTATTTGACATGGATGGTCTAAGTGGGTCTACGGGCCTCAACCATCACACTGTAGAGAAGCCGGACAGTCCTCCTCTTCATAGAAATGGCTGACAACGCCAATCACAGCTCTGACAACTAAAGATTTATTTATTTAATTTTTTTTTAAATGTGACTGCATTAAGAAGATTTTGGATTCATGTATTGTATGAGATCTTTATTTTGACGCTGCATATCCACCAAGTGTTACATATTTCACATTAAATTAAATTCAACCTCCATTGATCATGGCCTTGGTCTTTCTGTGACGATCCCTTTAAATACATGGTCAAACAGTATTGCAGGAATACACATGTGGACTTTTGGCTACTTATACAATATGTTTATGTGTCACTGGGTTTCAGTTAATATTGTTATGCAAAGAACTTGTCCCTCTGCCTCTAAAAAGTATTTTCATGATTCTAATCTGAGAACTCGACAAATGTGAAGGACAGTTATATTTTTTCTCAATTATATAACATTTACTTAATGGACATTCAGTACGTAGCCCATGATATTATTTATACAGAAACAAGGTCTCAAAGAATAGTCTGATATCAAAAGGGCCACATGTCTGAACCCTCAAATTACAATGTGTGTTTTAATACAACCATGAAGTACTGTGAAAACATTGCAACACGTCCATTATGGTTGACATAATTATTAAAGATAAACATTTACTCAGACAAACCAATACCTTCAGGCCTTTACCCTCTCATGTGACAGGGGTCTCAGGATACTTCCTCTGCATTCTTCCTCTGTTGTTCCTCTTGGTGTATGATGGCTATGCACAGTTCTTACACAGGATGATAAAATTGTACTTTTCCTTGTGTACTTCTTTCAGAAATTTAAAATAAATCTAGTTTTAAGTACCCATCAGTCTTCCCGCAAGGAGTTTTTCCCTTTTCAAAGATCTTTCAAAAAGAGCAACCTCATAATTCAAATATTTCAAAAGCATAATAAAGGTTAATTGCATTGCTGAAAAGCAATTTTGTAATGCAATATCTAAATTCACATTTCATTATACAGGTCCTGAACTTGACATTATGCTTTGCAACCTGCTGGATGAGATTTATTATTCACTTCTGTCAACAGTCTTCACACCCATTTCGGCCTCTCCACTGTCCTTTATCTGCCTTCCATGAGTCAGAGAAAATCCATCAGCATCGGTTGAGGTTGTCTTTACAGAGCAAGTTTTTGAGATGTTTAGTTATTTCTTTCATCTTCAGTCCATATATGATTGGATTAAAGAGAGGATGATACAAAAGTATTTGTAAAGTCAATATGAAGCGCACCATCTTTGGAATTTCTGATTCCAGTTTGATGATTGTTACGTCATACGTAATTAAGCAAAAGTAGTTGACCAGAACGAGTAGGTGGGGTAAACAGGTCTGTGCTGCTTTTTTCTTCATTTCTCCACTGCTTCGGTAGCTAATTACAAATATCTTTGCATATGTAAAAAGTATGAAAAGTATAGGGATTACAGTGACATTTATCAGCATTATCACCCCATATATAGACATAGCCTGTGAAACCACACAGTGAAGATTGTATATTGAATTGTTGCAAAATATGCTTTGCAAAATAAAACTGCAGAGTTTGGCATTGGCAGCCACTATAATGGGCACTGCAATCTGACAGGCAGGTAGAATCCAGACCAAACCTATTATCACATTGACAGTTAGTTTCCTCATGATGGTTGTATATTGCAGAGGTTTGCATATAGACACATACCTGTCAAAAGCCATGGCCGCCAATAGTAAAAACTCGGAGGCATTAAGAGTGTAATAAAGGAAACACTGAAAAAGACAAGCTGAATATCGTATGACCTGTTGGTCAGATAAAATGTCAATCAACAGCTTTGGATAGATAGTTGTGCTGTAAAAGAGAGAGTTTAGCAACAAAGTTGCAATGAAAATATACATTGGCTCATGAAGATTTTTGTGAATTATAATAAGACATATAATTGTAGAATTACTACTGATTATTAGAATATAAACAATGAACATCATAATAAAGTAAACATATCGGTATTTTTCCATTTCCATGGTTCCTCCAAGAGTTATATATGTAACATTTGTTTTTGAGTCCATCAAAAATATACTGAAAATAATCAAATACAATACAATTACATCAGATTCTCTCACTCTATCTTCATTCAATCTATTTGGGACACATTTGACGGACTGTAGCATCTGATCTCTTCAGAATCAAAACACACGTTGTCTAATTCTTCTGGACTTTATTGGGCTCCTTATCTCTCTGTGGAGCTAATTAAACTCTGCCAGGGTCTAAAAACATGTAAACAACTTCATCTAACTTTGGATCCCAGATGGCAGCGGCATCGAGTGGGTAACTGCTGGAAAATCTATTTTTTCATTTCTTTGGTTGAAGTGGCCAGACAGATACTTACGACATGCAGCAGGGGCATTTCTAGACATTCTGGGGGCCCTGGGCAAGAGGCACCATTGAAGGGACCCCCACCTGCATCACATGCTCATATTTGCTGTTGCTGCTTTGCTTGTCACTCAAAAAGTTCAAACTTTAATTGAACAACACGACGTGGCGACAGACCCAACAGACACATGGGGCTATGACACCTATGCCGTGTCTTTACATTGTTTTTGTTGCGTCAGACATACTGGTGGAATTTCACCAGAATGTAATACTTTATATATTGCTGACAGAGGCTGAAGATACAAAAAATATTTTCTCATTCTCAAAAATGAATCCTGCACAATACATTATTTTTTGTATTAGCTCTTGGAATTCAGAAATGACAGACATTCTTTTTGACAACACTTCGTATATCAACAGCTATACCGTAGCAACAGCCGCGTTGTTCTTCTGATGAGATTTTGCTGGATTTTTTACATTTTATTTATGTATGTTTGTAAAATGAAGTGGCCAAAGCTTTCTGGTCTGGAAAAAAGATATTTTGAAATGTAGCATTAGAACTGCTGAATGGAAGAAAAACGTTCACTCTAACCAAACCAATGACAGCAGACGTCTCTCCATATTTGTAGAAAATTTGAATTGGAGAAGTCATGCAGGTGTTCACGATACATTTACGATACATCTGCCCCTGCACAGCACCAGGCGTCCTCCATTTTAGCATCTGGATTGGCTAAGGAGAGGGACGATTAATAGTAGTCCTGCCTTATGATCATGGCCTTGGTCTTTCCGTGGCTGATCCGTAGACGAGCCAGATCGTCAATCGGTCTGCGCTGCACAATACCAAATTTGATTCCGACAACGTCTTTGTCATTACAAAATCAATGACAATAAGAACTACTATGACATCATTGGGAGTGTCATTGGTAATTCCGACTCAATGAGTGGGGTCACTGCATAGGCCTCTGTTCAGATTCTTGAGCGGCACACCGCACAACTGTGGCACAACGCTCTGCATTGCTCTGGGATGTTACAAAGTCTGAAAATCTATCAAGAGCAGGACCTTCCTTTTCAGAAGCCACTGTTCTTCGCACAAGCTGCTGTGTGTTGGAACAGCGTACTGCAGAAAACGTTACAATAGTGATTTTTATTAAGCACCCAAAAATGAAAAGTTACTCATTAGTGACACACCACAATGCTGTTGGAGACATGCTCACCAATTCAATTTCATTTGAATGGAATGACTATTGTACTATTTACCCCAGACACACCCCTGAAGTGTTGAATTGACACAACAATTTCCTCTACCCTTCCAGCAGCATGACGGTGTCATAACCCGGCTCCTAGGCCATGATAAATATGGGAATGGACGCAATGGAAAGCAAAAAAGTAAAGATATTTATTATAACAAAGTAGACAACTGAAACAATAATTTGAAAATATGGAGTGTGTCACTCAGTAACATCAGACATGTAAGTGTGGGTGTGTGAGTAATGGAGTGTAAGGTGTTGTGGAGTGAAAACAAAACCCGAATCAAACAAAACATGAGGCCTGCGGCTGCCGGCCGGTGAGGGAGTCAAGGCCAGAGAGAGCGAACAGTACTCGAAGTGGGCCTTTTGTCCTTTATGACAACACAGGTGCTCCAAATTCGACAGGCTGCCACACCCAGGTAACTGTCTCCTCCTCCTCCTCCTGACCAGGAAGTGACAGAAATATGACAACACATTACCACACCAGCATCAATACTCTTGAGACAGGTTAGGCAGGGGCCGTCACAACAGTCAGCAAATACTGAGAGAATTTTTATATTTGAGTGAAGTATCCCTTTAAATAGATGGTCAAACAGTATTGCAGGAATACGCGTTTGGACTTTTAGCTACTTATACAATATGTTTATGTGTTACTGGGTTTCAGTTAATATTGATATGCAAAGAACTTGTCCTTCTACATCTATTTTTATGATTCTAATCTGAGAATTTGACAAATATGAAGGATAGTTATATTTTTTTCTCAATGATGTGACATTTACTTAATGGACATTCAGTACGTAGCCTATGATATTATTTATACAGAAACAAGGTCTCAAAGAATAGTCTGATATGTCTGAACCCTCAAATTACAATGTGTGTTTTAATACAACCATGAAGTACTGTGAAAACATTGCAACACGTCCATTATGGTTGACATAATTATTAAAGATAAACATTTACTCAGACAAAGCAATACCTTCAGGCCTTTACCCTCTCATGTGGCAGGGGTCTCAGGATGTTTCCTCTGCATTCTTCCCCTGTTGTTCCTCTTGCTGTATGATGGCTATGCATAGTTTCTACAGCTTACACAGAATGATAAAATTGTACTTTTGCTTGTGTACTTCTTTTGGAAATGTAAAATAAATCTAGTTTTATGTACCCATCAGTCTTCCCAGAAGGAGTTTTTCCCCGATAGAAGCAGGGGAAAAGCGGTCCACTTGAGATGTTTCAAAAAGTTGTTTTAATTAATAAATGACAAATCCACATTTGAAACGCTGCTAAAACAAAAGTTAATAAAAAATTCAGTCTCTTTTCTACTTCACACCCGCTTCGGCCTCTCCACTGTCCTCTATCTGCCTTCCACGAGTCAGAGAAAACCCATCAGCATCGGTTGCGGTTGTCTTTACAGAGCAAGTTTTTGAGATGTTTAGTTATTTCTTTCATCTTCAATCCATATATGATTGGATTAAAGAGAGGATGATACAAAATTATCTGTAAGGTCAATATGAAGCGCACCATCTTTGGAATTTCTGATTCCAGTTTGATGATTGTTACGTCATATGTAAATAAGCAAAAGTAGTTGACCAAAACCAGTAGGTGGGGTAAACAGGTCTGTGCTGCTTTTTTCTTCATTTCTCCACTGCTTCGGTAGCTAATTACAAATATCTTGGCATATGTAAAAAGTATGAACAGTATAGGGATTACAGTGACATTTATCAGCATTATCACCCCATATATAGACATAGCCCGTGAAACCACACAGTGAAGATTGTATATTGAATTGTTGCAGAATATGCTTTGCAAAATAAAACTGCAGAGTTTGGCACTGGCACCCACTATAATGGGCACTGCAATCTGACAGGCAGGTAGAATCCAGACCAAACCTATTATCACATTGACAGTTAGTTTCCTCATGATGGTTGTATATTGCAGAGGTTTGCATATAGACACATACCTGTCAAAAGCCATGGCCGCCAATAGTAAAAACTCTGAGGAATTAAGAGTGTAATAAAGGAAACACTGAAAAAGACAAGCTGAATATCGTATGACCTGTTGGTCAGATAAAATGTCAATCAACAGCTTTGGATAGATAGTTGTGCTGTAAAAGACAGAGTTGAGCAACAAAGTCGCAATGAACATATACATTGGCTCATGAAGATTTTTGTGAATTATAATGAGATATATAATTGTAGAATTACTACTGATTATTAGAATATAAACAATGAACATCATAATAAAGTAAACATATCGGTATTTTTCCATTTCCATGGTTCCTCCAAGAGTTATATATGTAACATTTGTTTTTGAGTCCATCAAAAATATACTGAAAATAATAAAATACAATAGAATTACATCAGATTCTCTCACTCTATCTTCATTCAATCTATTTGATGGATTGTAGCATCTGATCTCTTCAGAATCAAAACACACGTTGTCTAATTCTTCTGGACTTTATTGGGCTCCTTATCTCTCTGTGGAGCTAATTAAACTCTGCCAGGGTCTAAAAACATGTAAACAACTTCATCTAACTTTGGAGCCCCATGTCACCTATGCTGTGTCTTTACATTGTTTTTGTCGCGTGGAATTTCACCAGAATGTAATACTTTATATATTGCTGATAGATGCTGATGATAAAAAAATCTTTTCTCATTCCAAAAGAAGTTATCATTATGAAGAAAACATAGGTACATTTTTTAATAGAGGCCTTGAGGATGGTTAGGCATCTGTGCTCACATGTAACACACACACCCATGACAATGTATACAAATATTTTTGGTTTACACGGCCTTCAGCAGCAACTGCAGTTGCTTGTAAATATATTTAGATTTTTATATTTATATTTAGTAAAGATATTTAGAAAGAAACTTAATATTAGCTGTGACAGAGAGTTATGGTAGTTGGTTGGTTTTCCGCAGCATGGTAACATGTGACTGTATAGAAGATTGGTTACATCATACATCAGCGATTCCATTGTTAAATCATAGTATACTATTTTCCTAACCTAAAAAACTACAAACAAACAAAAATAACATCAATTTATAAATACCTAGTGAGAGAGGTCAAAACTTGGATTCAAACATCATCTGTAGTGTAGAACTAGTAACTTTGCATGAGCAGTTTGAATCACCGGAACAATTTTTTAAGGTGTTTGGAGATTTCTTTCATTTTGAGTCCATATATGACTGGATTGAAGAGGGGATTATACAAAATCACTTGAAGAGTCATCACTAAATGCACAGTTTTGGGAAGATCCGAATCCAGTCGAGCTATAATTATATCATATGCACATAACATGGAGTAGCAAATTAAAACCAGCAGATGGGGTAAACAGGTCTCTGCAGCCTTCCTCTTGACTTCTCCACTGCTGCGATACGCTATTAAAAATATCCTCATGTAAGTGAAAAGTATGAAAAGCACAGGAATTACTGTGACATTTAATAAACCTATGAGGCCATATATGAAAAGAGCTCTGGAGCTCTCGCAGTAAAGCTTGTAAACAGAATTATTGCAAAGGATTCCTTTTAAAGTGGATCTGCAAATTTTTTTGTTCCAAATCATTGCAATTGGCACTAAAAGCTGGAGGGCAGGTAGAAGCCAAGCCATACCCAAGAAAACACAGACAGTTGTTTTCCCCATGATAGTTGGATATTGGAGAGGTTTACAAATAGACACATACCTGTCATAAGACATGACTAATAACAATAAAATATCTGAACCCCCTAAAGAATAATACATGAAATATTGAAAGAGACAAGCTGAATAAGATATGGTCTGTCTCTCAGAAGCAAAGTCTATCAAAAGCTTTGGGTAGAAAACAGTACTGAAGAAAACAGAGTTCAGTGACAAAGCTGCAATGAAAATGTACATTGGCTCATGTAGATTTCTGTGAATGCGAATGAGGCATATGATGGTGGAATTGCTGCATATTATTAGAATGTACACCGCAAACATGAGCAAAAAGAAAATATATCTGTATTGGCTGATGTCCACATACCCTCCGAAAACTATTTGTGTCACATTCAACTGGGTATCCATGAAGCAGATTAGATGAGCAACTGACACACATTCACTACAATCTCAACAAAGAGATCACAAGACAATATCAAACATTATACTTGATCACCTTACTGCGTATTTGATCATCTTGTTTGTTTGCAGGTAGGTTTACTCAAACTTCATCTCTGCGAGTAATCAGTACAAGCTAGCTATGAGACTTTGTCACCCTCCATGGATCTTATTAACCAACCAAACTATGGTGCCAACACCTATGTCATCATCTGAGTCATGCTCATGTGAGATAAGAAAACAGGCCTTTGATGTAGCCAATCAGTGACCTCAAAATAGCACAGTCATTGTGATGAATGGATGTGAGGCAGGAAGTAAGAGTGGTTCAGAAAATAAAAAATCTACAAAAAGTGTCATGCTACATCCAAAAACCCAACCATATAAATAGAACATTACACATGAACATGCACTTTCATGAAGGTGCATGTTATGAAACTGCCTTACTCGGTGCAATTTATTTGTGATAAATTTTGGCTCATGCAAGTTCAATGATTCCAGCAGCATAGTTATAACATTAATATTTTTCATTCTGGCAATTGCATTTCTTTAATTGCATTACACGTTTGAAGCTGTCTATTATTCACACACAAAAGAGAAAAAAAAGCTCCACAGAATTTTGGCTCAGAAGTCATTTTGCTTATATGCGTCTATGAGTATACGAATATGTGAGATAATGTGTTTGCATCATAAATAACGATTGAGTACACAACAAAATAGAGAGCAATTTCTTTTTGTAGTTTTTGCTACCTTTGTTTCATGTCAAACACTAAGTTTTATCCATCAGACCAACAAAAATTAGTTATTTTGTGTCCGAACAAACAATCTCTTCAAGTGTTTAGAGATCTCCTTCATTTTGACTCCATATATGATTGGATTAAAGAGTGGGTTGTACAAAACCACTTGTATACTCATGACAAAAAGAACAGTTTTGCTGAAGTAAGATTCTACCCGGGCTGAGATTATATCATACGCACATAGACAGAAGAAGCAGAGTAGAACCAGCATGTGGGGTAAACATGTCTCTGTAGCCTTTTTCCTGACCTCTGCACTGCTGCGATGAGCTATTACGAATATCTTTGTGTATGTAAAGACAATGAAAAACACAGGAAGAAGAGCGACATTGAACAGAACAACCAAACCAAACACCGACAGGAATCTTGAACTCACACAGTGAAGCTTTAAAATAGAATTGTTACAGAAAATTCCATTTAAAGTAAATTTGCAAAGTTTTTTGTTGAAATTAATGGCAAAAAATACTGCAACATGACAAGCAGGGACAATCCATGCCAAGCCCAAGAAAATAATGACGGTTGTTTTCTGCATGATAACTGGATAGTGCAGAGGTTTGCATATAGACACATACCTGTCATAAGCCATGGCTGCCAACAGTAAGAAATCTGAGCCACCTAAAGAATAAAATACAAAATACTGAACAAGACAAGCAGGGTAAGATATGCGCTGCCTTTCCGATAAAAAGTCGATCAGAAGCTTCGGGTAGACGGCAGTGCTGAATAAAACAGAGTTCAGTGACAAAGCTGCAATGAATACATACATCGGCTCATGAAGGTTTTGGTGAATCCAAATCAGACATATAATGGTGAGATTGCTGCAGATTATGAAAATATATATTATAAACATAACCACAAAGTAAAGATATCTGTATTTCTTTACTTCCACATGTCCACCAAATGTTAGATCTGTCACATTGAATTCAACTTCCATTGAAAATATATGTAGAAGACAACAAAAATATGGAACAAAGATACAACACACTGGAATCTGGGATGGACGTCTGAACCAGTGAGTTGGGTAAAACATTTTATAAGACTTTGTCATCCCTCTGTGGAGCTCATTAACTTGGCCAAGACCTCTATCACGTGGATGGCTTCATCACAGGGTGGGAAATCATGATTTGTGGCTATTCAGTTTGATGATTTATCAATAAATCTCTTGCTCTTCCTACAACGCCACAATCGTCCTTAGGTGAATGTTTTTCATTCACCAAAGAAATAAAAACAGTCGCTGTTGTTTGTTTATATTTCATCGTTGGAAAAACTGGATCTGAGAATTGATGAGAATAGCATTACCACCAACGACAGCCATTAAGAGCGATGAACGAGGTGATGTACCTGTGCTGCCAACCTGTTG
>CAESWR010000647.1:141659-149705 GCA_903171835.1 Mullus surmuletus | reverse complement strand
CGGGGGGATCCTCACCGATCAGAGCAGCCTGGACATTTAGGATCTGATGCAGCAAAGATGGATTAAAGGAATTTATTAAGTGTTGCACTATACTGGGATTACTGGTTTACAGGCGTTATAAACACAAGCTGACGGCCACAGACAACAAGGACACACACACACACACCCACACACACACACAAACACGCACACACACACAGAAGGGCTATAACATGGAGGCAGGCAGGAGGTGCACATTGCACTATTTACACAAAGAGGCCTTTGGTTCTCTCTCTTCTTTACATTTTGTCCTCGATGTCTCTTGTGATCGTTTTTATCGTCGTCCGTGATTTGAGTTTTGCGCCTCCAGAGTCCACCAGGAGCGCCGCGCACTCTCCTCCTCTTCTTCTTCTTCTTCTTCACCTTCTTCTTCTTCTCGTGAATCTCGGGTTAGTTGTCATGGATAACAAGCAAAACAACACGGAAACCACGTCGGTTCCTCCAGGTCCCCGGTTCCGGTGCGGCCCGCCCGCTACGGCGCGCTGCTCTTCACTTTGGCCACGAACTTCTTCTCCTTGACGCGCCGGTTCTGGAACCAGATGGTGATCTGGCGCTCCGACAGGTTGGTGGCGGCCGAGATCTTCCTCCTCTTGTCCTTGGTGATGAACTTGTTGGCCGCGTACTCCTTCTCCAGCTCCTTCAGCTGCACCTTGGTGTAGGGGATCCGCTTCTTCCGGCCGCGGCGGAACGGCGAGCCCTCGTGCTGCTGCGCCACCACATCTGCCGGACAGAGACACGGACACACAGGGGACACGTCAGGGGACACGTCAGAGGACAGGGAGACACACGGACGGACAGGAGACGCGTCAGAGGACAGGGAGACACGCTGACAGACAGGAGACACGTCAGAGGACACGTCAGAGGACAGGGAGACACACGGACGGACAGGAGACGCGTCAGAGGACAGGGAGACACGCTGAAACACCGCTCACGTCTCGCTGATGGTTTTACTGATACACGTCGTTATTATTGCAGATGGCGTCGGACAGACACACACGCACACACACACACACGCACACACACACACACGCACACACGCGCGACTTCAGTGCAGTTTGATCGGTAAGCAGGTCGAGTTGGGTTGAAAACCCCCGCGTGTCTGCGATAAAAGCCCGAGCGAACCGGGAGACGGTGAGCGCTGTTGGATTGATCGTCGGGGGTTGTTTTTCTCCCTCCTCGCGTTATTTCTCCGCTGTGGTTTCACTCTCAAATGAAGAAGATTGAGTGATCGCGCTCACATGATGTCTCCTCAGTGCTTCGGCAGCTCTTATGAGCATGTTAGAATCCGTGTTTGCACATCCGTGTTTGTTAATTGGCTCATTTGCATGTTCATAATTGGGTCACACAGCACGGGGCAACACTCGACATGGCATTCTGGGTAATAAGCAGCCCCGCTCACAGAGACAATGATGCGGAAACATCTTAACGGCAAACATTCCGAGTGTGGTGATCGGATCATCGGATGATCCACGCAGCGTGGGACTCTGGGACTTTCGGCGCGTTCGTTGCACACAATAATGTCTCACATTAAGTGTGATTTCAATAAAGCCCCGATGTCCAACTCACGCAGGAATATCTTCTCACAATCATTATCGATATTTAAAACCATCGATCTAGATAGCGATCATATATACATGAAGATAAAAAACATTTAAACAACATATATGATAGAACACAATAGAATAGAATAGAATAGAATAGAATATGATATAACACATTTAACATAAATGCTGATATATAATTCAAATAAAAATAATGGGATAATTTATTCAATCAATATTAAGATCCTTTATTTAACCAAGTGAAAAACTCATGGAGATTCGAAACCTCTTTTTTTAAGAGTGACCTGTGCATTATAATACAACCACATGCAGACATGTGTACGTACTCACAGACGCACGTACATACTCTACTAATACTTGATCACATAATAATATGGTCAACGAAAAACAACGGCAACACAACCAACGAACGCGTGAAGACGGGAAGGTCTCACCGGCCAGCGCGGACTTCCAGAGGTGTCCCGCCTGGCCCTGGTCCTTGGAGCAGTACATCTGCCCCCCCCAGCCGTTGGTCAGAGCCCAGGGCTGGTAGCTGTCCATGGGCAGGAGGGTGTCATGGCGCGGCTCCCCGCCGCCCAGCGTCTGCACCACCGACACGTCCAGGTAGCTGGCCATGGACTGGTAGGGGCTCGGGTAGCCGTGGTAGAAGGCGAACTCCTTGGCGCGGTGGTTGGGGTACTCGTCGGAGCTGACGGTGGTGTCCATGTACTGCGAGCTGAGCGCGGCTCCGGCCGCCTGGGTGCACGACTTGAGGGAGCCCCGCCCCATCCTGCACGGGTAGTAGCTGTTGCCAAAGTAGCTGTACGGCAACGCGGTGGCGGCCGAGGAGCTCTGGTGCGGCACCGCAGCAGCCGGACACGGTCCCGCCGCGCACTGCTTCCCCGAGGACGCGGCGGGCTCGCCGGAGCCGGAGGCGGACACGTCCACCGTCGGGTACCCGGCCGAGGAGTGCACCAAGCCGGACGGGTGTCCGCCCAGAGCGGCCGCGGCCGCCGAGTGAGCCATGATGTTGCGGCACTGGCTGGCCGCGGTGGCGGCGGCGAAGTTCCCGCTGCCCACCAGCCCCTCCATGTTCTTGTTCAGGTCGTCCAGGTTGTTGTCATACACAAACATCACCGTGTCCGCTGGCCAGCGAGGGTTGAGGACCAGGGAGGCGGTCATAGGCGCTCCTGTTCCCGGTCTGACCTCCTTCACCGCTGCCTCTCACGCTGCGCTCCGGTCCCGGTGCACGGAGACGCTACATTGGCTGAAGGAGACGAACTGTTGCGCGTTCCCTCTCCAGAACACTCGCCCGCACACGGACTGCTGCTCGTGGTTATTTCTTGTGCAGCCACGCAGTGCAATCATCGCCGGCGCGGGCCGCTCTGCTGCTGCACACCTCGGCCACAGCGCGCTCGCTTAGAGGAACAGACTGCCGGTAACCGGCCGGACCTCCGGTTACATCCCAGCCTCAACCTTGACGCAACCAGCCCTCGGGACAAGAAGAGGAGGGTGGAAGCCTGTCCATTGGATGAGACCGGATGATCACGTGATGGGACAAGAAAAAAAGAAGTGGAAGAAGAGCCTTGTTGGGGATTGTCAGTCAAAGAAAGATATTTTTATGAGCTTTGAGCCGCTGAACCGGAGCCGCCGGAGCTCCGGGACGCGGCTCGCGGCGTGCAGCTGCACCTTATCACAGCGAAGACTCTGATGTCGTGTGGTCTCCCACACACACACACACACACACACACACACACACACACACACACTGCACCGGTGTATTTAGAACAGAACCCAACAAAGATATTAATCGCTAACACGAGCTGGCTGTGCGCTCTGCGTAAAGACGCATGACGCGCGCCAAGCGGGTTTGCTTATACCTACAAATAGAACAGAAATGATTAATTGCTATTAATAATTTGAGATGTCAAAGGCAAAAACCAAACATACACACACGAGGAATGAAAATATCAGGTGAATGTTGCCATGGCTTGATATAAAAGTCAGACCTTGAGTCCCTCCTGAGCTGACCCTGATTATTTTTGATTTCTCCAGAACCAAACATTTATTGCAGTTATTTCCGCCCTTAATGTTGCTTGAGGTTATGGACATATTTTAAAGTCTTATAAGCGGCTCTGCCAAAAGAATGAAAACAGCTTTATCGCTGCGTTAAAAGTATGAAATCATCGCGTCTCGCCAGGACAGTGTCCAACTTCTCCAAGGAAACACGTGATTACACCAATAATTGCACCCGCTTGGACAATTCCGTGTCCGAGTGTTCGCGCTGCTCTCCGCCGACAAACGCGGCTGAGAAGTGAAACAGATTTTCAGAAACCTGCTTCTGTTTCCAAGCGGGTGAAGGTTTGACGGCGCCTCTGATTCCACTGCTGCTTTCCAAGCTGCTCCGAATGGTTTGTTTGATGGCTTTGGTGTCGTTTCACTGAACAAAACATTGACCCAGTTCCCCTCATTCACAACTCAAATCAGCTGTTGAAATGCATCGCAACATCGTCACAATCCCAAATCCTAAACACAAAATCCTCGTTCCTCTTGAAGACGCAGCGTCCTTCGCACACTGACGAGAAGAGACGTTTTACACTCACACACCGAATAAGACGGCCTACATTATTGATTTATTGATTCACTTATTCATTTATTTATAGATAGTTAGAAAGTAAATATTTCTCATTTATTTATTATCTTTTATTCATCGGACGTGCGGTGTGTGTGTGTGTGTGTGTGTGTGTGTGTGTGTGTGTCGCATTATGTGACTTTGGCTCCGCACTACCCAGCGATGACGGATCAGGTGGTGGAGGCTGACGGGATGGATGCTCCCGGCCCGCGCTCCCGGTCCTCTCACCGGGAGCGCGGGCCGGGCGGAGGGCGGAGGCGAGGCGGGAAGCGGCGGGAAGCGGCTCCTCATCCACGGTGAGCGGAGTAACCGGGGAATTATTTCATTCTATTTCTTTTTTTTAATTTTGGTACGTTTTTGAGTTTGCGTTGTTCATCGGTGTATTTCTAATTTGAGGTTTGGAAAAGTGCTCACTTTTAAAAAAGCGCCATTGAAAGTCTGACGTTGAGCTCAGCGCGACGGAGCTGAAGCTTGTTTGATTTTTCCTCCCGGTGATCGTGTGACAGGTCACATCAAATGCTTCTCGGATCCGAGAGGAACTCAACAATCAATAGATACAAATAAAAGCATACAAACAATAAGCACACACACACACACACACAAACACACACTCCAGTTGGCTTCCGCTTGGACAGCGCAGCGCTGGATGGTCTCTAAAGTGTTAAAACACAGTCGGCGACAGACTCACAGTCACACACACACACACACACACACACAGACAGACCACCAGACAGTCTGACTGGGCTGGGGGGGCGGAACGGCCCCCTCAGGGTCAAGGTCAGGTTTAACGTTGGGGGGGGGGGCAAATGTAATGAGCTCAAGTTCAAGGCCGCCGCACACCTTAGAGCAGTGTGTGTGTGTGTGTGTGATCATTTAACCGGTATTGCGACAAGCATCCTCCCGCGCTTCAGTCCGTCACTCACGAATTTCTGAGGAGAAAATCGAGCAGTTTGTTTTTGAGAATGAAAAACTTTCCATCAACTACGACGAGTTTCAACTAAAGCGTCAACACAACAACACAACAACACAATCACTCATCGGATCATTTTACGATAAAAGTGTGTGTTATTTCTTAGTTCAAATAATATCAGCTATAAACGATTTGCGGGTGAAAACGATTTGAAAACGATCAATTTGCGACAGCTATTTAGATTTTTTTTTTAGTCCACGAATTAAAAAGAAAAGAATAAAAGTTGAGATGTGTCTGTGTGTCCACGAACGGAGGCTCAAACACTGCGTCACTGGGAGTCACTCAATAACCTGCAGGTCATCTCAGTAAGTTGCAGGGCGGCTCAGTTATATTTGAAAATTAGAAATTAAAAAATAGATACATATATATTGAAATATACTGTATGTCAGAATATGCAACTGATTTGCGCCACTAATCAGCACAAGATCATTGTTAATGATAAACGCACCGGAGGTCAAAAGAAAAAGAAAAAGAAAATGGAAAAAAAAGACTCAGAATTACATTCTTGAGCAAAGTTCCCACATCGATGTGTGGGATCATATCAATCACATAGAATAAGATGAGGCGGGAAAATGTATGTGAGAAGAGTCGTACCGCGTCATTAAGGGCACACACACACACACACACACACACACACGCACTCGGGGGGTGGAGGAAAGTTTTTTTCTTTGCTTTTATTTCCAAGCGACTCCTCATGTTATTTTGTCTTCAGGCTCAAACAACAAGCAGTTTTTTTAAAGCACACTTTTTTCTTCTGGAAAATATATAATTGAAAGAATGTGAATTACAAAAACAGGGAAAATAAGGATGTCACGTGTCGTGGTTGTAACATTTAATATATCAACAATGTTGGGCCATTACGGTATTCTCTTACTACCAGAACAAGGGCGTGACCTTGGTGTGACCTTGCAGCAGCATCACAGAAATGAGTAGAAAGTAAAGAGGTTGAGATGAAGAAATGTGTCCATGTGACCTTCATGATGATTTCATTTTGAAAATCTTCCCAGCAGAGGAGGGGGGGCGGAGGGGGGGGGGTAACTCTGGAGGAGCCGCTCTGGAGGAGCCGCCTGCGGGCGCGGCGCTGCTGGGCGAGTGTGTGGTCACATGACTGAGGGGTCACTCACATAAAAACCACATTAAAGGCAAAAATGGAAGCGCTCTGACCTTATGGGATGGAGACACTGGCACCAAGGTGAAGGTGCTGTCGTGATGGTTTCTGGCAGAGCTGAGGGTTCACCTCATCACTCCGGCCCACCTCATCACTCCACCCTCGGTTTCTTTTATTTCCTTTTATTTTATTTTTTCTTCTACAAAAGAGCAGCCGAGGCTCTGGGTGTCTCAGACTCAGACTCAGACTTAGACTTAGACTTAGACTGAGACTGAGACTGAGACTCAGACTGAGACTCAGACTCAGTCAACTCAGACTCAGACTCAGACTCAGACTCAGACTCTGACTCAGTCGACTCAGACTCAGACTCAGTGAGAGGGAGAGTCGACTTCAGCCTCCAAAATAGAAACACTGTTTACACTGTGAACTTTGGATTCCTCTATTTCCTTTATTTTTGAAAATCATGTCAAAGAAGAAGCACTGAAGCTCTCAGGTGAAGGTCAACAACAAACATTTGATCCTTACAACTGCATGCTCTGTGTATGTGTGTGTGTGTGTGTGTGTGTGTGTGTGTGCGTGTGTGTGTTTGTGTATGTGTGTGTGTGTCCTGCACACTTCATTATCACTGGCTCTCATTAAAGTGCCGAGCAGCTCTCAGCCAAAGTCGACGGCTGCATGAAAGGAGGCTGTGAAACCAGAGAAATTGAAGCCCTCACCGTCCTCCAGCAGAGAGGGAGGAGGAGGCGGTGGTGGCGGCGGTGGAGGCGTGAGCGCGTTGTGGCCTCCTTCTCCATGCTCTCACACAGGAGACGGAGGCCGAGAGCTCCATGAGAGGGTTTGTGGGCTTTCATTAGGTGATGAAGCAACCACAGAAGAATAGAAGGTTGTAGATGTTGCAGGTTGAGGTTCTGCTGCCATGAGAGGAAGCTGGTGTTTGATGTCTGAAAGGTGGACAGATGTGTTTTTACTGAAACATCTGTAATGTGAAGGAGCGCTGGAAGAAGATTGAAAAAGCATTTGGGTTCTACAGACACTGAAGTCGCCACTGACATCACACACACACACACACACACACACACACACACACACACACACACACACAGCCAGAAAGATGCTGACTTGACATCAAGGTTGAGGCTGCAGCGTCTGGTGAGTCAAAGCTCCTGAAGCCGAGGCTCGGAGCTGCTCCCTCGTCATCACAACACTGCTGTGATTGTGGAGGACGACGAAGAGCCAGATCTTCCTTCCACACCTTGGACGGCTCTGTGCCCTCAGGAAGCTCTCGGGAAGCTCCCGAGGTCACTGTGGAGACATTTCAGGACTTGATGGTCTTCCTGGAAAGTGTGTGTGACTGAGCAGAGCGTGTGTGTGATGACGGTGAAGCACAGTGTCGGCATGGAAACACCAGCTACAACAAATGCAGGTAAAAACATGGTGAAGTGCAGTTAATTATCTTTGCCAGTTATATGCAAATAAACACGCTTATATTGGCAAAGTGACGCGATATGAGTGTGTGTCATCGTCATCGCTACGACGATGAGATTCCACGAAGGACAATAACAGCTGATCGTTGACACACACAAACATTTGACCACAAAAGGTTGCCTTGAAATTGTACGTTTTCACATTATTTTTTTTATGGTGTGCTTTATTTTCACACACATTGAGGAATTACACTGAAATTAAAATGCAAAAAATCACTGAAACACTGAAATCATGAACGAAAACAGGAACTAAAGTCGCCCATTTCCTGGAT
>CAESWR010000647.1:131659-136659 GCA_903171835.1 Mullus surmuletus | reverse complement strand
CACCTCCATGTCTCACCGCCGTGTCTCACTGCCGTGTCTCACTGTGATGTCTCACCTCCATGTCTCACCTCCATGTCTCACCTCCATGTCTCACCGCCATGTCTCACCACCATGTCTCACTGCCGTGTCTCACTGTGATGTCTCACTGCCGTGTCTCACTGCCGTGTCTCACCCCATGTCTCACCGCTATGTCTCACTGCCGTGTCTCACTGTGATGTCTCACTGCCGTGTCTCACCTCCATGTCTCACCACCATGTCTCACTGCCGTGTCTCACTGTGATGTCTCACTATCGTCTCACTGTGATGTCTCACTGCCGTGTCTCACTGTGATGTCTCACTGTGATGTCTCACTGTGATGTCTCACTGCCGTGTCTCACCTCCATGTCTCGCCCCCATGTCTCACCGCCATGTCTCACTGCCGTGTCTCACTGTGATGTCTCACTGCCGTGTCTCACCTCCATGTCTCACTGCCGTGTCTCACCTCCATGTCTCACCGCCATGTCTCACAGCCGTGTCTCACTGTGATGTCTCACTGCCGTGTCTCACCTCCATGTCTCACTGTGATGTCTCACTGCAGCAGCTACAGCTGAACATCTGGACGTGATGAAGAACCCAAACTGGTTCCTCTGTGAGCTCAGAGCAACAACCAGACTGAGCACCGATTATTCACGTTTACAACCACCACTATATACTGCTGTCTCTGCTCTGCTCTACTCTACTGCCCGGCTCTACTCTAATGCTCGATTCAACTCTACTGCTCTGCTCTATTCTACTCTAATGCTCGATTCTACTCTAATGCTCGATTCTGCTCTACTGCTCTGCTCTACTCTACTCTAATTCTCTGCTCTATTCTACTCTAATCCTCTATTCTGCTCTACTATAATGCTCTGCTCTATTCTACTCCAATGCTCTATTCTACTCTACTGCTCTTCTCTGCTCTACTCTACTGCTCCACTCTATTCTACTCTACTGCTCTGCTCTACTGCTCCACTCTATTCTACTCTAATCCTCTACTCTGCTCCATTCTAATGCTCAGCTCTATTCTACTCTAATGCTCTCCTCTACTGGGGGCGGGGCCAGGGGCGGGGGCGGGGTTATAGTGAGCAGTGAGGGACGTTTCTTCACACCAAGAAGCTGAGGTTTAATGCTGCTGCTGATGTTGATGGAAATGCCCAAGTGTGACTCTTTACATGAAAGATTTGTAGACTTATTTGTATTGTTGTTGCTGTTACTGTGTGCACCGAAGAAGGGAGAAGCTCTATAATTTCATTGTACAACTAAATAAAGGGCTTTCTATTCCATTCTGTTGTATTCTATTCTACTCTATTGCATTCTATTCCTACCTGAGTGAACTTTATCATGATAAGCAGAGCAAACCTGTGTGGTTGTTCTTTCCATCATAAAACAAAGGTGTGAAAGTGGTCGTGCTCACTGAACGTGGCCTCCATCAGTCTGCGGATCCTCTTCGTGTGTGTGATGTGAGTCAGCTGACATGTCGAGGATTCTCCCTCAGCAGGGAATCATTTCACTTCCCGGGGATCTCGTTTCTCCTGCTGGAATCCTGCTCCTCTGCCGACCGCGGCGGCTGCAGAGCAGACAGCGCCGAGTCAGCAGAGGCGGCGGCGGCCAAACGCAGCGGCGCGGCGGCGAGGGCGAGGGAGCGGCCATGTGCTTTACAGATACAACTTTGATCATTTGATCAAAACTAGCAGCGCGGGGGGATAACAGGCTGTGACAGCGAGCCGCAGCCAACGGAGGGGAGGACGCATCCCTGAAAGACTTCTGATGCTCCGGCTGAAATTAAATCAACAGGAAAACATCGCTGGAATTCTCCGTCACAATCACGCTGCTGCTCCAGATGACAGATCACCGCTCGCCTGGAGCTCACACGCTGGAGCTTCACGCTGAGCCTCCATCGCTCCTTAAGCTGCTGAGCTGCGGAGCTGCTGAAGCTGCTGAGCTGCGGAGCTGCCGTGGAAACAAGCTGGTCTGGATGAAACATGGCGGATCAAAGCGGAGCAGAAAGTGTCGCGGCCCTGAGCTCAGCGACTCACCACTCCAGCTTCCAAAGGCAGTGAAGCCAAACAGCCGCAGAGAACAAGTCATTCATCATCTCTCGCAGCTTCACAGACGCCTGCAGACACTTACTGAGAATGTAAAACATCTTGACATGGAAAAAAAATGATGGGAGAAATGTTTACGTGACGGATGCTGAGATGCTTCCGACCACAACAAGTCAGGTGGATGGGGGGGGGGGGGGGGCTTGGAAAATCAGTTTTCATTGACTATCTTTTGTGTAAAATTCTAAAATGTTGTTAATTATTACTGAAATACGTTGCACAGCTGTTTGAGTAGAATATATGTTGTTTATGTGCCTTCATATGATACTTTAGCTGGAGGTATCATGTGACCACCAGCATCTCGGAACACACATTCCCTCTTCTTTGGCCTCATTTCTACCTGTACTTGAAGGAGCTCTCGCCTGAGCAGCCGCTTGGTGTCTCCGCGCTTCAGCTTCAGCTTCAGCCTGCACTGGGCACTGGAGCACTGGAGGAGGGGCTGCGTCACCGTGAGGGGGCAGCTGACACCACAATGTGTGTGTGTGTGTGTGTGTGCTCAGGACACCACGACTGCTCGCACCTTCACATAGATGAGGGTGTTGATGATGAAGCATGAGCCACAGGAGGTCAAAGACCCCGGCAGCAGTGCGGGACCACCGGGAGCCTCAGCGCTCACGCAGCACTCCGGTGCTCTTCGTGTTTCGCCAGAAGCTCTACGTGAAAACAACATCCCTTTGAAGTCTCTGACCTTCATCTGTGTTTTCCGGCAGCCACCAAAGCCACAAACAGCCGTTGTAATCCTCTGTGTGGCCCCCCGGCCGGCCTGTGGCCCCCCGGCCGGCAGCGGCCAGCAGCCTTCTTTGCTTGGCTTTCAACTGGCGTCATGACATCAGCTTTGAGAGGAACCACTCTCTGACACTGCCATATTTCCAACATCTCCATGGGTCTCGCTGTGGTTCATGGTCTCCTCCCACCTTCTGTACTTTCTGTACTTTGACCTGCAGGATCAAAGCAGCAGGACACGTTGACAGAAACAGTGATTTTACGGAAAGACGGCACAGAAACAGCAAACACATGCAGGCGCACAGACTGCATGTAGGAACATCAGCATGGAGAACAATAGAGGCGTTGGCCTTCATCCAGAAGAGACAACGGTGCCAATGAAGCTTCAGAGAGGCCTCCTTTCACAGCATCCTGGCTGTCAGTCGTCAGGCAAAGCCACTCAAACAGTGTCTGGGTGCAGAAGGCAGCATGTGCTGCTCAAAGCCTGCGCACTGCTTTCACTGCTGATGCCTTCAGTGTGTGGGAGTATTTGGGGACAACATGCATATTTTCTGTAAGTTCTCAAAACACGACAGAAACATATGCAGGATCCTTCTTCCATATGTGCAGCACATGTCGCTTGGAGAACAAATGCAACATATTCCACAAATATGGTGAAGAAGACGGAGTGTGTGTTTGATCACGCACATAGAACAGGACACTCCACTGCCATCAGTGATAGCCGACACACACTTGATTCCCAGGATCTGCAGCTCGGGACGTGAGCCTCTCTGAAACCGCCGGCATTCCAAACACATGAAACCTGTTTCCACGCACACACAGCGAGCGCCACTCGGCTCGCTGTGTGGAAATAAGGAGAAAAGGATGCTACTGGACGTCCTGATGGGCTGCTGAAGTCAACTTGAGCAGGAACCAACACACAACATGACCGCCGGCTCCCTAACACCAACCACATTGTTATCATTGTAACCAGAGATGGCATCAAAGCCCCCCAAACACACACACACACACACACAAATGTTACAATTGAGATTCAAATCAAAGGATTTTCTGTGAAAATGTGAGCCCTGCTGATGAGTGGAGCCACCTGCTGGCTCTGCAGGCAGAGCGGAGCCGAGGCTTTTATCGGTGCTGCACGTTCACACGTCACTACGTGGATATTTCAGTCCTGTCGGCTCACATTTATATGAGGTGGATTCATAAGAACACACACCTCTGCTCCGCCTCACACACAGCAGCTCGGTCAGATTTACTGGTTTCCTTTGAGCTAAAGCGGCTGGTGGTGACAGGAGCGAAGGCAAACTCCCTTTAACGGAAAGAAACCTGTGAACAGAATGCGGGTGAAGGTCAAGTGACGCTACTTGAAATTCAAATTCATGTGAGAAACTTCTCGCCTGGTTTTCCAGTTCGCATTGTTTGAGCGTGAAATGTTCGAACTGCGGGAGGATTTGTGACGCGAGTGAAGCCGCTTCTTCGAAGGCAGAGCTGAATCAGTCAGTTAGTTGGAAATCAAGTTGGTCTTAATCCTCTAACAGGTGAAGAAAGTATTAGTAATGCTTTATAACTGAGTAACAAAAACTACATTCATCTCAAAGATCATATGTGATTCCTCCAGCTGGCTCCGCCCACAATCACAGTGAGCCAGTTACAGCTGATCAATAGTTCAATGGTTCATTGTTCCAATGGAAGGTTCATCATTATGAAAGGTTGGATGGTGACTGGATCACTGGCAGCTGGATGCTTTAAATGTATATTTAATGAAATAAAGAATTAGAAAAAAACTGCCTGTGACCGGAAGCCATCGGAAAGACAAGAATGTTGTTCAGAGTTTGCACTTCATTTTCATTTTCCTCGTCGCTGCTTCTGATCCTGGTGTCAGTAGAAACACAATGAAGATTGAATTCAGGATGTTTCTACGCAGAGGAAATAAACTCATAAACGAGCTGTGCCATTTCTGATGTCACGTTTATAACGATGGAGCCCAAACCTCCTCCTCGGCCTGCGCACCTTTATGACCTGCAGAGCTTACACACACACACACACAACCACACACACACACACACAACCACACACACACACACACACACACACACAAAACCACACACACACACAACCACACACACAACCACACACACACACAACCACACACACACACAC
>CAESWR010000647.1:105869-116379 GCA_903171835.1 Mullus surmuletus | reverse complement strand
CTGTCTCAGAACAGACTGTAGAACGCTCTTTACCTGCTTGATCAGCCGCTCCCACACGCCACCATGGTGGGCACCGTGGGGAGGGTTGAACCTCCATGAAATGCCATCCTGCAACAAGGTTTTCTCAATCTTGCCTCCGTTCAACTGTTCCAGAGCTTCTTTCAGCTCACGAGCAGAACCTACAAAGTTGGTGCCATTGTCCGACCTGATCTCCTTCACTTGCCCTCTACGGCAGATGAATCGACGTAGGGCATGGATACAAGAGTCGGTGTCCAAGGAATAAGCTAATTCCAGGTGTACGGCTCGGCAGGCCAAGCATGCGAATATAACCCCGTACCTCTTTACGGTACCACGTCCTCTTTTCACCTCGATGGGCCGGAAGTAATCCATCCCGACATGTGTGAAGGGGGGCAGGTCAGCTGTGACGCGATCAGCAGGGAGGTCGGACATTATTTGCTCTCCAACCTTCCCACGCTGACGCCGGCAGAGATGGCACTGCCTTATTGTCGTCCTTGCTGCGGAGTTAGCTTGCAGGATCCAGTATTGGCGTCGAAGCCTGGAAAGCATGTGATTTCTCCCGCCATGGCCAGTTAGCTCATGGATCCAGCTGAGAATCAGCTTGGACACATGTCCACCTTTGGGTAAGATTGCTGGATGCTTCACCTCTTCTGGCAACGCTGACCTGCTCAGCCTTCCTCCTATCCTCAGCACGCCGTTCCTCAGAACAGGATCAAACTTGTAAATGCTGCTGCTCTTCTTTACTGTGGAACCTTTCTTTAATGCGGCTATTTCCTCGTGGAAGCTTTGCTCCTGTTCGAACCGCACGATAGCCTCCTCTGCTTGGGCCATTTCATTCACTGAAAGGTCCTGAGTGGTCAGCTTCTCTTTGATCCTTTTCATGCGGTCCTCAAGCAATGCTCGTGCTTTGCCGCAACAATTTTCTTAGGCACAAATCGCTTTTTGTGTTTCCTTTCTTCCTTGACTCAAGCACCGCAGCACTTTTCTTAGTTTTAATATCCATGCCACAGCTCTCCTTAGGCTGGTCCACCTTGAGAAGCATTCAATGAACCTACGTGTGGGATTCTTTTCTTCCTCCACCACAGTGCTGCAGACAGATGTAATTTCTCCTTTCAGGGTCGTCATCAGCAATCTTTCCCATCTCTCCAATGCACTTTGGCCACTGAGCCTCAGGCAGTGAGAGAAAATCTGGGCCGGATAGCCACCTTCCAGACTGCAGCATTGAACCTGCTCCTAGGCCACGTGATGCATCATCTGCAGGGTTGAGGCTCGAGCTGATGTGTCTCCACTGTGACACCTTAGACATGTCCCTAATAGTAGACACTCGGTTTGCCACAAATGTCTGAAACCTTGTGGTGGTGTTCGCGATGTACTTCAAGTCCGTCGTACTGTCTGACCAAAATACAGAATCATCCCACTCGAACTGTAGCTCTGTCTTTAGCATTCTGTCAACCTTGACTGCCAGGACTGCTGCAGCAAGCTCCAGTCGTGGGATGGTTGTCTGCTTCAGAGGAGCCACTCTGGCCTTTCCCATAACAAAGCTAGCGTGGAGGTTGTTGTTCTCGCTGGTAAGTCGAAGGTAGGACACAGTTCCATAACCAACCTCACTGGCGTCACTGAAATGGTGTAGTTGGACTGTCTTTATCTCACCAAAGTTGTTTGGTGTGAGACATCGGTCAACATGAAAGTCACCTAGCTGTTGTAACTCAGCCACCCACTGATGCCATCGTCGGGTGAAGGCCTCTGGAACTTCTTCATCCCACCCAAGCTTGATCTTACACAGGTCTTGCAGAATCTGCTTACCGTTAAGAATGACGGGTGCAAGGAACCCCAGTGGGTCATATATGGAGTTGACAGTGGAGAGTATGCCGCGTCTTGTTGTTGGCTGTTGTTTCACTGCTGTGCTGAATGTGAAGGTGTCATGCTCAACATTCCACCGAGCTCCAAGAGCTCGTTCCATAGGAAGGTGCTCTCTATCCAGGTCCAGTGTTTTCATCTCTGTGGCCCTGTCCTCCTCTGGAATCAAGGAGAGGACAGAGCGACGATTACTAATCCATTTGGTCAGCCTAAATCCACCCTTGGCGCACACTTCCGTAAGGTCCCTGTACAGTGATACTGCTTGCTCCTCTGTCTCCGCTGCCTTGAGGCAATCATCCACATAGAATTTATTTCTGATGGTATCAATCACTTCAGAGGGGTAGTCATTCTGGTTATCATCTGCAGTCTTTACCAAGGCGAATGTGGCACAGCTGGGTGAAGACACAGCCCCAAAGAGATGAACGGTCATGCGATGCTCAGTAAGCTTTTGACTGAGGTCGCCGTTGGGCTACCAGAGAAAACGAAGAAATTAACATCCTCTCTTGCCACTTTCACCTGGTGAAACATCCCTTGAATGTCACCCATTAGAGCGACAGGACCCTGGCGAAAGCGTAGAAGAACGCCGAGCAAGGTGTTGGTCAAGTTTGGCCCTTGAAGAAGCTCCTTGTTCAAGGATGTTCCACCAAAGTTTGCAGTGCAGTCAAACACAACACGAATAGTTTTCTTTCTTGGATGGTAAACGCCATGATGCGGCACATACCAGACCTTTCCTTTGTCACACTCCAACTGGTCGGAGGGGATCACTTCAGCATGTCCCTGCATAATGATGTCTTGCATAAAGAGTCTGTACTCTTCAAAGAACGTATTGTCCTTCCTGAACTTCCTCAGGAGGTCGGCCGCTCGCTGTTCAGCCACCAGGCGATTGTTGGGCATCCTGACGTCCTCCTTGCGAAAGGGTAACCTGAGGTGATAATGCCCGTCTTTCAATGTAGCAGATGTGGACGCGATTTTCAAGAATTGCTTGTCCTCCACGGACATCCTCTGCTTTTCATCATAATGCTGCTCAGCAAAATCCTGATTATACTGCTTGACCAAAATCTCTTCAAAAACCTGCAATAGAGATTCGATTTGCACTCACACATGGACGGCCATGTCCATCCACAGTTGTGGTGCTGCTGCAGAGTGGTCCATTGACCACCCAGCCGAGGAGAGTCTGCACAGCGTATGGTCCATTACCTTCGCTGTTTATTACTCTCCATGGTTCAAGCGCCTTTGGTGTATTAACACCAATCAGGAGTTCCACGCCTGCATTGATTTTGGCAATTTCAACATCCTTTAGATGTGGCCACTTCCGAAGTTCTTGCTCATCCGGGATGTTGTCTTTGGTGACAGGGATGCTTTGTTGGGTATACACGTCTGGCAGGTCCAAAAAGATGTCCCTGTTGAGCCCGGCAACCTCTAGCCCTGTGATCCTGTAGCTGTTTACAGCCTTTTCCTGCCCCAGTGTCTTAAGCAATATACCCGTCCTTTTCCCCTTTGCGTTCATCCGCATCATCAGCGCTTCAGTGCAAAATGTAGCAGAGCTGCCCGGATCTAGAAAAGCATATGTCTGCACAGTCTGGCTTTCTCTGGCAAGCTTCACCTGCACAGGAACGACAGCAAGCGTGCACTCTTTGCTACCGGTCCCAGTAGGTTGATGCGACTCGAGAGAAACCAAGGCACTGCTCACAGCTGACTCTGTGGATGATGACGTAGATGTTCCGTTAGGAGAGCTCCTTTCCTTCTGAGCACCTCTTGCCCTGTCAATGTGCAGGATACCTGGGTGTCGTTGCTGGCACACTGGACAGGTCAAACGTTTGAAACAATCCTTGCTCATGTGCCCTTTAGATAAACATCCAAAGCACAATCCTTTGGCTCTAAGAAAGTCCACTTTCTCTTTGTTAGATGTGTGCTTCATCCTGTTGCATAATACCATTGTGTGATCCCCGTTGCAATACAGACAAGGCTTTTGGAAAGCAGTTGCGTGTGAGTCCTGAGTTTGACCCTTGCTTGGATGTGGTTTAGCAGAAGTACCAGCAGAATCCTCAGGCAGTGACATTACTGAGGTGGCAAAACTGCTCCCTCTGCTGGTCGCCTTGTGTCCTTGCCTTGCGTCTGACGGGTTTGTCTTGAAGCCTCTTTTGCTAGTTGTGGTCAAATCAATGATATCTCCAAAAACAGGTTCCAGTGCAATTCTAGCCTGCTTCTTCACAAACTCCACCAAGTTCTTGAACCTCACTCTTTTCTGCTGTCTGTCCTGGAAGTCACAGACTACTGACCTCCATTTGTCACGGAGCCTGAATGGCAACTTCGATACGATGATTCTGAGGTTAGATGGATTATCCAGCTCCTCCAAATGTTGGACATCTGCCATGGTGTTGCAGCAGCCTCTTAGAAACAATGCATAGGCTCGCAATGCCTGTCCATCCTCTGCCCTTATGGTGCTCCAATTCAGTGCTTTAGTGACATATGCTGTGGTGATCTTCATTTCATTACCAAAGTTCCACTCCAGCTGCTCTTTGGCCTGTTTATAACCTTTTGTGGGATCCATATGCAAACAGCTTCATACAAGTTCTTTGGGCTGTCCAGTTGTGAATTGCTCCAAATAATAGAGCCTGTCCTGGTTGTTGTCGGTCCTGGCCTCGATGCCATGTTCAAAAGCTTTGATGAACGACCGGTACTGCAGTGGATCGCCGTTGAAAGTAGGTATTTCCTTTGATGGAAGAAGAGACTTCTGTAGCTGTTTCACCATGATTTCTGTTATGTCTTGTTGTTTTCCCATAGCACTGACCAGGGTTTGCTGATCCGCATTCAGAATAGAGCTGGTATTTTGTCCACCATCCCTGTGTCCTAAGCCACTTTGCTGCTGTGATGGTTGTGCTGTGCGTGTATTGGTTGGGTGGTGGTGTTGTTGGAGCGGTGGCTCTGTGCGTGCAGTGTTGCGGGTCGGGTTTGGAGTTATCAGGTTGTACTCTGTGGGTGTGGATGCTGAGTACATCAGGTCACGTTTCCTCCTGGTGCTGGTGCGAGATGTTGTGCTACCTTCAGTCAGTACCTGAATTCGTGCATCAGCTGCTGCCAATTCGCTTTCAAGTTCCAACATCTCCCTTTTTGCCCTGAGCTTGGCCTTAATTCTTGCTTCCTCCATGTCCACTTCGTGCTTTTGGCTGAGGATCGCAGCTTTAGCTCTCAGAGCAGCACGCTCAGCTGTTGCCTTCCTCACAGCACTGGATGTGGTTGAGCTGCCAACCTGGGACGCACTGTCACCCGCCCCCACGTCATCATCCTCCTCCTTTGCAGTCGGTTTGACTTTTAACACACCACCAATAGCCAGTAGTGCGTTCCCATCAGCCATCTCTTTCTTTGTTGCAGGTTTGGCCTCAAACACAACACCAGCACCTGCAGCCACCATTGCATTTTTGCCACCGACCTTACTGTCTCCATCAGCATCATCATCTCCATCATCAACATCATCTCCATCATCAACATCATCTCCATCATCATCATCATCCTGACCTGTGTCAGGAGCCTCCTCTTCACAGTGCAACCATTCCTTCACAGTGGTCAGAAGACTTTTAAACTTTATTAGTTTAGGCTCGTACCAGTCCACGTGATCTTGCTCCTGCTCCTCGAGAGACAAGTATGACTGCTCAGACACGTTTAGTTGCATAAACTCCGCCAACAATGTGTCAAATGCGTCCAGCTCCTTCTCCGCGTTCGCCTTATTCCCCTTGTCCATTAACGCTGTGATTGTGTTACTCTTTCTTGTGAGCGCACCGAGTTTACCGCGGCGGGTGCCCATCAATCTGAAAAGCTCCTTTTCCGCCGCGTCGGCATCCTGAATCACGCCGTTCTTATCTTTACGAGCCATCTCGTATCGTGATGCGGTCACCTGCTCTGCAGCCGTGCTTCGCTCTTCTAGCGAGGGTGTGCTTTGCGACATAGAAGTTGGTTACTCACAGCTCGCTGCGATGGCGGTGCGCTTGGCTCGTGCGTAAATCCTCGCGTCCGTGTGATCCACACAACGCGCCCGCAAATCCAAGCAGTTTTTTAACTTTTGTAGCGGCTTGCTTCCCATGCACGCCGTCATCCACGATCGGGGTAAGATTTTTAGACGCACCCCGAACAATCACCCCGTAGCCAAAGTGATCCAACGCCTTTTATTCAACGCAGCGAAATCAAAATTGTACATTCCTCAAATGTGATCCAAAAGAAAGGCGACCAAATTCACTTCTGCTGTGGTGGTTCGGGTTTTGTGGTTAAAAAACTGTTGGATCACCCCGTCTGTCCAAACACAAAAAATGCACCTCCTTGTTCACGCCCACCTTTAACAGCTGATTGTCAGCCAGCCATTACCGGGCCACAGATGACCACCTCTTAAACCACAAAAAAGGGGGGGGATCAATGTTCAAAATAACACAAACATAACTTCCCTTTGTGAGAGCATAATTCAATGAATTATCCTTAGCACAAAATAAACATGTCATGTAAACAAAAACACTTCATAGGAAATACGGCTCCAACAGTCGCCTCCTTCGCTGGCGTCAGCAAAATGATGTAGTTAAGCGCATTTGACTTCTCCAAATTCCACTGTTTTGATGCACCTCTTCACATTGAACGCTGCCAGTAGATCCAACTCCTTCAGCCACCTTTTCCTTCGATGCAAGATGTCTTGTGGTAATGCATTGTACGAGCCACATCCTCTCCGGCAGAGTTCTTGCTGCATCATCTTAGCAGGCAAAGTGTTGGGTGCCAAAAAACCCAACGGGTCGTCTACTGAGCTGGTAATCGACAACATTCCACATCTGGTGAACGACTGTTGCTTTACCTCCATTTTGAATGTGAAGGAGTCAGTCTCCACGCACCCTTGTAGACCCAGTGCCCTCTCCACTGGAGGCTTTTCTCGATCTAGATCCAATTCCTGTACATCTTTAGCCCTTTGCTCCTCTGTGATGGTCTGCAGGACCACACAACTATTGCTGATCCATTTTTCCAAGGTGAAACTCCCCTTCGAACACAGAGAGATAAGATCATTAATAGTCTGGACGGCCTCCTCGTCAGTAGCTGCGCTCTTTAAACAATCGTCCACATGGAAGTTCTGCCGAATTCTCCATGATGTCCAGAAACTTTCCTTCACAGTCTTTTCTCTGAATTCGTGGTTGTACTGACTGGTCAATATTTCCTCCAGTTTGCTTACAGCAATCCTGTTAGCCAAAGCAAAGCGAATCTGTCTCCGAAGCACCGCAGTTTCCATCAAGTGGACCATTAACCGCCCATCCTAGCACCGTCCTAATGGCATATGGACCATTGTTGCAGCTGTTGCAATGGGAAATCACATCGTAAAAACATATGCATTCTTGGATCCTGGCAGTGGAGGTTTTTGTTGTCTGGCAAAGGTCCCATATCTCCAGGTGCGTTTTGCATGGTGTGTGGGTCGAGTGTTTGTTGTGTGTCCTTGGCAGTTGTTGCTTGGAATTTTGCAGTTGTCGACTTGCATTGATACTGCTGCTGTACTTTTTCCAGCATGCTGTTTTGGTGCTGCCCTTTGATGTTTCCTTGATGTTGTGTTGTCTTTTCGACCCACTCTGTCATATCCTTGTTGTTCGAATTTCCCTCCGAAAGGGCATGTCAGGGAGCACGTGAAGCAAATCATTACAACTCGTGTTTGTCTTTGTCTTTTTTACAAGGTCCAAACACAGGTTATAGACCTGAAACATATAGTAGATACAGTAAGTTGCATAATACATCGAGAAAGCACATTAACCAAATCTGACTTTTAAATGTTAATCAATTCAATGAATAATCATCAACGTCACATCATCACACAAACTGAGCATCAAAGTATCAAAGTTAAGAAATACTAGCAGTTTACTACATACCGACGGGATCTGTGCTCCTTATGACGGTTCTTTGGTGGAATTTCTTTTAACTGCTAAGCTTCACAAACCCTTCAACCTTTTCTGGGCTTTAATCTCTGAACATTAAAGGTTTTAAAGCATCTTTTAAACAACAGTTTCACTGGATAACATTTCTTTTTTCTACTTTCTGGAAGAGAGTTTAACACTTGTGTCGTTCATCCATGAAAGGCGGCTTGTTGGTCGGTAGTTTCCATTTTTTCGATTTGCTCTGCGTTGTTGATACACACGGGTTAGGCTCATATTCCTTGGCTAAAGGGTTTAGCGCAGCGACAGTTTCCTTTTTCCTCATCCAAAAAGGAGTTCATGCCATCTGAGGGCGCTCGCGAAACACTTTTCTGCTCTAAGGCCTCCTTTAATATCGCCAGTTTAACAGTGGGAAACAAAGGTTTCCTAAAGTAAAGGACGGTGACCCCAGGGGAATTCTCTTTTCCTCCTCAGCTGTTGCTCCTGTTTGGCCATGACTTTCCTTCAGAGCTGCACCTCGATACATAAGTGCAGCCCTAGCTGCCTCCTCTTTTACAGCAGATGTTGTACTTGAGCTACCACTTTTGTCACTCCTGCGACTTAAGTGGTTACTGATACTGGAGGCGCTATCATGTGGATGAACGCCATGATCATCATCATTGTCATCATTATCTTATTCGACTGGGCCTACCTGCACAGAGACCCCTTTGCATGATGAAACCCACAGGTCTGTATGAGAAATGCATTCATCATTAGATTACATTTTTGCTTTAAACCATATTCCATGTTTTTCTTTTTCGTCACATGGAAACAAACACAATAGATTTTCATGCATTGATTTTGCTTCACCACAAACCTCTTTCAATCAACCAGAGCACGGAATACCTGTGCCTTAGAACCAGTACACATCAGGTTTTTCATTACATCTCGGATTTTGGAGGCTTTGTTAAGCTTGTCCTTTCTGCCTGCTTGCAACCTGTCCAACCTTTCTGCCAACACCTTAGCAGTCAGTTTAACCACGCGCTTAGGAGGGAGAGCCCCCCCCCCCCCGTCGCGAGAGTCATCGCACCAGTCTGGTTAGTCTCCTGCGCATCATGCGCCTCCATAATGAAATGTCACTTGTCAGACAACTGTCCGAAAATGCACCGTAATAGTTTATTGTCCCCACTTTACCAATGCACTTGGTTTTTAAGCCCCATTATGTGTGCACACATTTGTAATGGCCGTAAGTGTAGCGCTACACATACCTCCTTGTAGTGATTTGATGCTCCAAACAGCTAGCTGTAGCATTAGCACTTGCTGTGGTGTCTCCGCATCCGTCCCCACTCAGGCGGCTGCAGACTGCTCCAACAGCATCCAGACCATGGCTGTATTCCAAACACTCCTGGCGTCGTAGCTTCCATATTCCAAGCGTACCGAAATATCCCAAAGTTCCAAAGTTGCAGTGAATGTCAACTTGCCTTGGTTCTGACTGTGTCATGGCTCAGTCTATCACTTTGAGCTGCTGAGCCGGGAGCTGTGAACTGTGACCCGTGAGTGGTTGACACGCCACGCAATTGTTAACTTAATTTTTCTTATACATGGTCCATAAGCGACTTACGGATAAAACAGAGGCTATTAACTACGTTGACAATGCTGGCTTACTCACATATGGACAAACCATCCGCGCAGTGCGGTCAAAACCGTTTGGCTTCTGGGTCAGCCATCACAAAGGAAAACTCAGGTGCTTAAATACACACTTGTAGGGTGAGAGCGCCACCCAGTGCCCACCAGAAACAAAACACACACGCCATCTGGCTGTTATAACATATATGTTGACGAGGGTGAGTTTCCTCAAGGTCGCTTCCATGCTGAGACGGTACAATAACTGAACATTCCCTCATGATGTCACACCGCCAGCTGTAGATCTCAGACTAATGAACATCTCATCAGAGACAACATCTGATGATTGGACTGCTGTTAAACACCTGTTACGGCCCAAGCCGTTGCTGTTCTTTTTTTTGTTGTTGTTGGAGTGAGTGCTCCTGTTTCGCTCCACCATCTCTGCTTCTTGACAGGTCCCGCCTCCAGCCTCCAGCCATTGGAGCTCCACAGCTGATGCAGGTGACCTACAATGAGCCTGGCCAGCTGTCAGAGGTCGGTCGTCTCCATCAGCAGCCTTCAGAGGCTGTTGGTAGGATTGTAAGAGCTCCTTCTCGCTCGGCTCCTTCTCGCTCGGCTCACTTCCTGTGTGAATGTGACCTTTGTGACCTCTGTGTGTTTTGTGGCCTGCGCTGCAGCCAGACATCATGCAGCCACAGCAAAGGTGAGATGATGGTGAATGCACGGGAGGTTCCTGTGGTGACCAATGCGGATCAGCTCCCTCTCCCTAAAGCACCTGATTAAAGTCATCTGAGCATGCAGTACTTACTCAAATACTGAGTTCTCAGGGAGCAACACAAGACCGGGCTTCATCTGAGCTTCCATCTGGAGGTTTTTGTAGCAGACTGGGTTTGCACTAATTAGTAACTCAGAGTCGTTTACTGATGGTGGAAAATAGATATAATCCGATGTCACATGTGGAACTTTAATTTGAGCAACTTCATTGAAAATCAGCTTTGTGGGAGCAAGCAGTGTCTGGATTACATTAGTATAATTAATCATCGCACCTCAGAATCCACAGAGCTAATTGCTGCTGCTGCTGCGGAAACTGAGGTCAAATAAATGAAAGTGTTGATTTGTGTTTTTATTGGTGGAGCAGAGAGGATACTCCC
>CAESWR010000647.1:68144-91180 GCA_903171835.1 Mullus surmuletus | reverse complement strand
CCGGCACGGATCGCGTCTCGGCCGTCGGGAGAACCGATCCGGTGAGTTTCCCGCAGCAGCAGCAGCAGCAGCAGCAGCAGCAGCAGCAGCGGAGGGATCGTTTCCGCTGCCCCCCCCCTCTCCCCCCCCTCCGGCCCAGCTAACGGCAGCAGCAGCCTCCATGTCGCGGAGAGAAGCGCGCTGCTCCGCGGCCTCGCCTGCGCGCCGCCCCCGGCCCGGCTGCTCCGCGCCCCGGTGCCACTGAGCCGCGGCCCGCTGAGAGCTCCGAGCTCCGCGCCGCTCCGCTCCACCGGCAGGTCCATTAGCGGTCCATGTAGCAGCGGCCCGCCGTCTGCGGCCGCCAACGTTCGCACCGAAGCCCGCTAAGCCCGCGAGGAGCCATGGAGGACGGCCCCGGAGAGGAGGCCGGCGGCGCTGCCCCTGGTTCCGGCGCCGCTCCCGGACCGGGCGGCGGGGCCACGCTGGGGGCCACGCCGGGGGCCACCGGGGCCGCTCAGGCGAGCCCCGGCCCGGCCTCCCCTCAGCCTCAGCCTCAGCCTCAGCCTCAGCCTCCGCATCCCCCGGCCGCCGCCGCCGCCGCCGCCGCCTCGGTGCCCCCCGGGTCCGCTGTCACCGCCGTCACTGCTGTCACCGCCGTCAGCACCGTCAGCACCGTCAGCCCGGTGGCGTTCGGGAACACTTTCAGCCCGGACGCGGCGCCCCCGGTGGTCGCCGTGTCTCCCGTCGTGTCTCCGGCCGTGCACAGCAGCTCTCCGCTGCAGGCCGTGGGTCTCGGGGTCGGCGGGGTCAGCGGGGTCAGCGGGGTGGCGGGAGCGGGCCTCCTCACCCAGATCCACGCCACTTCCTGGGACCCGACGCTCAGCACCGACTGGGACAAGGAGAAGGCTTCCCCGCAGTGCATCCTCAGGATCAAGAGGTGACCACCACACACACACACACACACACACACACACACACACCTCTGAGGCTGTGTGTGTGTGTGTGTGTGGGAAACGGAGGCCTCACCTCGAAGTCAGCTCGCTAAAAGCAAAAGTGAAAGCAAACACTCAACTTTCTGCAGTTTCAGGAAACTTTTCCAGCACGTATCCGTTTGATCACACGCAGGTTGTAACAGACTTACTGTCTGGTGCCGCCATTCAACGTGTTACACTGTTTAATGTCCCATAAGTGTGTTTCCACAATCTCTTCCTCCTTCATTAGCAGTCAGCGACGAAGGCCGTCAACACTGGGGATTCCTACGGTGCTTTGGGTTCATGAACACATCTCTGAATATAATACTATTTGTTGTCACACAATGGAACAAACAAAGACCCACCTGCTGTGTTCTCTGTTCTCTGTGTGTGTGTGTGTGTGTGTGTGTGTGCTGCAGGGATATCATGTCTATCTACAAGGAGCCTCCACCAGGGATGTTTGTTGTCCCCGATCCTCAGGACATGACCAAGGTACGAAGGGAGGCCACGTGTATAACAGCTAATGCAAGACTCTTTATTTTACGTCCACATTTGATTGAACTTGAGTGCAGAATGTCGTGTATCCAGAGCTTCTGAGACACATTTCTGGGCTGCAGTGTCACTGACCTTAGGAGCCAGTCTGTAATAGAGGAGAACGGAGCAGTGTTAGGTGAGCTCTGAAGCCAGATTGCTGCGTCACAGCTGTGATTCGTGGATGAGCCGCCTCACTCATGGACGCCGAGGTTGGCGGACGAAGCCTCCAGTGAATTCAGGTCACTGCAGGATGGCGACAGAGTCCTTTGAGAGCAGACGCTTCCCTCAGCAGCACCACGAGCTCTCCGGTCTGCTCCGTTCCTCCACCTCTTCAGAGTGATTGTACCCGTTGAGTTTTGTTCTCTTGGCTCCTCAGATCCACGCCCTGATCACAGGACCCTTCGACACTCCCTATGAAGGCGGCTTCTTCCTCTTCCTCTTCCGCTGCCCCCCCGACTACCCCATCCACCCCCCGCGGGTCAAACTCATCACCACCGGCCACAACACCGTGCGCTTCAACCCCAACTTCTACCGCAACGGCAAGGTCTGCCTCAGCATCCTGGGGTAAGCCCCGCCCGCCGCCACCGCCACCGTCCACGTGTTCACTGCAGGGAGAGACCAACAGTTTTCATTCTTCATCAATCTGCCCATCATCTTCCTCATTAGTTCCTTAAAACTTTGACTCCAAGGTGGATTTTCCTTTTGCCTTGGGAGTGAAGTAGATCCTTTTCAGCCTCAAACACCATCAACATGGAAGTAAAAATGGCAAAAACATGTTTTTCTACCGTTTATCTTCCCTGTTTGATCAAGTACCTAAAAGTGGCCTGCGTGGCTTATTGACCCTTAAAGTGTTTGAATAATTATTGATCATTTAAATTGATCTCTGGTGGAGTGGTGTGCTCTGTCATCAGGAATCAACGCCCCTCATCTAAAAAAACCCACCTCTGACTGACTGACTGACTGACTGACTGTGTGTGTGTGTGTGTGTGTGTGTGTGTGTGTGTGTGTTCAGGACCTGGACCGGCCCAGCATGGAGCCCCGCCCAGAGTATCTCATCGGTCCTCATCTCCATCCAGTCTCTGATGACGGAGAACCCGTATCACAACGAGCCGGGCTTTGAGCAGGTGCCTCGTTTTTGATTTTTTTTTCTGTGTACAGATGTTTGGCGTCCCCGTGTGCGTCCGTGCCAGCTGCTCTCGTCGTAAGACGCAGCAGCGTAGTTAGGTCCAATCTTAACCTGCAGATCCCCAAGGAGGAAGATGTTCATTTGTTCGACAACATTGACTCAGCAGACTGCGAATAAAGATGTTTAGCTTTTATAAACCGTCACCTCATTATATGTAGATAATTTCCACTTTTCATCAAGCATTTTAATAATTTCTTTAACTAATAAGACACCTGAACATTCCACAAAGAGCTTCATAATGACTTGATTTGATCTGTGTGTGTGTGTGTGTGTGTGTGTGTCTGTGTCTGTGTCTGTGTCTGTGTGTGTGTGTGTGTGTGTGTGTGTGTGTGTGTGTGTGTGTGTGTGTGTGTGTGTGTGTGTAGGAGCGACACCCAGGAGACAGCAAAAACTACAATGAGTGTATCCGCCATGAGACCATGCGGGTCGCCGTGTGCGACATGCTGGAGGGCAAAGTTCCCTGTCCGGAGGCTCTGTGGTGAGTCACGCTGGCTCCGCCTCCCACCTTCCTCCTCTCTGTCCATCTCCTCCCTCACTCTGCTCCGTCCTCCCCCTCACCTCGCCTCCACCTGACAGGTGTGTGTGTGTGTGTGTATGTTTGTTTTTGGTTTCTTTTAGGAGTGTGATGGAGAAATCCTTCCTGGAGTATTATGACTTCTACGAGGGCGTCTGCAAAGAGCGGCTGCATCTACAGGGACAGAACATGCAGGTGAGAGTTTTATATTATTTTTCAATTTAGATTATATGTCCAAGATGAATTTGGAAATCAGTAAAGAATAGAATAAAATGACATAAAAATGAGAGTTAAATCAATAAAACTAATACAGAGTACAGCTAATGTAGCCAGTGTTAACCCTCAGTCCAGCTAACATAGCCCGTGTTAGCTCAGAGTCCAGCTAACATAGCCCGTGTTAGCTCAGAGTCCAGCTAGCATAGCCAGTGTTAGCTCAGAGTCCAGCTAGCATAGCCAGTGTTAGCTCAGAGTCCGGCTAACATAGCCAGCGTTAGCTCAGAGTCCGGCTAGCATAGCCAGCGTTAGCTCAGAGTCCAGCTAGCATAGCCCGTGTTAGCTCAGAGTCCAGCTAGCATAGCCAGCATTAGCTCAGAGTCCAGCTAGCATAGCCAGCGTTAGCTCAGAGTCCAGCTAGCATAGCCAGTGTTAGCTCAGAGTCCGGCTAGCATAGCCAGTGTTAGCTCAGAGCCCAGCTAACATAGCCCGTGTTAGCTCAGAGTCCAGCTAGCATAGCCAGCGTTAGCGCAAAGTCCAGCTAACATAGCCCGTGTTAGCTCAGAGTCCAGCTAGCATAGCCAGCGTTAGCTCAAAGTCCAGCTAACATAGCCCGTGTTAGCTCAGAGTCCAGCTAGCGTAACCAGCGTTAGCTCAGAGTCCAGCTAGCGTAGCCAGCATTAGCCACCCCAAGTGGTTCTGTACGTGTCTGTCATCTGCTCTCCACATCACTGATGAAGGTTCTGCCAGTTGTCTGTCGTTGCAAAGACGTAAACGTGGAGAGTTATGTTTTCAGCTCACCTCCCCGTCTGTTTCCGTGCCCCCCCCCCAGGACCCCTTTGGCGAGAAGCGAGGCCGCTTTGACTACCAGGGCCTGCTGGCTCGCCTCGGCGCCACCCACAGGCGGATACGGGAGAAGAGCCTGGCGGAGGACGAGCACAACGACGAGGACTCGGACTCAGACTCAGTCTCGTCGGGGACGGACCCTGACAGCCAGGGCAGCAGCCAGCCCTGACGCCCGGCGCCAGCCCACGCAAAGAACTCTGGGGAAAAAGGGACCTTTTTTTGTTTTGTTTACAGTGGTGATCACTGAAGAGTAGGTTGGAGCGTCGCTCCTCTGCTCCTGCGGGTTTTAAAGGAAGGGAAAGAAAGGCTGGAGAACTTTGGGACACTGAACGGCATCGTGAGGGCGAGCGGCGTCCTCGGGTCCCGCGCTGCTGCCGCCGCCATGTTTGGCTTGTTGTGACGCATCCAGGCTGTGATTGGAGCCGATCCGGCCACTATTTTGAATCGCCAACAGATTCAAACATGAGCCACGACTCTCCAGATAGATTTTGAGATGGAGTTTTTGCTTGTGGACGTAGCGAGCGAGTTCAATGGCTCGACGCCATGACGGCGGCGGACCAGAGCACCAGCAGCCGGCCAGCACTCAAACACAAATCTAGATTTTTATACTGTTCAGTCCTCGCGTGGTGACACGGACCTCGAGGATGGAGGGAGGCTGGGAGGGAAAAAAAGAGGACAATTTGCATAAGCTTTGCAAGTCACGTGCCTTGCTTCCTCCAAGATGGGTGGACTCAAACTACAGCTCTTTTTCCCCCCCAGCTGGACCTCCGCCGCCTGCACCACCAGGCGCCATCCATCATCAGCTGCTCCAAATACTAGCAACCGAGGCTCTGATTCATGGCGACGCTTTGTCATCTCTTGTTTAGAAAAGCTTATTTTTGGTCTGAAAATCAGTTTGCATCCACACTTTTTGGAGTGTTGGCGGCGACGTCCATCCACCAAACGCTGGCAGACGCACTCGGCTGCGTCAACTTCACAACCAGGACTCGGTTCGTCCCGTCCCTGTTTCCCGGTCCTACAGCGTGATGGGCCTCCAGTCGGGGTGGGAGGAGCCAAGCCTTCCCTGTGTGCGACATGACGGGGCGGCTGAGGTCGCTTAGGTCGGCTTCTTCACGCGACCGCCACACGAGACGCGGCGTCCCATCAGCAGCAGTCAGCGCAATGAAACCCTGAGCACACAACACACTCAAATGCGGTGGGCGCCGGGAGGGCATGTTCTGGTTAGTTTTCTTCTGCCTTGTTTTCCGATCCAGTTCTAGTGTGGACGGAGGTGAGCTCTGCGGTGTGTAGGCTGTGTTGTTTAATTAGAAGGTTTGAGATGAACACAAGGGTCACATCATCCGTGCGCCACCTCCAACCACTCGGGCCTGAGGGGGAAAATGGAAACGAGCAGCTTTTCCGCCACAGAAGACGTAACCTTGCTGCTCTTCTGTCCAATTCTGGAGCAGAAGGCACGGCTGCATTTACACCCCAGAGGCACCTGGAGAACCTGAACATGAAAAAGTTCTAACCACGGTTGTCCTTTCACGTTCGTTCGTCACCGTGTTTTACTGGTCCTCAGGCGGCCGAGCAGCTCCACACCCGACCCTGAGATGAGCAGGGTGTGTTGCTCCACCGTAGGTGCGATCCAACCTTCAAAGGCTGGTGTACTCCGATGCAAACCCCAACATAGACCTCTTTCGACCAAATACAGACCTGCAAAAATCTCCCTTCCAGAAGACTTTCATGGCGGGAGGAGGAAGTTGCATTTGATTCATGTGCTTGTTTTATTTCCTTCAATGCCCTCAAATGGTCCTTTAGCATTTGCCTGTACCTGTCTTAAGCCACGCCCGTGTGGACAGAATGTGGGCCGTGGGTAGAGTAGAATCACTCTAAAGGGTAATTGCCGGGGGGGCGTCATCAATCGACATTGGGCATTCCTTTTTGTTTTATTGTCTTATAAAAGGTTTATGAGAAGCAGCAACTAGCAGAGTTAGCATGATTGCCGAACACCAACGTCAGCAGCCTTGTTGCTGAGGTGTGAGTGGGGACCCGGTCGGCCCGGTTGCTGGTGTGCTCTGTGCTTCAACCCGGTTCTCTCTGCGGCTGCATGGAGACTGGAAACACTGACCTGACCACAGTGATCGTGTCACGGTCTGGAAAATGTTCGTGTTGTACAGACGTTTTGGAGAAGTCAATAAAATGTTCAGTCCCGCAACATGTGTCTTTGTCCATCGACCTGTGGTAAACCCGCCCCAATCCACTATGACACAATCCAGAGGGAGCTCCATCCAAACCAGAACCAGCTCAACCAGACCTGATCCGGGTAGATCTGTAGCTGAGTCATGCTTTATGAAAAACAGGTTTGTTAAAGTTGTGATTTTGCTTGAAATGGTAGCGTCAAAGGACAGCCGTCACCGTGCACAGTCACATTCAAGCTTTAGTCGGGCCTGCAGCCATTGGGATTGTGTTTTTGGTTGTTATTCTGGATGTGTCAAGTATCATTTGGCCCATAATCAGAACCCATAAAGTGCCCGTGTCTTAGTTTCAACTGGTCATTTGTTTTCTAGAGACATCACAGCCACACCTTCAAACATCCATGATTTCTTACCAGAAGTATAAAACATCGTCAGCACATTATCATACTAATATTTCTGTGGAATCTTATTACATTCACTTAAATAAAAAACCTATACATTTTTTAGTTCGTTTTTTTTCCGCCTCAGTATTTTGTGTTTTTTTTTGAGTGAATTATTTTTTGGTTTGTTTTTGTATTTATCTTTTTGTGGGATTTTTCTGAGATTTGTGAGCATTTAAAACAATAGAATCTCTCGTTACTTTCTTGAGAACTAGGCAACCGGGAGCCGCTTGTTAAGTGCAATACAATTTGACTTTTGGGTGTGAGGCACTGGGAGACCCTCCATGGAGATGCCATTATCAGCAGTTTGCATGCACTTGCAGGTGGGCGCTAGTATCGATAATTCAGGGGGAAAAAAACCTCCAGAAACAGAAAAACAAATTAATTGCGACATGCAACTCTCAAATCCTTGGCAGAATCACCATCAATTTCGAATTAAATGTTCGATGTTCGATGGTGTAGCACCACCACGCGGCCAGAGGTGGCGCATTTGTGTGTGTTCAGTCCTGGTCCGTGACCTGACGTAGAGACAAGCAGGAGTCCGAGCGGCCCACAGATAGAAGGCCTCAGTGAAGGTGCACTGGAAGGTGTGGAGGTGGATCGGTGTGCCAGAACAGAGCGCATAGGAGGACAGGATGCCGGCGGCCCGTCTCGGTACTCGGCCCCCCTGTGGCAGCGCAGCGGCTCGCCACACGCCGCCATCATGCCGCTGTTGTTGAAGGCAAAGTAGCTGCTGTGGGAGCAGCAGGAGCTGCGGCTGAGGCCCAGTCCTCCCAGTAACAGCGCTCAGTCAGAGCAGTAACAGCGCTCAGTCAGAGCAGTAGTACAAAGCAGCTGCTTCCAGTGGTGGCAGCTCGCTGCCTGGTCGGGCTGCGGCTGCTTCTCTCTGACGAGCGTCGCCATGCGGCCGTCCTCGGACACGGCGAGGCGTCTGTGAGCGGTGTTTGTGTCCAGGCTGAGCTCACACGCATCTGATGGAACATTTCATTTGGCCACAATTTGAGCGACTGAAGATCAGACCGACATCAGTGTTAAAGCGACACTTTCTAATCTTTATTGGTAGTTTTTTTTCTTAAATGAAATTTAATATTAAGAAGTCTATGTAAATATTGTGTAGTCGATTGCTTTTTTGTTATTTATCATTAAGAATTTTGAAGTAGTTAAGAATTACTAAGAATTTGCCGTCTGCAGTGGCACTGGGTAATAATTAAGTATATGTAAAAAAAGTCTATTGTTTGGAAATGTGTGGGTTTTTTTAATCACTATTTATGATCATAGAATTAGCCATATTATAACCCATAAGAGTTTCATCAGAGGCCATCTTGGCTCCATCATGTTTCTACGGTAGCTGAGAAGGACAAACTTGCACCCACAATGCACCGCTGCTTCCCAAGAGGAAGAGGAAGTAACAAGGAAGCAGTCATAGAAGTAGAAAAGTAAATCTTACAGAGTCCTGGTGGGATAAGGAACTTCGTGATGATACAAGGGTCATTTTTTTCCACTTGGATGGAAACGTCCACTTCCTCAGTCCCGACTGCAGGTGGTGCCTTCCTGCACGCTGCATGCTGGTCGAAGACATCACATTTGTCACAGGGAACAGTGTCACCATGGAGACGTGTCCACCTGAGAAGTTGCGGTCTCCGCCGTGGATCCCTCAGCCCAGCAGAGAGTGTGTGGTTGTAGCTGAGGTGGGAGGGCTTGGAGGTCAGAGCGGCAGAAAAGGAGGTATTCATTACATAACATACTAACAAACTGACATTAAGTTTGTTAAAAAAAAATGTGATATTTGATGTGTATCTTTCAGGCTGAAGCTGATTATCAAGACTGACTCAAAGTTGGAAAAAATATGAATACCTGATATTTTTTCAGCAGTCTTTTGGAAGGAGACGCTTTTTGTCCCCAGGAACTAATAAGAGAGTTTGCAAAAAAACCCCAAAAACCGTAGAAAAAATCTGAATGCCTCAAATTCAATGTTGCTGCTAATCATTGACCATCTGAGGCTCTAATGATAATAATCATTAAATCCTCCTTGAATTGACTTTTAGGGAAATTATTGGAGTTCTTAAAATACTGTCGAGTAATGTAAACAAACTGGCATTTAGAGGGTTAGAATCTATGTGATGCATATGTTTGAGGGTGAAGTTGATTAGAAACACTGTCTCATGTAAAGTGGTTGCTTGCTACCTTTAAGCAATGGGCACGAGGACCTCCGGGGGCCGAGCTCATGGCAGCAATGACCAACATCTCCATTGCTTTTCCCCCGCATGGTTCCCTGGAGCAGAGAAAGCAGAGTGGAGTGCTGAGCTCCCGTCCCACTGCCGATCACCACAGGCTCCCGCACACACTCACCAACATGAGTCTTACAACTTAGTTCGAGTTCCTCAGCAACTTCTGCAGCTTCAGCAACAGTTTTAACCCTAGATAAGTTGCTACACGCTTGGGCAAAGAATTTTGAAACTGTTCCAAGACCACAAGATTGCACAACACATCTAAATCATCAACTTCAGAAGCTGCACCAGCCAGTGAAATGGCTTGTCACTTCCCTTGCAAACTCCATGTGTGGCTGATTGGCCTGCTTTTCCCAAGTCCTAAACCTCCACTCGTTGGTCAGCTGTCCGTCAGCCAAAGATGACACTGTTTCCTGTGCTCTTCCTGTCAGCACACGTGTGCTGAGAGTCAGACCAGCCTCTGGCCCGTGCAGTCATTTCAAACACGGAGAAAAAAACACACCTGCATCCTTGTCACTACATTTAGGCAAGAAACGCAGATGACTGACAACATCAGACCTCTTAGCATTTTCAGCTTCATCTAAACCAGGCAACTTGCCCTCCCTTAGCAAACGCAGGCTCACGGTCTACAGTGCAATGTTGGCACGCTGAGCCTCGCATCTCAATCTTTCCATTTCCAATTTGGGCTTTTCCAATTCTAGTCTGTTTTTCTCCATCTCAATCCTTTGACTTTCCATTTGTTTATCTTTTTCATAAGACAACTGTAACAAGCAACCTTTATCGAGCCGTTTCGACTGAACCACGTCTCTCACGTTATCCTTACGTCACTTCACCAAAACCAAATGCACCTGAAGCAGCAACAAAGTCTTCCAGCCGCGTCATCACGATTAGAATCAGAGCATGAGCAGAAAGGAACCAGCCAGCATTGTTCAGACCAACCAACGAGCCAAATGAGACTGAAACCTCAAATGATGTGGATTTTCCCTCTGACTACCTATGAGAACCAGTTGAGCTCGCTGAACCTTAGTCTTCACGTGGACTAGTGGTGGGTTATTTAAACACTTAAAGCCGTAGCTGGGTTAGATCCCCAGCAAACGAGCGCTCCAACCACACACACAGTAAACACCAACTGAAACCACAAGCCAACAAGCTTGTAGAAGCTTTGCAGAATTCGTTGAGGAATGTCTTCTTTGAGCAGGAAGTTGGGAAATTTCTCAGGGAATCGTAGTTCTTTGTCAGAGTCCAGAGGTTGTTTGGTTTTCTTGGCAGCAGAGCATGAAAACCTTGAAGATCTCCAGCTCTCATGCGAGGCCTGAGATCCGCCTCCACTTACCCTCTTTGTCCAGCAGATGGAGAGCTTGAGCTGAGCTGCTCCTGCTGTGAGGAGACGCTGGGACGACTGGAGGCTCTCCGTTGTCTGCACATCCCTCAGACAGCATCAGCATCAGTCATCAGATATGGTAAATGAGGCGTACTAATGTAGTACGTTTGCCTCAGTTACTCACTCAGGGCGAGCATTAAAGGTGCCGACCTCATCCGCAGCACTTGGAAGTTCAATGCCTTGCTCAAGGACAACTTGAACAAGAATCCTCCAAGCGTCAGAGACCTTGTTTAGATCATGCTGTGTGTGTTCTCCGCTCTGCAGCTGCTGGATTGGAGGGAAATGTACTGCATTCACATGAAGTGAAATACTCTGAGTATACTGAGTTTTTGTTGTTCTGAATCATTTTTCTTTCTTTCTGGCTGAGAAGTAAACGAAGCTGCCTCCCTTCACTGAACGCAGCCATGTCTGACTGACAGATGATTGTCTTATCCTTCATTTGATTCTCCTGGCCTACGCACACACACACACACACACACACATACACTTAATTATTCTTTTATTAATCTGTTTCTCTTTTAGCTAGTTTTAACTTATGGTACATTCCTTTGGTCCTTGCCTGGATCCTTATATGGTGTTGTCTTCTTCAGTGATGACTTCTTCTTCTTTCTATGAATGTCTTCTTTTTTAGCCAGAGCATCAGCATGCCTGTGCCTTTATCAATGTGAGCTCACCGCAAACAACATTTGCCTATGGGTAGAATACAAATCTGAACTGAGCACACACACACACACACACACACACACACATGAACACACACACATAACACACATACACATATACATGAGATCATGTAAAGCGTCCAGTCACTGTGATCAAAATGCTTCGAGCCATTTTTGTGTAAACACATTTTCAATGAATTTGAATTTGAATCAGCTTCCTGCTGAACGAGAGCGTCAGCCAATCAAAGGTGATCTGAAAGGGCATGACTGTATCTACCAATGAAACTTCCTATTTGTTTTATTTGTTATTCTTTCCCTCAGGTTACCGTTGATATTTGGGTCAGCTGTGTCTTTGTATTGTGTATTTAACATTTTTTTCTGTCATTCCTCGCACCTCGCACCTTTTCATGGATCCGGTCCATCAGCGGTGGGGTAAACGCTCCCATGATGCACCTGTGGGGTTGTTGCTCCCATAGACATAATAAAGAGTAGACGCCACATCGGCTGCTGGGGTGAAAGAAATACAGCCTCCATCTTGGTGCGGAGGGTCATCCTGTAAACGCTGAGTGAGCGCCCAGACGGCAACGCGGGCAAACGCTCAACCGCCGCCGTCACTGCAACGCCCACGTAGCAGAGAGTCATTTTCTACATTTTCTTATTAACGACAGTCATTACAAAGTCAAAATCAAAGTGGAACAAGGCGCCAAAGACCACACAACATTCTATACAAGACAAACATGGAGTCAAAACAAGAAGTTAAATAAGATTTTAAGCTAATAAATAATATACCATGGTAACCACAATATGAACAGAATCCGACGTATCCCAGGCACATGCAATACAAATCTGTTCTTCAACCCATAATGCCAAATGCATCAAATTTGATACAAGCGTTTCTGAGACTTATTGCATCACCTTTTGGTAAAAACTTCACTAAAACCCTCTTGTATCCACTCTGATACTTAATGATACTTATTACTGATACTTCAACCCCGTGGTGGATACTTTTATCACTAGAACAATTCATACACAGTACATGGGATAATCCAAGGTTGTCCCAACATGGCCACCTTCAGATAGTTCCCAACTCACTGGATCACGGTAAAGAAAATTCGATTTTTACGATTTCCCAGTGACATTTTCTATAACATTTTTAGTAATATTCTAACATGAGCACTTACTCTATTGAAGCAAGTTCTAATTGCTTACTTGTATTTTAGTTTATAGTAAAATCGTGCAGAAAATTTGTGTTCAAATTTTATACTACAGGTAAAAAGTGGAATTTGGAAGAAAAAAAATCTAATTTCGTGAAAGGGCCAAATAAAGGTTCCAGATTCAAGAAATCAGAATTTTCTGTGCATTATTTCTGGGGTCAGGCATTATAGGGTTAAACAGAATTTCAATTATATTTACACATCGCATGCATTTCTTGTTTTCTATTAATCCTATAGATTCCTAATATTTCCTGAGGTCAATATGAAATGTGACAAATGAGGGAAGAGATTAAAAATGTATGAATGTGAAACTTAGCAATCAAAATGATTAAGTTAACAATAAATTGAGAATCAGCTGATATATTTTCATAGTAAAATAGAATATCCTTGGCACCCAAGTGTAACACAAGATTGTTTTTTATGGTGAAATGATTATCTTGAATCTTGCTGTGTACTGACATTCAAAGAAGAGGTGTTAAATATTTTCATCTTCACAAGTAAACATTTGTGGGACACATATATATGGTGCAGGATTTTGTACTGAGTTTCTTTCACTTTGTTAGAGTTGGCACATTTACTCATAAGGAGCCAAGCAACTTTCCAATTAATGTTGGATAGCAGCATAGACCATAGAAACTTCCCCCTTGGTGTTATTTTCCCCAATTGGTGAAAATGGTTTCTCATATGCTGGTTGTTGCACAGACCACTGACTACATCTATGCCAGGGGGCACCAACACGCTGCCCGTGGGCTCCAGGAAGCCCCCAAGGACCATATGAGGTGCCCGAAGGCCTGTTAAAAAATGTCATTTTATTCTCTTGCTATTCTTTTTTTAATTACACTCGCATTTATATAGATTTAAAAATGACGATATCTTAAAGAAGCATGAAGTATATGTTTATTATACATGAGGTTTAGAGAGGTTTATTGGAACTCTGACCTTTTCTAGTCCAAAGGTCAGAGCATATTCTTTGTTTCAGAGGAGTGTTTGGTAAACTGGCAGCCCTTCATTAGACTCAGGACAGGAAGTAGCTCTCAGCGTCAAAAAGGTTGGTGACCTCTGATCTATGTATCTATAAAGAAGGAGGGTTCAGATACCTGTTGTCTTCTCTCAACACTGCATCCCATCAGTTGAATGGGAATTACCAACTGGAGTTTTTCACGAGTGACAGGAAAACCTCTAAATCTAAGGAAGTCCTCATAGTTTAACAAATGGCCTTCAGGATTCTGTAAGTCCTTCTGTAAGCCCACCGTCTCAGGTATAATGACTCATGTACTGCTCATACGCTCGGTGCTCCAGAGGATAGTTTTCTATGGGGAGAAGTTGTGGACATAGCAATGTTTTGCAGCAATAAGAACCTGTCGATGAAACTCGGAGAGAACCAAAGGTAATTTGATAACATTGTAGATCACTGTAAGAGAGAGAGTTCAAATTACCAACCTTACCAATCAAAACATGATTGATGTCTCTGCAGAGGGATTGTTGGTTGCAGTGAGAGAGAGAGAGTGAGAGAGAGAGAGAGAGAGAGAGAGAGAAGGGCAAACACATCTAGAGATACCTTCCACTTTGCTGAGAAGAACTCCACCCAAAAGAGATGAAAATATTTTTGTTTTTTTGTCATTTAGGTGAAATGATATCTAATATGAACAAGTATATATAAAGAGTGTATAATTGCCTTAAAACATTCTTTTTTCATTTATTATTTTCTTCGAATTTGTCACTTAAGTACACGTGAGCGTCCGGCCGCTGCCATCACAGAGCAATGTGGCGGCTCGGCTTCTTTGCGTAGTTTTTCATGACCGGTCCTGATTGGATCAACAGACTAACAGCTGATTTCCAGTCTACTGCCCCCATCGCTGCAGTGCTGCCCTGAGATTCTCACATCACGTGCGCGTCTCCTAACTTTGGTCCTCGAAGGCCACCGTAGCTCCGGAAAATCCTCCGACAGGGAGCGGGCGAGCAAAGAGCGTTGCAATTGCGAAACTGTTGTTAGTTGGCAGATTGAATTTATCGTTTATCTTTTAGGAGAAGGACTGTATCATCCACTAGTCGTGTCCTCCTAATCTCCCTCTCAAACGCGGACAGCCTCGGCGAACAGACCTAAAATCTTAAGTCTTCTGGTGGTATTTGGAAATAAAATGACACTGCTACCAAAATCTTTGTGGAGCGATCTAACGTAACAGACACATTTCTCACCAAAACCAAAGACTCCAAAGTTCCACTGAATCAAAGCCATATAAAGATAAAAAAAAACGATTCAAGCATCAGAGTCTATCGTCTCCAGAGCGCATTCCTCAGTCCTCATTATACCTCGTTTCATGGTGACTGACATTTCTTCTTTTTCAGCACATTCCTGTAACATTTCAAAAAGTGGAACATCATCCATCCCTGTGTGTGACATCATCCATCCATCTGTGACATCATCCATCCCTGTGTGTGACATCATCCATCCCTGTGTGACATCATCCATCCCTGTGTGTGACATCATCCATCCCTGTGTGTGACATCATCTATCCCTGTGTGTGACATCATCCATCCATCTGTGACATCATCCATCCCTGTGTGTGACATCATCTATCCCTGTATGTGACATCATCCATCCCTGTGTGTGACATCATCCATCCATCTGTGACATCATCCATCCATCTGTGACATCATCCATCCCTGTGTGTGACATCATCCATCCATCTGTGACATCATCCATCCCTGTGTGTGACATCATCCATCCCTGTGTGACATCATCCATCCCTGTGTGACATGAGGGGAAAAACCTTTAACAATATCAGTGAACTTTCTGCCATCTGTACGTCATCATCACAGCTGAAAACATCAGAATAGAATTCGTTATAGTTCAGATGTCATAGATTCATCTATTTTCGAGTATCAGCGGGTTATGATTGATGAAATGCGCTGACACTGAGTGGAGCAGGTGAGCGCACCAAGATGGCGGATGGACCAAGATGGCGTCCCCACGGCTGGTCAGCGGCAGCACCGCTAGGTGGCAGTAGCGCTCCATCGTAGAACCTCCTTGTGAGTCGCCGCCGGTGGAAGAAGGTGAACTTGTTCTAGGGTCTGTTCAAGGTGCGCTGGGATCTCGCTCTCTCGCTCTCTGTCTCTCACACACACACACACACACACACACACATCGCGGCATTACCTCCTCCAATGAGTCACGGTTGGGAAAGTGGCATTTCTGGTCTCAGACTGACATCAAGGCAGACACACACACACACACACACACACGCAGCTGTGACTTGTGTTGTGTTTCTGTCTCTAAGGAGGTGTTCGGGGTGTTGCTCACAAACCAGTTTATTAAGCTCCTCTTTTCACCACAGGCCAAGTGTGTGTGTGTGTGTGTGTGTGTGTGTGTGTGTGTGTGTGTGTGTGTGTGTCAGGCAGGTTTGAGCATAGCAGTAGATTGCAGGGCACGTCTCTGTGTGTTTGTAATGCAGGAAAAGAAGCTTGAACGTGTCCAAACAGGCGTGGGAGCTCCATCACATCATCACATGTGGAAGGCTGCGTCTGTGAGCAGAGAATGTTTCACGGCTCGGCCGCTCAGACGCAGCGTGACATCAGCAAACAAACCTCTGTGTGTCTCATCACACAACAAGATCAGCGGTGAGATTAATGTCACAGAAGAATTTTCTTCCATGACTCTCAGCTGATGAGGGTGTTTTGATGGTCAATGCTGATATTTATAAATCACGCTCGGTCGGGGGGGCAGCGATATTCGGAGGGTTTTTTCCTCCCAATATCTGAATGACAAAATGTCCCCAACAACAACAACAACAACAACAAAGGACACAGCAAAGTTTTCAGCTCCAAATGTTGTGGTCCAGTCTCTGCGATGGGCCCAGTGTCCAGGCCTCCTGATTGATGGGGCTACTGGTCCAATTTAAAGGGCCGGTACACCTGCAGCGTGAGGAGCTGCCGCTTCCCTCTGCCCTACATTTGCTTCACAACTCTGGCTTGTAAACAGACGGAGGGAAGCTGACGACCTCCCGCCTGCCGCCACCAAACCATGTCGCTCCGCCACATTCCTGGAGGCAGAGCGAGAGAGAGATGGCGGATAGAGGAGCGAGAGAACCGGTCTGCTCAGGTGGCAGCCAGATCTCACCTTCAGCCTGATCTGATGGTACACACTGTTCGCTCCACTCCCCCTGTGGGGGGGGCTCCTGTCAGTCGCATTGCATGCTGGGATTGGTGGTGCATGGGCATTTTTATCCTTTGGCCTTGGACCTGAAGAGACAGTTGTTCAGTTAAAGGCTGCGAAGAAACGCGATGAGAAACACGATGAGAAACATGATGAGAAACACGATGAGAAAGACGACGTGTCGCGTCTGTGACGTCACGTCATCGCTCCTTCCCTCCACTTCTCCTCATCAGCATCACTCAGACTCTCCTCACGATGGCCGTCACCTCTTTGGATGCGGGAAGAGGCGGTGAAGAGGAGCAGAGAGGCGTTCACATCTGTCCCAGAGTTCCCAGTGTGGCTGCTGACGTCAATCATTGGCTTTGAGAGCAGCGAAGAGCTGCAGTTCACAGAGCAGCTTCACGCAAAACCTCACCTCATCAAACTTCTTCTGCTAAATTGTGGTCGTCTTTGCATGAGAAAGAACGAGAGCAGGAAATAATTGTTATCTCCTCATTGGCTCTCATTCATAAAGGTTTGGTTTTGAGGAGCCGTGGAGCGGAGACAGGAAGGTGGGACTTGGCTGTTCCATGAGCAGGTCGGAGTCGGGCGGTGATGGAAAGGAGGAAGGCGCCGAAAACAAGAAGTTTGTTTTCTTGGCCGCCTCCTTAAACCGCGGCAGCTCAGATCAGTTGTGGTGGAAGCTTCTGGGAGTGTGAGCTGAGGAGGGGGTTTGCAGTGGAGCCTCGCTTCATGCTCTCTTCGAGCTGCTCACTTCGAGCTGCTCGCTCAGAGCTGCTCGCTCATCTGTCAGGGTTCGTGTTTCCTCCTGCTGAAGCAGCTCTGCTCTCCCTGGACCGGCCCGACCGCATGCCAATCATGGTTGTTCAGAGCTGCTTCCTCTGTCCTGCTCAGAGGTTTTAGTCACTGTGGCTCTTCATGTGATGTCAGTGTGTGTGTGTGTGTGTGTGTGTGTGTGTATGTGTGTGTGTGTGTGTGTGTGTGTGTGTGTGTGTGTGTCCGGTCTCTGAGTGGTGCTCAGAGTTCTCCTCATGCTGTGTGACCTTCCTCAACAACAGCAGCCCACTCAGCAGAAGCAGGAGGAGCTTCAGTGTCTTGCTCAAGCGCGTGAACTCTCCAAGTTGGGGGGTCAAACCGCTAACCAGCTGATGATCAGCCGTCAAACCGCTAACCAGCTGATGATCAGCCGGCCTCCCACCTCCTGTCCCTGAGCTTCCCAACGTGTGCAAATCTACTCATCAATATCACAAACCACTACAGACCATTTGTGAAGGAGGCCTACGTTTTCTGCTATCAGGTGCTGGTGGCCCCGCCCACCTGGGCCCCGCCCACCTGGGCCCCAGGGGCTGCTGGCCCACCTTCACCACAGCGAGTTGTTTGAGTCAACATGGCGAGTGTGGTTGGTCTGGCCGGCGTTGTAACCCACGAGGAGCCGCTCTGCTCGCTGCTGCCAGCTCACGCTGACCCGGCTGAGGGTGAGGAGGCGCTGAGCTCTGCAGGCTTTTCTGTCTTTCTCAGGCGGGTGGGCGGGCCTCGGCTGCCCTGCGGGTGGGGCCTCGGTGGCCCTGTGGGCGGGGCCTCGGCAGCTCAACAACGTTTATCGCAATGGCGGCCGAGATCTGTAATCGATGATGTGAGCTGCAAAGCATGCAGGGAATGTTTGTCCCGCTGCTTTTTCTGCGGTTTCAACAGCAGTGAAACTTTCCGAGAAGTTTGTTTTGACTCACATGAGGCATTTATTTTTTGGTTTGGAGTAATTTTTTTCTGTTTCTGTAATTAATCCTGTTTCTCAAGGATTGATTATTTTTCATGCGTTTTTTTTTCTCCCCAGAATAGTTGTAATGCTTTTTGGACATTTTCTTTTTAGTTAAGAGAACATTTGAAACAAGGGGACACATTGGAGCCTTGACTGAGAGCTGGATTTAACGGAGGCAGTGTTGGGCTGGATCTCGCTGCTCAGCTGGTGTGTGTCGACCCGCCCTGCGCGTTCCTTCATTTGGAGTCTGGAGCCGTAGATGATCTTCAAATGTTTATTAGCAGAGAGTTTATAAAAGTTACAGAGCTCTGGGTCTGTGCTTCACTCCCCTAACCAACAACAGTCAGAGTCGGATCACCAAGTCCAACAGCACTTATCTCTTCGCTGACCCAGCTTTTGATGATCACGTCATGCTTTGTGAGTGTGAGGTGTTGTTCTCCAAAGGGCCCGAGGTCGTCCTCGTCCTTGTTGGAGGAACCTCCCCACACAGCTGGTTGCCATGAATTGTAGCGGCCCCTGCTCCCTGCGTGCCCTCCTGCACCCTGCTGGGGGACACAGCACTCACACACACTGGAGAAACACATAACACATAACTTTAAGCAAGAGTTAAATGTTATACGTGATAATAATGTGAATGATATGAATAATAATAATGATGAAAATGAAAATAATGGGAGTCCTGATAGTAGACATAGACAATAATATACAAGAACAGAGTTTATTATTGATAATTTATTATTGATAAATTCCAGCTGTGTCTCTCAAGCTAATTTCTCGATCTCGGCGATGAACTCATGAGCGTCGGCTGACAACAATCCTGTCGTGCTGACGATGACGGAGCTGGCGGGCTTGTTGGGTCAGGTAGAGAGAGCTAGAGACAGACAGAAAGAGAGAGAGAGAGGTAGAGAGAGCTAGAGACAGACAGAAAGAGAGAGAGAGAGAGAGCTAGAGACAGACAGAAAGAGAGAGAGAGAGGTAGAGAGAGCTAGAGACAGACAGAAAGAGAGAGAGAGAGAGGTAGAGAGAGCTAGAGACAGACAGAAAGAGAGAGAGAGAGGTAGAGAGAGCTAGAAACAGACAGAAAGAGAGAGAGAGAGAGCTAGAGACAGACAGAAAGAGAGAGAGAGAGAGGTAGAGAGAGCTAGAGACAGACAGAAAGAGAGAGAGAGAGGCCACTCTCAGTCCCGCCCAGATACCCGCCGCTCTCTGATATGCACCCGTCTGACAAGAAGCAAACCAGTCAGGTCTGACAGTGCTCCCAATGCTCCCAGTGCTCCCAACACTGAGGAGAGCTGTCAGTCAGTGAGAGAAGAGGAACGACGAGGAACGCTTGTGGGAATCTATTTGTCTAGATTACTTTTTCTGTGAAGACTGCGGGTTTCCTGCCACTCTGCCAGGTGTGTGTGTGTGTGTGTGTGTGTGTGTGTGTGTGTGTGTGTGTGTGTGTGTGTGTGTGTGTGTGTGTGTGTGTGTGTGTGTGTGTGTGTGTGTGTGTGTGTGTGTGAGAGAGCTGCGTGGTGGTCAGGCCGACACAGGTGTGTTTGATTTGCTGATTGCGCTCTGAGCTCTGTGGCCTCGTTAGACGCTCGCTGCTCCTCACGCTCTGTCCTCTGTCCTCTCACCTCTGTCCTCCATCCTCCGTCTGTCCCCGTTGGTTGAGGTTTGGACAGACAGAGCGCAGCAGTCTCAGCTCTTTGGCCTGGTGGGTTCATTTGGTGTTTGTTGCAAGTTTAGAGGTTTCACTCAGGGGTGACGAGGGGAGAGAAGGAGTCGCCTCCACCTGAAACCTCCCACTTCTCTTTGAGCTGCTGCTTGAAGCTACGCGCCGGCCGTGAGCTGCTGCTGTTGGCCGAGCGCCGCAGAGCCGAGCGCTGCAGAGCCGACTGGAATCTCAACAAACACTTCCTCTACTGAGCTGCTCTCAGTGTGTGTGTTTGTGTGTGGACTCGTGTTGCCTCTGGCTTTTGTGTTCTTGGATGAAGAAGTTGTCTTAGCTTTGTGTATTAATCCCCCCCGCAGTGCCGTGTACTCTGCCATGAGAGGCGTCCTGCTGTGAAGTCCTGTCCCTCCATGCGACGGTACTCCCACCAGCTGGCCCCCATGGACCCCCAGGTGTGCCCACCCCCCCCCAGCAGCAGCCAGTCCATGGTGGCCGGCCTGGAGAAATCCCCGGCCAGCACCTTCAAGCCCGGCCACTCGCGCAACAGCAGCACTGGCTCCTCCAAACACTCCAAGCAGGTGACTCACCATCTGATGGCAGACCCCCCCCCCCCCCCAGCTTAGCAATGGTTTGCCATCCACTCTGGGAAACGATGCCTCACGATGATGGTTTGTGTTCCCAGTCTCGTAACTGGGAGGTGCTGGACGACCTGCAGCAGGTGGACCAGTCGGTGGCTCCCGGCTCCTCTCCGGACCTCAGCATCCCCGGCATCTGCGAGGGCTTCCTGATGAAGAGGAGGAAGTACCCGCTGAAAGGCTGGCACAAGGTGAGCGTCTCTGCTCGCGCTGCTGATGTTTCTGCTGGAGATCTTGCTGATATGACGCCTTCCCAACACAACACGGTGATTTGTCTTCCTCAGAGGTTCTTCCTGCTGGAGAAGGGGATTCTGAAGTACTCCAAGACACAGCAAGATGTAAGCTGGTGCCGAAGCCCAGATCAGCTCCTGGCTTCTCTCTGGACTCTTGAGATTGTTGGAAAGGTGGTGATGGATGATGTGGAAATTGTTTCAGATCCAGAAGGGGAAGCTCCACGGCTCCATGGACGTCAGCCTGGCTGTGATGTCCATCAACAAGAAGGCCAAACGCATCGACCTGGACACCGGAGACAACCTCTACCACCTCATGGTGAGCTGCAGGCCTCAGGCTCCTCAGCGCCGACACCAGAACCTGCAGTCAAGTCCACATCTGCTCTCTTCCATCAGACCAAGAGCTACGACCTCTTCTACATCTGGCTGACCAAGCTGTGCGCCCACCGCGTCTTTCGGAAAAACGAGGCCATGACGGTCCATCGCGGCGTCCTCCATGCACTCTCGCTGGGCCAGAGCACGCTGCCCGGCGCCGGCGCGCTGGGTCAGAGGAGCCGCGCTGCAACCATCAGAGATGAACACGTGACGGTAAAGACCAAACTCTTGTTGTTGAAGCGTCAGAGGGCACAGCTGGCGAGGAGAGCAGGAGGTGGGATGACGTGTGTGTGTATGTGTGTCAGCTGCCTCAATACGCCAGCACAGCAGCGGCATCCCAGCTGGACACGGGAAGCCCCGCCCCCTCCATCACCTGCCACCCCGGCGTGAGCAGCAAGGTGTCAGCCTGGCTGCAGCAGACCGATGACATCGACGCCACCTCCAACGGTGAGAGCGCGCGCCGTCTTTGTTCGCCCGCCGCCACGCCTGCAGGACTCGCAAATACAGCATGTAATTTAAACACAAAAAAACCTTGTTGGTCACATGGGATCATGCACACAGGACAGCACTTCCTGGACCCTTCAAAGTAAAACCCAATTTAACCCCATTCCGTGTACAGAATCCTGACAGTGTCATTACATTCACAACCGGTTTTGATACGCAAGTTTGACTTTCGCCGCCTTCTCCTGCAAAACAGACACACACACACACACAATGAGAGAGGCCACAGAGACAAACTCGTGACTACATACTGAGCAAACTCAACCAGCTAAAAGCACGAATCCCCACATAGAAGAAAAAAAACAGGAGGCGGAGTAATAATAATAATAATGATGTCGCTGACCATCTTCTGCCTTTCCTGCAGACTTGGCTCGCTGCCAGGCCGACCTGTCCGAGCTGGCCCAGCTGATCCAGCGCCTCCACTGGCTGGAGGGAGGCTTCCCCGTCACCAACTCGGACCTGGAGATGCGCATCAGCATGCAGGTCAGCACTGCCGCCGATCGGGAATGACACTGATGAATCGTTTATTGGTCGGGTGCTGTTATAACAAAACACGGGTTCCAGCATAGAGAGATTTTGAACAGAAGTTTAACCCTGGCAGTGTCTGTTTCAGAATCTTTCTCTGGAGAAACCCAAGAAGAAAGTGGGGAAAGGCTTCGGCCACTCCAGGACTCTGTCGCGGGTGGAGGCCATGGGCGGAATCGTACGACCCACTTCTGATCAACACATTGATCTGCCAACAATGGCATGCCTTTCCTGTCATTTCCTGAAAATGTTCTGTTCATGTCCAGCAGTTCACCTCCAGCCACCTGAGCAGCAACTGCACGTCGGTTCAGTCCGTCCCGGACTACGTCTACTCGCAGCTGTCCAACCCTCAGGCCGCTTCGCCCGAGGCCAAGAAGCTCCACCAGGACATCTGCATGTTCTCGCAGAGAGGTAGGCCACTGCACACCTCTCAAGGTCGCTTGTTCATCTACAGTCTTTCAGACAAAGCTCATGGAATTGAAGGTGCTCAGCAGGTTGATTAAGAAGTGAGTAGGATGCAGAAGAATTCACAGCAGAAACAAATCGGAGCCCAAACTATTGAATAAGACAATAGAAAGATGCTGCAGGTCAGAGAGAATCAATGAAATTCAGAACAGTAAAAGCCAAAATGAAGGAAAGACTTGAAAGGTGTTTATTAGTATATTGATATTTTCAGGTTTGAATTTTTTCTTCTGTCTGCAGTCCACGCGTCTCTGCACTCCGTCCACGAGGTTCTGAGTCTGGAGCGGGAGAGGCTGCGGCAGGCCTGGACCGGCCCCGACATGCGGCAGAACACCTCCCACCAGCTGGCCGCTCTGTGCAGCACACTGTCAGAGGTAACACCCCGCTCCGGGGG
>CAESWR010000647.1:45086-65727 GCA_903171835.1 Mullus surmuletus | reverse complement strand
GGGGGGGGGGGGGGGGCTGCCTCTGGCCCCGCCCACCCAGACCCCACCGTCATGGGGAGCTGCCTCTGGCCCTGCCAGGCTGTGGTGGATCAGAGGGGAACAGACCAGAAGTTCTGCTCAAATCCTCCACAATCACTAAAGCAGCTTCCAGGACTGAGCAGACACACCTGTGGCAGCAACAAAGAACACCAATGGACCAGTGTGACATCACATCAACTGGCCTGGACTCTGAATGTTTATATGGAAATACTGGTTTTGTTGGGAAGCTTAGAACATAAATGAACCCATTAATTTCATATTTTTATTTTTTACAGTGAAGCTAAATGGTCCTTCATGTTGTGGGTATATTGGCAGCCAGAGAGTTCAGGTCTAAATCAGGTCTGGAAAGTTATTCAAGCACCCAGGAGACGGTGTCCTGATGACGATGTGGTGTTCCAGGTCTATGTGGCAGCGTTCTCCATCTCCGGCTACGCCTGGGCATCCTGGAGGAACCGCTACAAGCCCTTCAACCCCGTCCTGGGGGAGACCTTCGAGAACGACCGCGAAGACCGAGGCTTCCGCTACGTCAGCGAGCAGGTAAAGCAGCTTGAGGGAGAGAGAGAGAGAGAGAGGGGAGGAGGGGGGGGGGCTCCACTCTGCCTCTGGGAACTGCGTGTGAAAGCTGCGTGTGTTGCGTGTCCAGGTCAGCCACCATCCTCCCGTCTCTGCCTGCCACGCAGCCTCAGAGAACTTCACCTTCTGGCAAGGTGAGAGAGAGAGCGAGAGAGAGAGCGAGAGAGAGAGCGAGAGAGAGCGAGAGCAAACCGGCTGCTTTGTCTGTTCTCAGATCAGAGGTGGAAACACAAGTTCTGGGGGAAGTCGGTGGAGATCATCTCTAGCAGTCCCGTCAACGTGACCTTGCCCAGGTGAGTCACGCCTTGTGTGAGGCGTCGTCGGAGCGTCTCCCTCTGGCCGACTTCCGCACGCCGCCACTTGCGGCCACGTAGTCTTGGTCTCAGCTGACCTTTGCCTCTGCGTGAAGGTTTGGAGATCACTATGAGTGGAACAAGGCGGTGACCTGCATCCACAACGTGCTGAGTCAGCAGCGCTGGCTGGAGCACTACGGCGAGGTGGTGATCAGGAACACGCAGAGCGACCTCTGCACCTGCAAGATCACCTTCGTCAAGGTAGGCGGAGCCTGCCGGGCCGCACCTCCACCGCCAGCTCAGACGTCGGCGTGACCACATGTGATCTTCCCTCCTGCCTGTCTTTCAGTCTCGCTACTGGAGCTCCGACAACAGCAAGAACGAGGTGCAGGGGGTGGTCCTGGACCGGGCCGGGGAGGTGGTCCACCGCTTTGGAGGCCTCTGGCATGAGGGGATCTTCTGTGACACGCTGCCCACCCCAAAGTGCATCTGGAAGCCCAGTGAGTTTTCCCATGATGCCACTCTCCGGACATGAGGGGTGGGCGATCACATTGACCGAAGGGCACATTGTGTTTTAGGTATAGATTGTTGCGGGAAACTACCTACCAAATGGCGATCGGGGGTCCCGGGTTAAGCAACAATCGTGCTGATGGAATATTGTCACGGAAAATATTTTGAAGAGCCTGAAGATTGGCTTCACCGGAGAGGGTTGATGAAGCGTGAAGGGGAGAAATGTTCCTCATTTAGTGAAGGCTCGACAGGCCGGATTAAATGGTCCATCCCAGGCCTTAGTTTGCCCGCCTCTGTTCCACATGCTAGCTTTAGCTTTAGCTTTGCCAGCCGGCCGTTGTCGTCAGCAGACGCCGGCTCCCTGGTTGGAGTCAACAACGCCGCCGTTGTTCCCACTGATTCAACAAGATGATGATGTGTTTGTTTGTTATTTTACAGTCTTTTGTTGCAAGTCTCTTTTTTTTTTTTCTGAATCTCCTCTTGTTAGATGTGCAGCCTGAAGACCACGACCACTACTTTGGCTTCTCACAATATGCCCGAGAACTAAACGACCTGCCGCCTGAGCTGGAGGAAGTCCTGCCGCCCACAGACGTGCGCTTCAGACCGGACCAGAGGTAGAAGCCCGTTTAAAAAAAACAAACTAAGGAGGTTTCTTTGATCGCCCTGATCTCCTGTGTTGACCTGCGTGCCTCCTCATCCGCCAGGCTGCTGGAGGAGGGCAAGGTGGCAGAGGCCGACAAAAAGAAGGACGAGGTGGAGGAGAAGCAGAGGGAGCGGAGGAAGGAGATGGCCAAGAGAGGGGAGGAGCACATCCCTCGCTTCTTCAGGTGAGGAACTTCTTCTCCCCAGATCTCGGCTCGTTTCCAGGTGGATCTCCGATCGTTGTGATGTCAGTGTTTTGCAGTCAGATTCTCCCTTTCAGAGTCCCAGCTGTTGTGCCAGTGGTTTTGGAGCTGGTGTTCCTGTTTCTTCTCCTGTTCCAGATGAACAGGCTTCTGCTGCTCAGTTCACGTCTCCTGGAGGCGGCTCATTAAACCCTCTCCTCCCTGTTTTCAGGAGATCTGTGGACGAGGCCGGCCGGGAGGTCTGGCTCTACAACGGAACCTACTGGAACCTGCGTAACGATCCCGGCTTCGCCAAGACCGAGAACCTGGACCTGTGGTAGAACCCCGAGGCGTCAGCCGGGGAGCCTGGAGGAAACATCTCGTACACTAACAATCCTCCTTTCAACTGTTGAGCACCACCGCCGCCACCACCGCCACTGCCTGCAGCCGTGAGCGGTAAGGAGGATCCGGAGCCGCTGCAGCAGCGCAGAGGTCGATTGAAGCACACATGAACCTCTGAGGGCTTCCTGGTCTGGAGGAGGAGAGGCGAGGCGCAGCAGATGAAGAGCCGCTCACACGAGGCCGGATGGCGTCCTGCCTTGCCTCGCCTCGCCGCCGCCCGTCCACGCCACACCTTCAGAATTTTTAAATGACTGCCGTTGAGAAAATTGTGGGAATAAACGCTGCGAGCGGCAGCCGTCGGCCTCTGAATGTAACCTGTGGAGTTAACACGAAGCCTGAAAATATTTATGTTTTTATGTTTTTTTTGAGCCTGTTGCTGACGGAGCTGGTGGAGCGCTGGCCCCGCCGGCCCCCCTGCTGACCGATCCAGACCACTACGTTTGCGCCGTGTTGGTTGTTTGTGGTGTTTTTTTCCCAGGTGAACTGGTGCTGCCTTCCTTCCCAGTGGGTCTTACTGTTGTTGGTGGTTTTCATGTTTCTTAACGCTGCACAAAGGTGTCGTCTTGGTCCCGGATCAGCCTGCTGTTAGCCGTTAGCCCCCCCCCAGCCTGCATATCTAAATGAAGTTTGCAGACGGTGTTTGAGTCTCCTGGATTTTAATCGTTTCAGTTGATGCAGTGACATGTTTTTATTGATGTTTCAACGATCATTTTAATAATGAAAAGAGACTGTTGGATCCCTGTAAAATCATTTTTTTTTCCCTCAATAGTTTTGAATAAAAGGTTAAATATGATCATGTTTGCTTATTTACACAAAAGGTTTTTTCACTACTTTATTAGTGGTAGTTAGGATTAGTGATGTATGAGCTCTTGAATGATATACAAATAAAGTTTGTAAGGGCCGTGCAACCAAGTGCTTCTTCTAGGTGCCAGCTGGTGCAGGATAGACAGATTTATTATCAAAAGTAAAAACAGAAGAAGCAAGGAGCTGCAGATATTTCTTTTGTCTTCCTGGATGATTTTTTGTGCAGCTTGACAATTAATTCAGCATGGTTTTATCCTTGCATAATGGTAACCAACGTAGGAGCTCAATGCCCCTGAGATGTGGTCTTTCCAACGTTTAATCAAGATTTAATAAATGAGACTGACTTTTTATGGAGTCGGTCCACTGACTGCACGATGGAAGGTCGCTGCCCCAGAAATCAAAACTGCAAAAAGTAAAAAAATTAATTCTCTACGTTGCACTGTAAAAGAAACTTGCTCATTCTTCGCCCTTCTACACAAAGCACAAGCAAACTTTGTACATTTCTATGGTTTATTATCAGATTATCAGAGTTATTAACAGATTTACAGCTAAATCAAAGAAATCCCGTCTCTCGTCGGCCCTCAGAGAGCAGCCGACTCTCTGCTGCACACAGCAGCGCAGCGCAACACTGAGGAATTCACCACAACTGAGGGGAGCCAACCAAGCCTTTCGGCTGGCTGGATTCGAATCCTCATCAAACAAGACTAAAATAAAAGATTATGAGGAGAAGTAATCAATAACGGTTATTGATAGAGAACCAAAAAGACTGCAAAAATCCCAATACATTAAAATACCATGAAATACCTGCATGTTAAACAGATGGTACATTTCTATCGTGTAAAAGTTGCTGAATCGCTTCTTCGCTGTGGACGGCTCCGCCCCCGTGGCCCCGCCCACCAACAAATCCAGACCAGCAGAGTTCTAACAGTGTGTTGGCTTTGTGCTCCTGCCGCAGCGCCGTGCATCAATAAACCATAAACATTCAGACCTTTTTCAACCCAAAGGTAAATAGTGAAGGCAGAGTGAATGTGTGTGGTGGCGTAAGCTCCGCCCACAAAACGGGACGCATTGATTTTCTCCCAATAGAAAGAAAACCTGACTCTGGATTCTGGTAAACTCAACTGAAAATGACACTGATAAGTGACTGTAAAGCCTGGAAACACGTTTGTGGGACCAAACAGCGACAAGCTCGGTGTCCGATAAACTAGAAGAATAAATACATTTGAATTTAGGGTCGAAGGTGTCATTGTTTTGTTCGGAGACATTTGGAAGACGCTAATAATGAACCATTTCTGAAATGAATGCAATGAAAAAAATCTCCAGTTCAGCCAAAGTTTTTTTTGAAGAATAACCATGGCAACAGTGGTGGTGTGGTGTGAAAGCTCAACTGGTTTGACTTCAGCACTGTGAGGTGTTAAACATCCTCCACTCAAACATCAGACGCCTCCATCCCTTCCACCAATCCATGCGCATCATCGCTTTCAGCCAATCACCTGCAGCGTTGGAGTGTTTGGAGCGCCTCAGTGGTGGAACTGCTGTGTTGGAACCGCCTGGAGGAGCCGCTCTGAGGAACCGCCCGGAGGAACCGCCCGGAGGAGCCGCCTGGAGAAGCTGCCGTGCTCCAGCTGCTGGTGTGGAAGCCTGACGGAGGCTCAGCTCAAAGCAAAGCAGCCATGATGAAGAGAAAGCCCCTCCTCTTCAGGTGACAACTGTTCAGAAATCAAAGGTATGGTGGAGTTGCTGGTGGAGGCAGTCTGGCGGCGCTTAGCGAGTGCTGCTCTGTCCGTATGTACAACATGGAGCTTTAATCAGCGTGATGTTGGACGGAGACCTTCATGTTGGCACGTCCACGCCTGCATCTGCACCTCAACTCCACAAACTGCTCTGGCTCACCGCTGACGTCGCCGTTCAGCAGTTTGTTGGGAGCAGACAGTCACACTGGGGCTCCAGGAGAACCAGCAGTCGGTAAGACAAAGCAGCCAGTCGGGGCGGAGCCGAGGGAGCAGCTGAGCGCTTTAGAGGAGCAGCTGGAATCCAAAATCCCAGCGACCCTCACGACCTTCAGGCCTTTTCACATTAGGATGCAAACACAGACAAATGAACAACAGCCTGCCAGTCATTCCTTATTGACCCCTTTGGTCTTTTACAAATATTTTTACAGATATCAGTTGTGCACTTGAGTCCTCAGACTTTGACACAAAGCTTCATATTCAGGGTGTAGTCGGACAAAACTGGGAGAGCAAACATGCGTCACACAGGAAGTTTGGTGGGTGGGAAAGAAACCATTATAGAATCGACTAAATGAGCTCACTGGTCACTTATCTGTGGTTAGCGGTTAGCTTAGCATTTATACGCCCATGTCATGTTTCTACCGCATGACCGCGCCTGTCTCTTTGGTAGGAAGCACTTCTAGCAGAAAGGGCGCAAATAGGAATTTCAAAATAAAGTCCAGGAGCTCCTGCAGCTCCTGCTCCTCCGCCTTCACGTCTGTCCATCAATCTTGAGTAACGGTGTCAAATATGTGAAAACATTCCGACAATCACGAAAGCAGGCCGACAAATCACACCTATTTACAGTTTCTGACACACGGAGGTCAACGAACCACAGAAGAAGAGGCGGCTGCTCTCAGCGAGGCGCGACTCTCCCTGAACGTGAGCGACTCTCAGACAAACATGCAGAGTCGCTCCCAGGAATGTAACAGCTGATCCTCCCATCGGGCTTCTCATGTTTGTTTAGATTTTTTTGCTTCATCATTTTGGCTTTTATCCTTAAAACAAGTTGAGTCGGACGAAAGTCGCCTGCGGTCTCCTGAAACGTCTGGCGGCAGCTGTGATGTCCGAGACGAGTCTGGGTGATGAAGAGGAGGACGACTGGTCAGGTCTCCACTCCAAAAAGCTTCGTGCTCGGGAATCAGTCCAAATAAACCAACCAATCGAGTAGTGAACATTGACAGGATGATGGATGATCAGGAAGCCTTTTTAAAAATAGATCATATTAAAGTTTCTTTTGCTCAAATGGCAGAGATGGACTTCCCTTTTGTTTGCTTTTCAAAATAAAATAGTTGGTCTGACCGAGGCACTTTCACGATCACACCAGCAGAGGGCAGTTTGGCTAGTTTTTGCTGCCTGTCTTGTGTCACTGGAGCAGATGATGATTTGTGTTTTGTAGTTTGTCTCCATGAAGGTTCCACTCCTCGGCTCTCACACACACTTTGCTTTGGAAACCTTCAATGCTTCATCTCTGCACGTGAGAGTGAGAGTGAGACAACAACTCTGTGTGGGCCTCCACTGCTCCTCTGTGCCTGTGTGTGTGTGTGTGTGTGTGTGTGTGTGTGTGTGCTTGGGCCAAGATATGATCAAACAAACCCCAAAAAACGAATAAAAAATACATTTGTGACTGTCACTGGTTTGATTCCAGGCTCCAGGAGGGAGCAGGCAGCGTTCCCTTGAGCAAAGTCCAGGTGACCACATGTTAGAGTGGCGTGATGAGCGGTGGAGGTCAGATCTTGCTGTTCTCCAGGTGGGAGTCAATGTGTTTGATAAGGGCGTCGTCGGGGTAACCGGTGGGGAAGGTCAGCTGACACAGGGGGCAGCTGCGCACGGCGCTCTCCTCTGACTCCATCCACAGCTGCAGACAGAAGAACACGCAGGCGCCGCCAAAACGCAACCGTTACAATCAAAGTGGTGGTATCTGCTGCTTGTTTACGGAAGAATCACGTTTATATGCGTACTGGTTCCCACTCACGTTGATGGAGGGCCAGGACTGGGCGTGCTGGGCGCTCATGTAGGGAGGCAGATGGCAGGAGAGGGGGGCCGGGCCCTCGGGCACCGAGAAGGAGGGGTGCTGGGGCTGCTTCCTGGGGGACGGGAAGGCGGGGCGGAGGGGCGGCTCCCTGAGAGACGACGAGCTCAGTGCGCTGCCACCCGCCAGCGTCCGCGGCGGGCTGGCGGCCGGCGACAGATATGTGCACATGTCCTGGAAGACACGGGTCGGGCTCAGCTCCAAACGCTGCTCAGTCATTTTCTGAATGAGATGTTTACCAGCGCTGCTAATGTGTGTGTGTTTGCTCTCAATGAAGCGGCCACGTCACCATGGAAACACACTCTGCATTCTGCTCCCCGACGCAGCACTGACCTAGCTTTAGCGCTATATTGGGAGGGTCTTCCATGTTTGCTCTTTTTGAGTGTCAATCATTTCCATGATCGTCCCCCAGAAATACAAAACCCTTTCTGATGCTTTTTGTCGTAACCAAACAAACAGAAGAATTCTGAAGAATTCCTCCATTCATCCAGTTAGTACAAGCACTGGCCAGGAGGCCGACTGGGGGGAGGATGATCTCAATCAGGTCTGGCAATGAAAATGACCGGGGTTTGTCTGGCTCACGTCATTCATACGGAATGTGTATGTGAATGTGAATTGATTTATTCTAACAGGGACGCTACATATTAATGCACATATTCAAGTGAATATGTCGGATTGTAGCCAAAAGAGTCATTGCAATTCCAATGGAGATAAAAACACGATGAAATAGGACCCGGTGTGGATCCTTGAGGGACGCCTCACACCATGGAGCAGTGTGGAAGATGCCTCAGCTATGCAGGTTTTTAGCCAGATAACACTTGATTTTTTCCAAAATATTATAACTAATAAATTAATATGATGATTATTGATAGCAGGTCGTACCTCTTCGTCGTCAGACGAGTGCGGGGGGGTGACCAGTGGCGTGGGCTCAGGTCTGTCGTCAAGGTGACAGAAGTGATGCGCCTGCATCAGGGGTACGATGAGATACCATGAATAAGCCGCACATAAATGCATCTTTTACTTTGAAAAGAGAAAACAGGAAGCTGTGGGTCAGACCTCAGCGGCCAGGAAGCCTCGCTCCAGAGTGCAGTGATGGGGGCTGCTGCTCAGGCTGCCACCCCCGCCCCTCTCCACGCAGCCCCCGGCCCCCCGATCGCCTCCAGCGGCGTGAGCCGACGCCGGCCTCATCAGACCAAGAGCCAGCGCCGCCCGCAGCTGGCTCTTGGTCTGGGCGTAGGCCTGCGTCTCCCCCAGCAGGGGGCGCGGCTTAGGGAGAGTGGACACAGGGTCTCTCATCAGTCGAGCCGGTGGTCTCTGGACGGCCGAGGGGTCAGACACCTAAGAAACGGTGGGGGGGGGGGGCAGCCAATCACAAGGCTCTCAATCCCTCCACGCCGAGCATCTCACATCTCACCGTCACTGATTAATCTTGGATCACCTCTCACCTCCGAGTAACTACGGCGACCCTGGAACTTTGCTCGAAGCAGGCTGGTGGTGGGCTGATGGGAGTAGGAGGCGGGGCCATCGCCCGGGGACAGCGGAGGGGAGGGGCTGGGGAGGAGCCTGTCAGGAGTCAGACAGGGGCGCTGAGGGGAGGTGGGGGAGAGACGCTGGGGGGCCAACGAGGGACGAGACACTGCCGAGGAAAAACACAGTGACGATGGTGAGATGGACGCAAAGACGTCCTGGAGCTTCCTTTTATAAGAATTATCAGAATTTTGTGAAATTAAACTATATACAATGTTCATCCCCATCTGTTGATCTTATCCACGTGTGCCAAACTCAAGGCGCAGGTCCACATCCGGCCATTTTCCATCTGTCGGAATTGGCCTGCAGGTCCTTTCAGTGCACACAACTGATACCAAAAATCCCAGACTGCATTGCAATAGGGGATTTTTTGCCATCAGGGAGGCTCGTCATCTGCTCCCTGCATGCAACATTTTAGAAAAACTCATCGGAGTCTCATGCTGACCATGTCTGATTGAATCGTAAGCTAAGTTCCAAAACATGGCCAAGCCAAAGGCTTTGAAGGCCCGCTGAGCGTGCCCCTGAACGACCGCCTCGCCCCACCGAGTGTGACCCTGAACGACCTTGAACGCCCGCTGAGCGTGACCCTGAACGACCTTGAACGCCCGCTGAGCGGGACCCTGAACGACCGCCTCGCCCCGCTGAGTGTGACCATGAACGACCTTGAACGCCCGCTGAGCGTGACCCTGCAGCAGCGCGTCGGTGTGCAGACTTACCGGGCTCCTGAGCGGCGTGTCGCAGCAGCTCGCCCTGCTTGGCGGTCACAGTCCGGACCCGGCCCAGCTCCTCGGTCAGCTCGGTGTACGCCAACGCCAGGTTCACCCTGCAGCCGCCACATCGTCAGTGAGGTCTCAGGGACAAACTGATCCAATACTCTCCTCTTAGATGGAAGAAAAACACATACTGTTCATCGCCAGCTTTCTTGATCCACTCCACGTCACAGTGCTCGCAGTGAGGAGGCAGCTCCTGCAGGGACACGGCCCGACCAATCAATGTCTTTCTTTGTCAAACAAAGACTTGTTGACCCTGAGGTGTCGCCGAAACCTCCATAAATCTGCTGGGAACCGAGAGCTTCTCTCGACAAGCTGCTCTTGTCTACTCTGCAGACTTTGGGTGAGCTGTACTGCGGAGCGCCTCAAGGCTCCATACTGGGACCACTTGTGTGTGGCACATCCATTATGGAGCTTCCTGCTGACATGGGCTTAAACATTTGAGGCGACATGACCAATCTGTCCATTTGTAAGTTATTAATGTCTTTGCATGCTGTCCCAATAAACTAATACAAGAAAATGAAATAAATGAACAATGCCAAATGGAAACAGAGCCGAACTGATGAAATGGGAAGCCTACCTGCGCCTGGGCCTCCTGGAGCTGGGCCACTTCCTGCTGCAGCCTCTGAAGCTCCGCCCTCAGCTCCTTCTCCCTCTGACATGCCCCCTCCGCCCGCTGCAGCGCCCCCTGCAGCTCGGCCTCCAGCTGCTGCAGCTTCAGGTCTGACAGGGCGTCCAGGCTGCGCGAGCTCTGCAGTGTGGGTCCGCGGCCCTCTGGCATACACACACACACACATACACAGACGTTTTTAGCTGGGTTTCTCTGGCTGCTGGTCCCCTCTTGGTGGAGGCCTGCTGCAGAGGATGCTGGGAGCACTGGTGCGCTGTAACTGGAGCAGCTCTCACCTCTGGGAACATCCAGGCTGGCGTGCGGCTGAGGCTGCTGGCCGTCTTTGCTGCGGAGCTGAGCGCTGAGCTTCTGAAGGGAGCTTTCTCTCTGCCTGAGAGCCGACTCCAGGCCGCGGATCCGCTCCACGTGCTGCTCAGCCAGAGTGGTCTGACAAACACACACACACACACACACATGAAAACACTGAGCCACGAAACAGGGCCACAGGGAAACGTGTGTTTATGTGCCGACCATTTTGTCGAGGTCTCTCTGAATGTTGCTCTTCTCCAGGTGGATCTTCTCGTAGGCCTGGATGACTTCCTCCAGCTGCTCCTCCCTCTCCTTACTTTTCTGGAGCTGAGATACAGATAAAAAGTGAGCATGTAATACATAACACACACACACACGCACACACACACACATATTTAAACATACATAATGATCTTTGTTCCAGCTCAGGTGGAAACGTGTTTTTTTCCGTACGACGTTGGTGTCATATGTGAGACGGCCAAATAAATCACATCAAACCACAGAGGCGAATCATCTCAAATGGAAAATGATGTCTGTGTGTGATGAGCTACAGTTTTAATGCCAGGACTCAATTAGTCAGTAAAGTACAAATATACATATATGTAAACCTGCTTGTCATCAGTCAACAACCTCTGTGTTCTGTGGATTTAATGTTTAATGGCTCGTCTTTACACACAGTTTCCTGTGAAGCATCTTTGTCAGCTGCTGTTTTTAAATGTGCTACAAAAATAAAATGAAATGAAATAATAAACATCAAAAAGAAAGAAGGAGAAAACTCAGTACTGTTGTAGTCGTGCTGAAGTGATAGAAGTAGTGCTTGTTGTGTACCTCCTGGGTGAGGGAGTTGACTCTCTGCTGGAGGTTGGTGGTCTCTGACTGGATCAGACTGGGGTCTTTGATGATGGGCTCACAGGAGCAGCACAGCGAGCTTCGCTCCTCGCCAAACTTACTGATCATCGGAAACTGGAGCAGACGGGGGAGGGGATTATTCTCAGCAAATAATTAAGCTTCATTCTTGCAGTGTGTGTGCATGTTTGTGTGTGTGTGCATGTGTGTGTGTGTGCATGTGTGTGTGTGTGTGCATGTGTGTGTGTGCGTGCATGTGTGTGTGTGTGCGTGTGTGTGTGTGCGTGCGTGTGTGTGCGTGCGTGTGTGTGTGCACGTGTATGTGGCTTAGCACCTTGAACTCGTAGTGCTTGAGCTTCCTCTTGATGCTGCTGTTCTCCCGCTCCAGACTGGCCAGCCTGGTCTTGATGTCGTGATAGGCAGCAGCCAGGGCCAATCCCGATGCTGGGTACATGTCATCTGGGAGCTGATTGGCCGACCAGCTGATCCCGGATACGCCCACGTCATCTCTCAGCCCTTCTCCACCACCCAGCAACCCGAGCTCTCCTCTGCCGAACAGCTCCATCATCAGTTCACTGTGAGGAGGGGAGGAATAAAGAGCTGTGTCTCTGATTTCTGGGAAAGGCAGACTGACAGCCATGGCTCAGCTCGGCTCTGCTCGGCTCGGCTCCAACCGGCTCGGTTTGGCTCGGCACGGCTCGGTCCGGCCCCCCCCCTCCCGCCCACACACACACACACACACACACTGTCCACAAAGAATCTGCGAACGACAGCGTCACGGCAGACGTGCCAGACGGACACACGCGTGCGCCCTCAGACTGATGCCAGGAGACAAAGGTTTGCTGCGCACTTCCTGTCTTGTACTCTCCATTTCCATGGTTACTATCCATGGTTACCGCAAGAGAAGGAGGGGAGATGAAAAGAAGAGGGAGAATCAAATTTTTTAAACTACAGCAACAACTGAGCCACAGATTCTTAGTTAGTGGCTCCATGAAAAGATGCTGCTGACATTTGTAGGAGGGGCAGGAGGATGGACCGCTTCACAGACACACACACACACACACACACACATACACACACACACACACACACACAGAGCACCACTCAGTCAAAGCCATGATGAATTCAACAGATATGAAATAATCAGCGCGGTCGGGGAGGAGTTGTGTTTGGGGAGAGACAACAAAATAGACACGAGTTCTGAGAAGCACTGAGAGAAAAACACCAGATCTTAAGGAAGCAGGAAATTTCTGCTGCTACAATAAATATAAAACATATTTGTCGCTCTTTATCAATTCAAAAACACTCCTAAAACAAGATGCAGCCAATTTGCTGGCAATAATTCAGGAGTTAATTTCGTGGTTTGCGGTGAGTCACGCCACGACGCGCTCCATCCTCTGACGTCTTGTGTATGAAAATGTGTTTAATGTCCCAGCAGCTCTGCGCCAACCGATCCACACACAGCGCAACCCGGCGGGCGATTACACCCTTCAACCGCACAAAGCCAACACCAAGAACAACCAACTTGCAACCACCACTCGCAACTCACACACACACACCACACACACACACACACACACTACAGAATCCTTCATGAAGAACGTTCTCCTTTTATCATAATAGCTGTTATTTACAACCTTCTTTGTTGGAATTTATTCTACAAAGGTATTAAAAACAAATGACTTAAAAAAAACAAACGGACTGTCCCTTTAAGGTTTGAGGGACAGTCTAAGTTTGAGGGACACGGTCCACCTGTCCTCCGCTTGCTGCTTTGTGTCTCACTGTGCTGCCGCTGGAATTAGGAATATGAGCAAATGAACGTGCAGGAGTCAAACTGTGGCTACGAAGTGATTTGAGGAACAGGAACAGGCGAGAGTGAAGCTACACTCATCTGCGGAAGAAGAAGAAGAAGAAGAAGATGGAGATGAAAATGAAAATGAAGACGAAGGAGCCGTCCTTAGAAGCTCAGCAGCAGCCGCATTATGAAGCGGGCGGCCGCGCAGCACATTAAAGTTTCATTCGCCAACATCCTTGATATGTTTCACAGCCGCCGTGTATCCATTTTCCAAGATGCAAACGCTCATGAAGAACGAGCAGCGAGGACGAGCCGCGTCCATCTTGTTGGACACGTGTCCATCACACAAGAAAAGCAGCCACGCAGCAGCCGTGCAGCAGCCGGTGGTCTGACATCTACGGTTCTTTGCTTGTTACGCTTTTAGAGTAAAAACCTCAGTTACAGCAGCTGAGAGGAAACGCCTGCAGCACACTGACCTCCACCTGCTAACCCCCCCCCCAAACCGTGGGCGGGGCTAGAGGAGGATGGTGGTGATGGGGGGGGCAGAGGGACAGAAAGAAGAGAGATGTGTGAGGTCAAAGCATTTCTCTACAGAAAACTCACACACACACATCTCTCACTCTTCCACTTCATTTCCAACCCATTTCACTCAGCTTGATTGACTTTCCCCCCCAGAAGGCCGTGCATCACGCCGCACGGCCAGGGGGTGGAGCAGAGTGGGGCCATATGTCCTCATCACATGGCTCGTTCATTTATTAATGTTACCCACAAGCCCCTGCGGTCAAATAACATGCCTCTCATGGCCGTGATGCACCAAGGCTCCTCGCTGAGCGCAAACTGCAGCCTGATGATGATGATGATGGCCAGTGATGGCCCCCCCCCGCACACCTCCTCCCCTGGCTCCCAGGGGGATGACACCCCTCCCACCCCTGTCACCTCTACACTCCACATCATTGCTGAGCAGGTAATGAGGCAGCTAAAGAGACTCCAAAGAGACTGATGGTGTGAGCCCCAGGCTTCTGAAAGCTTGTGCCCCCCAGCTTTGTGGAGTGCTGCATCACATCTTCAGCCTGAGCCTGAGTCTTCACAGGGTCCCTGTGCTGTGGAGGACGTTGTGCATCGTTCCTGTGCCAAAGCTGCCGCACCCCAGAGGATCCAAGGACTACAGACCCGTGACACTAACGTCACACGTCATGAAGACCCTGGGGAGACTCATCCTGCATCAGCTCCGACCAATGGTTCATCCACTCCAAGACCCCCTCCAGTTCGCCTACCAGCCCCGACTGGGAGTTGAGGACGCCATCATCTACCTGCTCAACCATGTCTACGCTCACCTGGACAAGCCGACGAGCACTGTGAGACTCTTGTTTTTTGACTTCTCCAGTGCATTCAACACCATCAGGCCGGCTCCTCTGGGTGAGAAACTGATAACGATGCAGGTCCTGGATTGTGGATTACCTGACTGGATTGTGGATTACCTGACTGGCAGAGCACAGTACGTGCGCCTGCAGCACTGTAGGTCAGACAGACTGATCAGCAACACTGGGGCTCCACAGGGGAGCGTCCTCTCTCCTCTCCTCTTCACCCTCCACACCACAGACTTCAGCTACTGCACACAGACCTGCCATCTTCAGAAGTTTTTTCTTATGACTCTGCAGTAGTTGGATGTATCAGCCATGGTGAGGAGACCGAGTACAGGGGTGTGGTGGACAACTTTGTCACATGGTGTGAGCAGAACCATCTGCAGCTCAATGTGGCAAAGACAAAGGAGCTGGTGGTTGACCTGAGGAGGTCCAGGGCTCCAGTGACCCCTGTTTCCATCGGTGGGGTCTACGTGGACTCAGTGGAGGAGTAATTAGGGGTGTACTTGGACAACAAACTAGACTGGACTAAAAACACAGACGCCCTCTACAGGAAGGGCCAAAGCCGTCTCTATTTTCTGAGGCGGCTGAGGTCCTTCAACGTCTGCCGGACGATGCTGCGGATGTTCTAGGAGTCTGTGGTGGCCAGAGCCGTCCTCTACGCTGCTGTGAGCTGTGAGCTGAGGCAGCAGACTGAGGGTGAGGGACGCCAACAGACTCTACAAACTCATCCGCAGAGCCAGAGAGGAGAGGAGCTGGACTCTCTGACTCTCTGACAGTGAGGTCAGAGAGAAGGATGCTGTCCAGGATGAGGTCCAAACTGGACAACTCCTCACATCCTCTCCACGATGTGCTGGCTGGACAAAGAAGCACATTCAGCAGGAGATTCCTCCCACCTCGCTGCACCACAGATCACTTTCACTTTTGTGAAATAAAGCAGCTCACGATGGCTTATATATGTACATGTGCAATACTGTTTGATGGGGGGACGGGGCGAACTGTGGTCTATTCTTGTTGTAAATTTGTAATTATTAATATTTAACTTTTGTAAATGTAATATTGGTTTGTAATTTTTGTAATATTTGGTGTGTAAGTTATCTTAATTATTTCTTCACCTTTTGTACTGGAGTGATGCGACCAAAGAAATTTCCCGCAAGGGATTAATAAAGTACTTTCTATTCTATTCTATTCTATGGTGGTGGTGATGATAACGATCATGTTGATAATGATGGTGGAGATGATGATGATGATGATGATGATGGTGACGATAACGATGATGGTGACAATGATGGTGGTGATGATGAAGGTGATGATAATAGTGATGATGATGGTGAAGATAACGATGATGATGACGATGATGGTGGTGATGATGATAATAGTGATGAGGAAGGTGATGATGATGATGATGCTGGTGAAGATGATGATAATAGTGATGAGGAAGGTGATGATGATGATGGTGGTGATGAAGGTGATGGTGGTGATGATGGTTTACTCTGACTGCTTCTAACATTATTTGAGTCCACATTGTGAAATTGCACCAACAGTGACACTACATTACCATGCGTTACAATGCAATATGTTTTATTACAATACGTCACATTATGCTACGTTACTTTATGTTATGTCACTTTACATTAGAATACATTGCCATGTTACATTGTTACGTTGTGCTATGTCACATTATGCTACGTTACTTTGTTAAGCTATGTCACATTGCCATGTTACATTGTTACGTTGTGCTATGTCACATTATGCTACATTACTTTGTTAAGCTATGTCACATTGCATCATGTTGCGTTATGTTATGTTACGTTATATAATGACGCGTTCCAATACAATATGTTTCATTATGATGTGTTACATTATAGTGCGTTCATTTACACTATGCCATGTTGCGTCATGTTGCATTACATTATGTTATGCTTTGTTACATTACGTTACATTACAATGCGTTCCATCACACTATGTTTCATTAAGATATGTCACATTATACTGCGTTACTTTATGTGCCGTTGCATCATGTTTTGTTACATTACGTTATGTTTTGTTACGTTACATCAGGATGCGTTCTGATATAATGTTACATTACGATATGTTACATTATGTTACATTGCGCTATGTCAAATAATGCTGTTACTTTACGTTACGTTACATTACGATGCATTCTAACACAATGTTTTATTATGATATGATACGTTATGTTACATTGCGCTATGTCACATCAAGTTACGTTGCACTGTCACATTATGCCACGTTACTTTATGTTGCTTTATGCTACGTTTGTCACCTCATGTTATGCTATCATAGGTTACACCGCATTATGTTCAAACAATCATCAAGGTAGTAAACAATCCCATGTTTCTGCTCATGCTGACTGGCTGTGAGCTAAGAGTGCTTGATTATGCATCTGAGGTTCAAACATGACTGTAATTGTCTATTAGATCAGATGATGGATAGATGTGACCCCCCCAGAGGGCAAACACATGCAGTCTGTAACAGCCCACGCTCGTGGCTTATTGGTTGATTTGCTTTGCTGTTAGCATGGCTATCAACATGCTAATCATACGGCTCTTTCAAATCATGGAACAGCATGAGCTCCTGTTTGACAAAGTTTGCTCATGAATTAAAAATGTTTGTTTTTCATTCTTGTTGATTGTTGGCTCACTTTAAAAAAGTTCTTCCACCAGATTTCACAGCGAGGTCCGTCCTTGAGCCAAACTCACATCTCTCTCAGTTCTCGTTGAGTAATGTTGTCAGACGCTCTGTGCCTGTCAGTGGCAAAAAACAAAAAGCAAACCCCCTCACTCTGAGGGGACGTACTGTACTTTTACAGCCCACCATTGTTTGTTAGAGTCGGTGTTCACACTCAGAGCGAAGCCAGAGAACGCTGCTCTATTGATTGTAAGACCCACTGCTACTCACAATCACAGCAACTCACACACATTTACAATGGCATAGTCAGACACACACACACAGACACACACATGCAGGTACGTTACAAGTTGTCACGTAGGCGTCTTCGCAGCACTGACCTGCGTTGTCACCTGTTTTCATGCTGCCGCCATCTGGACAAGGCTGACATCTTCACACACATTGTCTGGACGATGTGTTTTTGCAGGAATGTGGGCTTTGTCTGTCGTTTTCACGACGGCGTTCACAGTCTGATAAAATACATACGCAATAATTCATCAGCTGGCAACCTGAGAACATTTCACGACTTGACTCCTGAGAAAAAGATCCTTTTGTTTGGTCTTCACCACTGAGCTGTGTGTGTGTGTGTGTGTGTGTGTGTGTGTGTGTGTGTGTGTAGGTGTGTGTAGGTGTGTGTAGGTGTGTATGTGTGTGTGTGTGTGTGTGTGTGTGTGTGTGTTATGTGATCCTGCATTTTGTCTTTCTCCTTTTGAGCGGAAATGTGGCACGTTTTGCCAAGTTGCCAACCAAACATCTTTAACTCATTAAAGGTCAAATGCTCAAAACCTCATACCTCAGAAAATCTTAGGATGATCTTTCTCTTTTTCGGGGGGGTAACAACATAATCAATCAATAAAAATACATTATCATTATCATTATTATTATTATTATTATTATTATTATTATTATTATCATTGTAGTTGTTATTGGTAGTATTATTATTATCATTGGTATTAGTATTATTATCATAAAGGCCGGTTCCTGCCCTCGTTTCACCCTGAGTGGTTGAAGCCAAGTCTTGGTTACACACTTTGTAGTTTTGTGGATCATCTCCTGCTCTCTCCTCCCACAGCCTCACACACACCAATATCCTGTTGACCAAACGCACACACACACACACACACACACACACACACACACTCCTTCATCCTCTCCTGCCTCCTGAGCACAGAGTGCTGCTGTTGTACTCGGGAGCCGGTTGCTCCTCTCAGCCTGGCTGGACAGGATCCAGCCGCTGTGGAGCCGACCACCCACCTCCGGCTCCTTTTAGATCCAAGAGGGAGAGGAAATGTTGAGGAGAAAATGACAGGTAAGGACCCAGTCAGCTCGGCGAGGCTCTCTAAAACCACCACTAATGGAAATGCATTTCATGAAAGGTGGAAGGCCGAGCGCTGCCTTCAATAGAGCCTTAATCATTTTTGTGACATCTGACAGGCGTTTACAGAGAGCAGAGCTGACGGCTGAGCGCTTTCATTTCAGTTTCAATGGTACAAAACTTAGTCCTGAATCTGCATGTATGAGGTGGGACACTGGTACCAGAGTGGGGTTTGGATCCAATGAGTGCAGTCTATGTAATCTGACTCTGGGAGCTGACAGCCTCACTGCAGCCATGACTGAGATCAGGTCGTACTGGCGCTCTGATGAGAAGTACTCATCGTAGAATTCAAGAGAAAAGATGCAGAGAGTGAAAATTAGATGTGCAGTCAGACCTCCACACACCAGGATGCTTCTCCAGCTCTGCTGCAACCAGGGACGACGGACGCTCACGCTGCACCGCGCTGGAACTTTTAAGAAAGGAGGACTCAGAAGGAAACAGTTTGACCTCGATCAACACACGCACACACACACACACACAAACACACACACACACACAGTGTGAACCAGCATGGCCAGCTGAATCAATCGTATCTTCCAGGAGTTGTGGGGGATCGTCTAAAAGGCCACTGACACACAGACAGCCCATTAATCGACCAGCGTGTGTGTGTGTGTGTGCATTCTGTACACAAATGCATGAGTAGCAAAGTTAGGGGGTCACTGCACAAAGTCATCTATCTGACTCCAGCTCATCACGCCGGACACTGATGGAGGCAGAGAGGAGGCAGAGCAGCTCACTGATGGAGGGACAGATGGAGAGAGAAGGAGACAGAGAGAGAGAGAGAGAGAGAGAGAGAGAGAGAGAGAGAGAGAGCACATGTGTCGTCTGCTGTCCGTATTTCCAAGCTGATGCTCTTTAAATCTCTTCTGGTACAGCACTCTTATTACACGGTTATAACTGGCTTATTACACAGTAATAAACTGTGTTCCAATCAACAGAGATGGAACAACATGATATTGGGGCCCCTGGATATCCAGGGTCTCAGATGATCTTGTTTGAAATGACTGCGTCTTCAGTTATTTGCCAACACTGATGAAGGCCTCGCTCTGAACCGTTTCTGGCTTCCGAACGTCCTCTGACCCATTTTGCATGTCAATCAATGTTACAATCTGCAGCCATCAATTCAAGATTAACGACCAAAAAACCAAAGTCAAAAGCGGTGTCCATGCAGACCTTCCAGCTCAGCAGTGAGACCATCTGACGTTGCCACGGTGAATGTGGCAACATTTGATGCAGTTTTGGGGCGTCAGTTGATCAACAGCTCCCACTTTATCTATCTATTGATCCTACATGTCCCACATAGCGTCACACTGGCCGATCCTGTCAGCTGAGCATGATGGGATGCTGCTGGATCCACGATGGCAGCTGAAGCTCCTTTGCGCTTTAATACATCATAAAAAATCCAGTACATGCAATGACAGACTTTCTACACATACTACTACTGCGATATTTCATTGAAGGTCATGACACCCTGCTCCAAGGAATCCATCGAAGACTTTGTGTGTCGCGTGTGACGTCACGTGGCATCAAGTTACACTTGATTTATACTTATTTCTGCTGCAACTCGTTTTGTGTTTTCTGTTGTAAAGCGTGACCCTTGTTTTTTTTGTTCTGGGCCGTGGTTGGGCACTGCGGCCAGGAAGAGGTTAATGACCTTCCGCTGTGTTTATCAGATGCGCAGCTCGCTGACCCAGATGTGGCGGCGGCGGGCTGATGCATGAGAGCCGCGCACTGTTCACGGAGACACCGCAGGCTCCGCACACACGCTCTGCCTCCGGACGTGGCGGCGCGCTGGCGGCTCATGACGGCTGATATCAAACTAGATCATTCAATTAAAACATATATATATAATCCCGCCATCACCGCGCCGCCTCGAAGAGACGCGGAAAACCGACAACACCTGAACGCAGCATCCGTCCTCGCTGGCTGACCCGCTCTTCAATCACCGACACAGCTCCGAACCTCCGAACCTCCGAACCACCGAACCTCCGAACCACCGAATCACCGAATCACGGCCGGCGACTAAAGTCACTACACACCACGAGACCACACGCTCTGCGCCGCAAACACACACACACACACACACAACACACACACACCATGGCGGAGCT
>CAESWR010000646.1:1088214-1106826 GCA_903171835.1 Mullus surmuletus | reverse complement strand
GAGTGATTGATTTGAATCCTCCAGCAGTTGAGCTACCTCTAAGAAGCAGCATGGCATGAAAGTGTCCAGGTGGATGGAATCAGGCAGAAAGCAGGCGGTCAGCCTCTCAGATTTGTCATATCAATCATATCTGTCATTCAGAGTGGTTTCCATTGTGCGGGTTTGAGCTGATTATTGTTTAGCGAACTATTTGATTATACCAACAGTGAACCAGGTGTTATTTGGAATCTCCACCTGCTGCTGAAGCTCTCACTGGCTTTGACAGTCAGAGTCAGCATCAGTGTCTGCCTCTTCTTCCTCGACGACACACGATGAACTCAAGCTCCCTGGACCTCCTGACCTTTGGTGCTCACGCGCTGGCTTTATCCAAAGCCGCGGTTCTGGTCAACACCATCCTGAGTCTCCCACTGAACGCCTACGTGATGTTTCTGATTGTCAGCCGAGCCTCACTGGCCCAAGACATCTTCTCTCTGAACCTGGCGGTGTCCGAGGTCCTTTACGCTCTGCTCAGCTTGAGCTTTTTTGGTTTCTTGGAGCTGAACTTTCACTCGCTCTTCTTTGAGATCCTTATGTTTTCCGGTGGCCTGGTCTTCACCGCCAGGCCTCTCTTCCAGTGCTGCCTCTGTGTAGAATACTACATGGGGGTGGTCCACCCCGTGATTTTCCTCCGGTGTAGGCCTCTGAGGTACCGGGTGGCCTGCTGCGTCGTCGCCTGGCTCATCACCACGGCCTCATGCTTCTCCGCCATACACTCCTCCTCAGACAACCTGTATGACTACGCCTTCTTCGTCCAGAATGTGCTCCTGGTCTCTGTGATGGTCTTCTGCTGCGTCTCGGTCCTGCGGGCCCTGAAGCAGCCAGGGCCGGGCGAGGGCGGCCCAGAAAGGAGAGGAGGTGACGCGGTGAAGAGGAGAGCCTTTAATATCATCTTCCTGATCATGCTTTACACGTTTGTGAACATGCTCTTGTTCGTTGTCGCCATTCCGCTGCAGTGCTGCTTGTCGTCGCAGGGGCTTCGCCTCGCTTGGGAGATTTCCACCAGCTTGGCTTTGTTTACTGGGTTCACACAGCCGCTGCTCTACCTGTACAGAGCTGCTAACCTGGACTGCTGCAGGAGGACCTGAGAATATGAGACACTTGCGTTGAAATGTTGACATTTTGAATTCTTTTATCACTTATTTTATTTTATGTTATTCTAAGCCTTTATGTTTTGTTATTTCGTATTTGTTGTTTTTCTTATTTAATTTGTTATTTTATTATTTATTTGTTATATTACTCATGTTATTTTTGTTATTTAGTTTTTTTGTTTGTTATTTTTTCTGTCATTTAGTGTTATTGTAAATCAACATGGATTATTCTATTATGTAATTTTTGCCATCGGCTTCCATTTTTGGATTTTCAGATAGTCCTGTGTGAAACAAATTGTGCAATGATAATAATAATAATATTAATATATAATATGAAGTAAAAATCACTACAACAACTTTTGCTGCAGCACAAGCTCTTTTAATTTTTTCTTTTTTTTTTCCATTCTCACCGGGGGGAAACATAGCAATGTAGCGAGGTGTGATTTGCAAATTTTTGAAAATGAGTTGTGCTTGCAGACACTCTGGGGGCCATTGGCATTAGACACCTCGGGCCCCCATAAAGGAATTTACAAAATAAAGGTACTGGAGTGACTCGTCCGATACGTTTATTTTTGTATTAATGGATGAATAAAATACAATTAAAAAACATAACAAAAACCCGACTCCATGTGCGGGGCAAAGGGCATTTGCCATCTTGTTGCGCCTCCGTGTGAATGTGTAAAATTGATGAGGAAACCTCCCGTTTTCACATAATTTAAACAAAGGTACGACTGTGCTTTTCATGTCTGCCGCGCCACTGAGCACGACCGCGGTCAAGAATGCAAACTCACAGATGTGAGAGGTGGTCAGTCACAGAGGACTTCACACACCTACATGAAAGAAGACAGAACGCTGAAAATCCACCTTAGAAATCAGACCAGAGGTGCAAAATGGGTTGGTTGAAGAGACTTACCCACAGCAAGACGTCACAGGGAGTGATTTCTGATCTGAATCCTCCTACAGTTGCGCTACCTCTAAGAAGCAGCATGGCATGAAAGTGTCCAGGTGTATGAAAACAGGCAGAAAGCAGGCGGTCGGCCTCTCAGATTTGTCATTTCAATGATATCTTTCATTCACAGTGGTTTCCATTGTGTGGGTTTGAGCTGATTGTTGTTTTAGTGGACTTTTTGATTATACCAACAGTGAACCAGGTGTTATTTGGAATCTCCACCTGCTGCTGAAGCTCTCACTGGCTTTGACAGTCACAGTCAGCATCAGTGTCTGTCTCTTCTTCCTCGACGACACACGATGAACTCCAGCTCCCTGCACCTCCTGACCTTTGACGCTTACACGCTGGCTTTATCCAAAGGCACGATTCTGATCAACACCCTCCTGAGTCTCCCGCTGAACGCCTACGTGATGTTTCTGATCGTCAGCCGAGCCTCGCTGGCCCAAGACATCGTCTCTCTGAACCTGGCGGTGTCCGAGGCCCTTTACTGTCTGCTCAGCTTGAGCTTTTTTGGTTTCTTGGAGCTGAACTTTGACTCTCTTCTATTTGAGATCTTCATGTTTTCCGGTGGCCTGGTCTTCACCGCCCGGCCTCTCTTCCAGTGCTGCCTCTGTGTGGAATACTACATGGGGGTGGTCCACCCCGTGATTTTCCTCCGGTGCAGGCCTCTGAGGTACCGGGCGGCCTGCTGTGGCGCCGCCTGGCTCATCACCACGGCCTCCTGCTTCTCCATCAGACACTCCTTCTCAGACCACCTGCTTCGCTACGCCTTCTTTGTCCAGAATGTGCTCCTGGTCTCTGTCATGGTCTTCTGCTGCGTCTCGGTCCTGTGGGCCCTGAAGCAGCCGGGGCCGGGCGAAGGCGGCCCAGAAAGGAGGGGAGGCGACGCGGTGAAGAGGAGAGCCTTTAATATCATCTTCCTGATCATGCTTTACACGTTTGTGAACATGCTCTTGTTCGTTGTCGCCATTCCGCTGCAGTGCTGCTTGTCGTCGCAGGGGCTTCGCCTCGCTTGGGAGACTTCCACCAGCTTGGCTTTGTTAACTGGGTTCACACAGCCGCTGCTCTACCTGTACAAAGCTGCAAAGCTGGACTGCTGCAGGAGGACCTGAGAATATGAGACACTTACGTTGAAATGTTGACATTTTGAATTCTTTTATCACTTATTTTATTTTATGTTATTCTAAGCCTTTATGTTTTGTTATTTCGCATTTGTTGTTTTTCTTATTTAATGTTATTTTCTTATTTATTAGTTATATTATTCATGTTATTTTTGTTATTTAGTTTTTGTTATTTCTGTTATTTAGTTTTTGTTATTTCTGTTATTTTTTCTGTCATTTAGTGTTATTGTAGATCAACATGGATTATTCTATTATGTAATTTTTGCCATCGGCTTCCATTTTTGGATTTTCAGATAGTCCTGTGTGAAACAAATTGTGCAATGATAAAAATAATAACATGAATAAATAATATGAAGTAAAAATCACTAAAACAACTTTTGCTGCAGCACAAGCTCTTTTAATTTTTTCTTTTTTTTTCCATTCTCACCGGGGGGGGAAACAAAGCAATGTAGGGAGGTGTGATTTACACATTTTTGAAAATGAGTTGTGTGTGTGCAGGGGTGTTTGCAGACACTGTGGGGGCCATTGGCATGAGACACCTCAGGCCCCCATAAAGGAATTTACAAAATAAAGGTACTGGAGTGACTCGTCCAATACGTTTATTTTTGTATTAATGGATGAGTAAAATACAATTAAAAAACATAACAAAAACCAACTCCATGTGCGGGGCAAAGGGCATTTGCCATCCTGTTGCGCCTCCGTGTGAATGTGTAAAATTGATGAGGAAACCTCCCGATTTCACATAATCTAAACAAAGGTACGACTGTGCTTTTCATGTCTGCCGCGCCACTGAGCACGACCGCGGTCAAGAATGCAAACTCACAGCTGTGAGAGGTGGTCAGTCACAGAGGACTTCACACACCTACGTGAAAGAAGACAGAACGCTGAAAATCCACCTTAGAAATCAGACCAGAGGTGAAAATGGGTTGGTTGAAGAGACTCACCCACAGCAAGACGTCACAGGGAGTGATTTCTGATTTGAATCCTCCAGCAGTTGAGCTACCTCTAAGAAGCAGCATGGCATGAAAGTGTCCAGGTGGATGAAATCAGGCAGAAAGCAGGCGGTCAGCCTCTCAGATTTGTCATATCAATCATATCTGTCATTCAGAGTGGTTTCCATTGTGTGGGTTTGAGCTGATTGTTGTTTTAGTGGACTATTTGATTATACCAACAGTGGACCAGGTGTTATTTGGAATCTCCACCTGCTGCTGAAGCTCTCACTGGCTTTGACAGTCACAGTCAGCATCAGTGTCTGCCTCTTCTTCCTCGACGACACACGATGAACTCCAGCTCCCTGGATCTCCTGACCTTTGGTGCTCACACGCTGGCTTTATCCAAAGCCGCGATTCTGGTCAACACCATCCTGAGTCTCCCGCTGAACGCCTACGTGATGTTTCTGATTGTCAGCCGAGCATCGCTGGCCCAAGACATCGTCTTTCTGAACCTGGCGGTGTCCGAGGCCCTTTATTCTCTGCTCAGCTTGAGCTTTTTTGGTTTCTTGGAGCTGAACTTTGACTCGCTTCTCTTTGAGATCTTCATGTTTTTCGGTGGCCTGGTCTTCACCGCCCGGCCTCTCTTCCAGTGCTGCCTCTGTGTAGAATACTACATGGGGGTGGTCCACCCCATGATTTTCCTCCAGTGCAGGCCTCTGAGGTACCGGGCGGCCTGCTGTGGCGCTGCCTGGCTCATCATCACGGCCTCGTGCTTCTCCATCAGACACTCCTTCTCAGACCACCTGCTTCGCTACGCCTTCTTCATCCAGAATCTGCTCCTGGTCTCTGTGATGGTCTTCTGCTGCGTCTCGGTCCTGCGGGCCCTGAAGCAGCCCGGGCCGGGCGAGGGCGGGCGGGAAAGGAGGGGAGGTGACGCGGTGAAGAGGAGAGCCTTTAATATCATCCTCGTGATCATGGTTTACACGTTTGTGAACATGCTCTTGTTCGTTGTCACCATCCCGCTGCAGTTCTGCTTGTCGCCGCAGCTGTTTGACCTCGCTTCGACGATTTCCACCAGCTTGGCTTTGTTTACTGGGTTCACACAGCCGCTGCTCTACCTGTACAAAGCTGCAAAGCTGGACTGCTGCAGGAGGACCTGAGAATATGAGACACTTCTGCTGAAATGTTGACATTTTGAATTCTTTTATCACTTATTCTATTTTATGTTATTCTAAGCATTTGTTTCATTTCATTTGTTTTTGTTGTTGTTTTATATTTGTTATTTTTTTCTGTTATTTATTATTGTAAATCAACATGGATTATTCTATTATGTATTTTTTGTGATCAGCTTCCATTTTTGAATTTTCAGATAGTCCTGTGTGAAACAAATTGTGCAATGATAATAATAATAATAATAATCATAATAATTCTGGTACATAATAATAAGTAAAATATCCCAACAACATTTGCTGCAGCACAAGCTCCTTTAATTTTTTATTTTTTTTCATTCTCACTAGCGGGGAAACAAAGCATTATAAAGGAGCTGTGATTTGCAAATTTTTAAGATGAGTTGTGCATGCAGGGGTGTTTGCAGACACTCTGGGGGTCCTTGACATGAGACCCGTCGGGCCCCAACCAACCCCACCCCGCCCTGCATCTTTGGTCATGATTGTCACTCGAAAACTTTTCCATTTGGCAAAAGTTCAGCTGTCAACTATAAAGGCCTTCAACTGAGTCTGTTTTTTTGTCTATAATTTCTGCATTTTTTCACACACTGACTCAAACTTCTTACCCTTTTATTATATTTTTCAAAATGGTTCAATTTTACGCCTTTTTGTGCATCCGTCCACACCGTTTTGAAGGTCATTTGAGCCACAGCATAAACCACAATATGTTAAATTGGGATATTTGCGCCGCTTCTATGTCACCACTTCAAACTCACATAGGTCTTGTCATACTTTTAATATTGGACGAATCTAGTATTAGCTTTTTCTCTTTTTGATGAGTGAGAGAATCCTAACATTGATTGGCGACTCAATTTTTCTCAGTCTGTGAATTTTCATAAAGGAATTTACAAAATGAAGGTACTGGTGTGACTCATTGGCCAATATGTTTATTTTTGTATCAATGGATGTATAACATACAATTAAAAAACATAACAAAAACCAACTCCATGTGCGGGGCAAAGGGCATTTGCCATCCTGTTGCGCCTCCGTGTGAATATGTACTATTGATAAGGAAACCTCCTGATTTCAGAGAATGTACTCGAAGGTACGACTGTGCTTTGCGCGCCACTGAGCACGACCGCGGCCGAGAATGCAAACTCACAGCTGTGAGAGGCGGTCAGTCACAGAGGACTTCACACATCTACGTGAAAGAAGACAGAACGCTGAAAATCCACCTTAGAAATCAGACCAGAGGTGCAAAATGGGTTGGTTGAAGAGACTCACCCACAGCAAGACGTCACAGGGAGTGATTTCTGATTTGAATCCTCCAGCAGTTGAGCTACCTCTAAGAAGCAGCATGGCATGAAAGTGTCCAGGTGGATGAAAACAGGCAGAAAGCAGGCGGTCAGCCTCTCAGATTTGTCATATCAATCATATCAGTCATTCAGAGTGGTTTCCATTGTGTGGGTTTCAGCTGATTATTGTTTTAGTGGACTATTTGATTATATCAACAGTGAACCAGGTGTTATTTGGAATCTCCACCTGCTGCTGAAGCTCTCACTGGCTTTGACAGTCACAGTCAGCATCAGTGTCTGCCTCTTCTTCCTCGACGACACACGATGAACTCCAGCTCCCTGCACCTCCTGACCATTGACGCTCACACGCTGGCTTTATCCAAAGCCGCGATTCTGGTCAACACCATCCTGAGTCTCCCGCTGAACGCCTACGTGATGTTTCTGATCCTCAGCCGAGCCTCGCTGGCCCAAGACATCTTCTCTCTGAACCTGGCGGTGTCCGAGGCCCTTTACTGTCTGCTAAGCTTGAGCTTTTTTGGTTTCTTGGAGCTGAACTTTGACTCGCTTCTCTTTGAGATCTTCATGTTTTCCACTGGCCTGGTCTTCACCGCCCGGCCTCTCTTCCAGTGCTGCCTCTGTGTAGAATACTACATGGGGGTGGTCCACCCTGTGATTTTCCTCCGGTGCAGGCCTCTGAGGTACCGGGCGGCCTGCTGCGGCACCGCCTGGCTCATCACCACGGCCTTGTGCTTCTCCGCCAAACACGCCTTCTTACACCACCTGTATCGCTATGTCTTCTTCGTCCAGAATGTGCTCCTGGTCTCCGTTATGGTCTTCTGCTGCATCTCGGTCCTGCGGGCCCTGAAGCAGCCGGGGCCGGGCGAGGGCGGCCCGGAAAGAAGGGGAGGCGATGCGGTGAAGAGGAGAGCCTTTAATATCATCGTCCTGATCATGGTTCATACATTTGTGAACATGCTCTTGTACATTGGTGCCACCCTTCTGCAGTGCTGCTTGTCACCGCAGCTGGTTAGCGCCGCTTTGACGATTTCCATCAGCTTGGCTTTGCTTACTGGGTTCACACAGCCGCTGTTCTACATGTACAGAGCTGCAAAACTGGACTGCTGTAGGAGGACCTGAGAACACGGAACACTTAAACTGAAATTATGACATTTTAAATTCCTTTATCATTTATTGTATTTTTATTTGTAGTATTTATGTTTTGTTATTTTCTTATTTGTTGTTATTTATATTATCTATTTTTGTTATTTTATTATCTATTTCATGATTTGTTGTTAGTTTTATGATTTATTCTATTATTTTAGTTATTTATTTTTGTTATTTCCGTTATTCTTTTGTTATTTCAGTTTTTTCTGTCATTTATTGTTATTACAAATCAACATGGATTATGTTATGATGTATTTTCTTAAATTGTCTTCTATCTTTAGTTTTTAATCTCTCTCCCGTTGTGCACTGTGTGAAACACATTGTGCAAAAAAAGGGGGCTGGCGATTCTGATTCAAACATAAATCATTCATATCATGAATGGCAAAGAATCAGCAGACAAGGTGAAATGTCAAAATGTCAACGAAACAGATGGAGGCAATCAGGAAATAACAATAATAATAAGTAAAACATAATATAATAAGTAAAATTCACTACAAGACAACAAAGGAGTTTGTCCTCGCCCCAGTTGCTCTGGTGTCCTGTTGTGTGTGTTATGGCACTATGTATGTATGTTTGTATGTGTCCATGTAAAGCACTTTGTATCCTTGTTTTAATAAGAGCTCTACAAATAAATGTTATTATCATTATTATTACACTATTTGCTGGAGCACAAGCTCTTTTGATGTTGTTCATTTGAATTCCCACTGGCTGGGAAACAAAGCAATGCAGGGAGGCGTAATTCTCAAATTTTCGAAAACCAGTTGTCCATGCAGGGGTGTTCGTAGACACTCTGAGGGCCCTTTGCAAGAGGCACCTTGGCCCCGCCCACCCCACCCTGCATCTTTGGTTATGATTATGTAATAACATTACGCAATATTCACATGGAGACACAACAGGACGGTAATTTCCCTTTGCCCTGCACACAGTGTGTTTTTTTTTTATTTTGTTTTTCAATTTCATTTTACTCATCATTGATACAAAAATAAACATATTAGACACTGAGTCACTCCAGGACCTTTATCTTCTTAATTCCTCACAATTCCAGAGAATTTAAACAAAGGTACGACTGTGCTTTGCATGTCTGCCGCACCACTGAGCACGACCGTGGCCGAGAATGCAAACTCACAGCTGTGAGAGGTGGTCAGCCACAGAGGACTTCACTAACATAAATCAAAGAAGACAGAATGCTGAAAATCCACCTTAGAAATCAGACCAGAAGTGAAAAGGGGTACCGATCATCTGAGGAGACTCACCCACTGCCAGACATCGCCAGGAGTGATTTCTGATCTGATTCCTCCCACAGTTGAACTAACTCCAAGAAGCAGCATGGCATGAAAGTGTCCATGTGGATGAAAACACGCAGAAAGAAGGCGGTCAGCCTCTCAGATTTGTCATATCAATCTTATCTGTCATTCAGAGTGGTTTCCATCGTGCGGGTTTCAGCTGATTGTTGTTTTAGTGGACTATTTGATTATACCAACAGTGAACCAGGTGTTATTTGGAATCTCCACCTGCTGCTGAAGCGCTCACTGGCTTTGACAGTCACAGTCAGCATCAGTGTCTGCCTCTTCTTCCTCGCCGACACACAATGAACTCCAGCTCCCTGCACCTCCTGACCGTTGAAGCTCACACGCTGGCTTTATCCAAAGCCGCGATTCTGGTCAACACCATCCTGAGTCTCCCGCTGAACGCCTACGTGATGTTTCTGATCCTCAGCCGAGCCTCGCTGGCCCAAGACATCTTCTCTCTGAACCTGGCGGTGTCCGAGGCCCTTTACTGTCTGCTCAGCTTGAGCTTTTTTGGTTTCTTGGAGCTGAACCTTGACTCGCTTCTCTTCTTAGAGGTCGCCCTCTTTTCCACTGGCCTTCTCATCACCGCCCGGCCTCTCTTCCATTGCTGCCTCTGTGTAGAATACTACATGGGGGTGGTCCACCCCGTGATTTTCCTCCGGTGCAGGCCTCTGAGGTACCGCGCGGCCTGCTGCGGCGCCGCCTGGCTCATCATCACGGCCTCGTGCGTCTCCGCCATACACTCCTTCTCAGACCACCTGCATCGCTACGCCTACTTCGTCCAGAATGTGCTCCTGGTCTCTGTGATGGTCTTCTGCTGCGTTTCGGTCCTGCGGGCCCTGAAGCAGCCGGGGCCGGGCGAGGGCGGCCCAGAAAGGAGGGGAGGCGACGCGGTGAAGAGGAGAGCCTTTAATATCATCTTCCTGATCATGGTTTACACGTTTGTGAACATGCTCTTGTACATTGTCGCCATCCCGCTGCAGTGCTGCTTGTCGCAGCAGCTGTTTGACCTCGCTTCGACGATTTGCAACTGCTTGGCTTTGTTTACTGGGTTCACACAGCCGCTGTTCTACCTGTACAAAGCTGCAAAGCTGGACTGCTGCAGGAGGACCTGAGAATACGGAACACTTAAACCGAAATTATGACATTTTAAATTCCTTCATCATTTATTGTATTTTTTGTTATTTGTAGTATTTATGTTTTGTTATTTTCTTATTTGTTGTTATTTTTATTATCTATTTGTTATTTTATTATCTATTTCATGATTTTTGTTAATTTTATGATTTATTATATTATTGTAGTTGTTTTGTTTTTTGTTATTTCTGTTATTTCTGTCATTTATTGTTATTATAAATAAACATGGATTATGTTATGTATTTTCTTAAATTGTCTTCTATTTTTGTTTTTTAATCTCTCTCCCGTTGTGCACTGTATGAAACACATTGTGAAAAAAAAGGGGGCTGATGATTCTGATTCAAACATAAATCATTCATATCATGAATGGCAAAGAATCAGCAGACAAGGTGAAATATCAAAATATCAACAAAACAGATGGAGACGATCAGGAAATAACAACAACAATAATAATAATAATAAGCAAAAAATAATATAAGTAAAAATCACTACAACACAACAAAGGAGTTTGTCCTCGCCCGAGTTGCTCTGGTGTCCTGTTGTGTGTGTTATGGCACTATGTATGTATGTTTGTATGTGTCCATGTAAACACTTTGTATCCTTGTTTTAATAAGTGCTCTACAGATAAATGTTGTTATTATCATTATTATTACACTATTTGCTGAAGCACAAGCTCTTTTGATGTTGTTCATTTGAATTCCCACTGGCTGGGAAACAAAGCAACACAAGGAGGCGTAATTCGAACATTTTTGAAAACCAATTGTTCATGCAGGGGTGTTCGTAGACACTGTGAGGGCCCTTTGCAAGAGGCACCTTAGCCCCGCCCACACCACCCTGCATCTTTGGTTATGATTATGTAACATGTCTGCCGCGGCACTGAGCACGACCGCGAATGCAAACTCACAGCTGCGAGAGGTGGTCAGCCACAGAGGACTTCACTAGTAATGTGTCGGTCGCGAACGAACCGGTTCAAAGAGCCGGCTCTTTAACGTGAACGATGGGAGCCGGCTCCCGTCTGTGAGCCATTTTGGGTTTTTTTCCTCTCGAAAAAAACTAGGCAGAATGACGGGATGACGGTGTTCCATGCGTCACGTGCATGCTGTGTGTAACCAATCACGCGAGGATACACCATGCAAAGGGGGGCGGGGCTCATTATTAGACGGATGCGCCCGGGAGAGAAAGGAGAGACGAGGAGAAAGATGAGTTAGAGGAAACGCAGCAGCATTTGGATGCACCTTAACAACATTGGTGACACAAAGGCAGAATGCAGAATTTGCTTTGCATTTGAATTTGATCATTGTAATACAGCTATTTCTTTTTATCAAGTTATTTATTTGGTTATTTGTGTTTAAATAAATATTGAAAATCTGAAATAGCTGTCCTTTTATATTTCTATGCTTAAGTTTTTAAAGATGTTTCTATTTGCTGGGGGTCTGTAAATGCAATGAAAACAATTGGCTACACTATTAGAAAATGTCATTTTTTCTTGTGAATACTTCAGTACAAAGGATGTATTGAATTATTTAAGAGGTATGTGTACACATACGTACAAATGTATCGCTAAGTTTGGCTGAATTAGAAAATGTATAAGTGGTAAAATGAAGTGCTGTTTGGGAGCTGAAAGAGCCGGCTCTTCTTGATAAGCTGAGCCGAATGATCCGGCTCACTAAAAAGAGCCGTAATTCCCATCACTAGACTTAAATTACATAAATCAAAGAAGACAGAATCCACCTTAGAAATCAGACCAGAGGTGAAAATGAGTACCGATCATCCGAAAGTGCTCACCCACTGCCAGACGTCACAGGAGTGATTTCTGATTTGAATCTTCCAGCAGTTGAGCTAACTCTAAGAAGCAGCATGGCATGAAAGTGTCCAGGTGGATGAAAACAGGCAGAAAGCAGGCGGTCAGCCTCTCAGATTTGTCATATCAATCATATCTGTCATTCAGAGTGGTTTCCATTGTGTGGGTTTGAGCTGATTGTTGTTTTAGTGGACTATTTGATTATACCAACAGTGAACCAGGTGTTATTTGGAGTCTCCACCTGCTGCTGAAGCTCTCACTGGCTTTGACAGTCACAGTCAGCATCAGTGTCTGCCTCTTCTTCCTCGACGACACACGATGAACTCCAGCTCCCTGCACCTCCTGACCTTTGACGCTTACACACTGGCTTTATCCAAAGCCACGATTCTGGTCAACACCATCCTGAGTCTCCCGCTGAACGCCTACGTGATGTTTCTGATTGTCAGCCGAGCCTCGCTGGCCCAAGACATCTTCTCTCTGAACCTGGCGGTGTCCGAGGCCCTTTACTGTCTGCTCAGCTTGAGCTATTTTGGTTTATTGGAGCTGAACTTTCACTCGCTTTTCCTCGAGATCTTCATGTTTTCCGGTGGCCTCATCGTCACTGCCCGGCCTCTATTCCAGTGCTGCCTCTGTGTAGAATACTACATGGGGGTGGTTCACCCCGTGATTTTCCTCCGGTGCAGGCCTCTGAGGTACCGGGCGGCCTGCTGCGGCGTCGCCTGGCTCATCACCACGGCCTCGTGCTTCTCCATCAGACACTCCTTCTCAGCCCACTTGCATCACTACGCCTTCTTCATCCAGAATCTGCTCCTGGTCTCTGTGATGGTCTTCTGCTGCGTCTCGGTCCTGCGGGCCCTGAAGCAGCCGGGGCCGGGCGAGGGCGGCCCAGAAAGGAGGGGAGGCGACGCGGTGAAGAGGAGAGCCTCTAATATCATCCTCGTGATCATGGTTTACACGTTGGTGAACATGCTCTTTTTCGTTTCCACCATCCCGCTGGTGTGGTGCTTGTCGCCACAGCTTGTTCACCTCGCTTCGACGATTTCCACCAGCTCTGTTTTGTTTACTGGGTTCACACAGCCGCTGTTCTACCTGTACAGAGCTGCAAAGCTGGACTGCTGCAGGAGGACCTGAGAATACGAGAAACTTAAACTGAAATGATGACCTTTCAATTTTGTTCTTATTTTCTTATTTGTTATTTTTAATATACATGTTTTATTTTCTTAAATATTATTTGCTCGTACTTTATTATTTATTTTCTTATTATCGTATTGTTTTAATTCCAGTTATTTCTTCTGTCACTTATTGTTATTTATTGTTATCATAAATCATTTTTTGTAATCGTCTTCTACTTTTGTCTTTTCTATTTTTCATCTCTCACTGTTGAGTGTTGAGTAAATCAATTATGTTGCTTTTTTTCAGTATCAATATTTTGTTATTTTATTTTTTCATATTTACTTTGGTATTTTGTTTTCATTTCCATTTATTGTCATTTATTGATATTATAAATCACATGGATTAGTATCGTTTATTTATGTGATCATCTTCTCTTTTTAATTTCAATCTCTCACACTGTCGAGAGTCATGAATGAAACAAATTGTGCGAATAAAGGGGATCGTGATTCTGATTCAAACAAACTCTTCATATCATATTTGTAAAATTCCATTTTTTTCAGCAGCGGGGGCAGGCTTTCCAGGAAGCCATAGCGGTGTAAACAAATGACAGTTGACTGCAGATTTTACTTTTACAATGAATTTATTCAATGGCCCGCTGAATTAAGAAATAAAAAAAAGAATACTTAGGGTTAAGTTGATCCTGCCTCAATGAATGGCCGCTTTCCTGTTCCTCTTTTTGGTGCCTGCTAATGCTGCTGACATAAGCGTCAGACCATTTCTATAGGAACAGAGTAAGGTGGCATTATTGATCATTGCTCTACAATGGAAATACACTGAATTTATCTATTCTATTTTTTATTTATTGAACAGAAATATTAACATCATGTATATTATGCAAAAAATAAAAAGTAAAAGGGAAAAAAAGGTTCAAAAACACTCACCATTATCAGTGTGGTAGAGCCATGATTGGAACCGGCTATTTTTTTCAACCCAATTAGGGTACCAGCCTGACAGCCTGTGCTTCCCTTTAGGTTTTTCTCTCTCTCCTGCACCATCACTTTGCTCTCCTGCTCCTTCACTCTGCTCTCCTTCACTTCGCTCCACTGCTTCTCCCTGTCTAATGTGACATAAAACATTAACGTTAGTTAGCCAAGTGTGTACACATTTTTTTTTTACCAAACTATCATCATTTGAGTCAGTAAAATGCCAATGATACCAGACTAGCATCATCTACATCAGGTGTCTTTCTCTTCTTAGAGAAATATTTCAACAAGCTCATCTGAAAAATGTAGTCAGCAGTTACATAATGGCACGTAGATATTATGCTTAATGCTATCAATTACTTTACTCACGTTAGCGACACCGAGTTGGCACCGGGCCAAATTAACTTAAACTACTGATAGGTTACGTAATGTTAGCTTGTCAATAATATATTATGAACGTCTATTTAACTTTTAAAATATATGACGATTTATCTCACGCTAATAACTCAAGTCTACCTTTTCTCCAGGCGGTAAGTCGCTGCTTTACACTCCTCTGACTCTGACCTGTTGCCGAGGTGCTTGACGAGCTTGACAACCGCATTAAGTTTCCTTCATTCAGTCCTTTTTCGGTAAATCAGCCACAAAAAGTGTCCTGCGAGGAGGCGCTAAGGTCCAGCGATGGTCCGGTTCCCGGCCGCGTCACCACAGAGGATGATGTGACGGACATCCAGGCGTTTGATCACATGTCAGAGGGTCTCTGCATGGAGAAATGCTGCCTCCTTATTAGTGTTTCACAGACGCATATTGATAGCAGCGGTCTTTGATTACATCTGCGATTGACGCTTTAGCGTGATGACGTATGATAGAGAAAAACACAGGCCACGCAGCCCTCACAGCGGGAGGTCAAACCCGTGACTGCTGGAAGTTTGAACGCGCCCTAATATTGAGCAAAGGCAGGTCGACCCTGGTGAGAAAAATCTGCATCAACGCGTGAATTTCTGTGTTAAAGGAGTTATCTGTAGTTTACCTTAGTGCTCGCAAGTACCCGACAGGACTCTGCTGTGAAGGTGGAGAGATGCGGCGGTGGTGTATTTGCCCCATCAATTAAAAAAATAAAAGTGGTGGCTAGGATTTAGGAGGGCCATCACTCCTAACACTGGAATATGATGACGTCGGCACAGCCACGGCACAGCTACGTGCGACAGTCGCTTGAAAGTTCAACTTTTGTAACACACAAAATTTAATAGTGAGTAAATAGTCGTATTTCATGCCATAAATAATGTGAAAACTGCAAAGACAGATCTTTTATAGGCAAGATTCTGACTTTAAACTCAATAATTCTGACTTTAGACTCAGAATTCTGACTTTAGACTCAGAATTCTGACTTTTAAGGAGAAGTTCCATCCTCAGAATTCTGACTTTAGACTCGGAATTTACTTTTTATTTTTACAGTGGCCCTAATCCTCTTCCGTAACAGATGTAACTCCAGTCCCACGAAGCTAGAAAATATCAATTGAGGGATTATTAGGGTGTTATAGAACAATGGGACGGGGCCTGAGTTTGTCTTTAGAGAGCGCTATATACCTGTGATGGTGACATACAATAACTTGGCGGTGCCTCAAATAACCTTTAAAAAGTAAGCACAAAATTTGGTACTTACCGTCTCTAATGTAAATTCACTTACTGTGTCTAACCAAAAGTATCACTATTGCAAATGCATAAGCGGAGGTAGTTTAAACAAAAAGACTTATTTATTACAAAAGGGTTTGACCATTTGTAAATTAGTTAACTGGTTCGATGTTGACCTTTGAGAATAAACCAATGAATGTCTTCAAATTCACATATAAGTGGAAAAGGTGAAATAACAATGACTAGTGCAAATCAATTGTCCACAGCCCACTTTCACACACACCTTCACTACGGGATATCAACCAAAACAAACGTGGCAGGCCTGAACAATGCTTGTGAGCAGTGGAGTAACCAGCACAACCGGAAATTGCACGTGCACGTCTTTAAGGAGTACTCACGAATCCAGCAGCAGTCAGCGGTGAAGATGGGGCAAAGGCATGGTGCAGTTCCAGCGCCAAGGGAACGGCGGCAACAACACGTGGTGGCGAACGAACGCTCCACACAGCAGCGGCAGTCTCTCTCCCCCGGTCCAGGGCTCTCCCGGTCCTCACTCCTATGGCAAAGGTGCGGCCCTGAATTACATAATTCCTCTTAGAAACGAGGCTACAGGCTACTTCATGGCGAAAAACCCATAGTATGTCTTACACAAATTAGGGCTGTCCCGTTTCGATATTGATATTGGTCCGATATCAGACAAAAAAAAGAATATCGGATTATATCGGACTGCATCTAAAATCTCTGATATAAAGGCTCCGATAAAAGCAGTTCACACTCCGATACTGTAGGTGGCGGTAATAATAAACCAACGCTGGTGCCGCCCGCCAAAGAAGAAGAGCGAGCGACTCCAGCACGTAGAGCTCACGTGACCACAACAACAGCGTGTGTTACGAGGAGAAGTGACGCCGGCCGTGTGGCAGCACTTTTCCCCTAAAGTCGGACAAAGACGTTGCAGCTGAGTGCAAACTTTGTCTTGCACAAGTTTCCCATGGAAGTTTAACACAACCAACCTCATCGCGCGTTTGAAAAACAGCAGGAGGATTTTCAAAAGATCAGCGAGGCGAGTAAATGTAACCTCTACCTTCCTCAAACAACCAACGCTGGACCAAACATTGGCAAAGCACGACAAACTCCCACGGGGCGGAAAAACCTCATTGAAGAGCCCAGTTTAAAGTGCTGGACGAGCAGCGTCTGTCGGTGGAGAGGAACGTCGGTGTTAAACGCTTCATTGAGCACCTGGAGCCACGCGATGTTCACTAATTATTTTTTATTTATTTTTCCATTCAATTGTTTTGTTAATAATCAATGGCTCAGTTTTCCTCACAGCTACTGTTTCTGACTATTGATTATCTGCTTCAGTAATATTCAGATATACTGTATACTTGGCTGCTTATTATTTATTATGTATTTTACTGGCTACTTGAGATCTTATTTTATTGTATTTTATTGTATCTTATTTTGAAACTCTACTTTAATATTTTATTTCTATTTACATTTTCATCTTTATCGCTTGTTTTCCATCTCTACTTTGCACGGAGCATTGGAACGAAAACAATTTCCCCCCCGGGGATCAATAAAGTAATCTGAATCTGAATAAAATCACCTGATCGAGTCTTTTCTAGTACAAAACAACAAAATAAGAAGAAGAATACAAAATAAATCATAAAAGTGTGTGTGATTCGTGGTGTGCTGACATCGGATTGATATATCGGTATCGGCCGATATTTGAGGCTGCAATATCGGTATTTTAAAATGGTATCGGGACTGAATGAGGAGTCGCTTGGCGCCGATGCAGAATTAACAAGCTAGGCTAACGGCTAACGGCTAACGGCTAGCGGCTAGCGGCGCTTAGCATTTCAGCTCGTTTTTTTTACACTTTCCACGCAAACAACGACACCGAACACATCTGGACACGCGTGTTTACCTCTGGCGGAGCCCCGGAGCCTCACCCCCCCCCCCCCGGAGGACGCCTCTCCGTCAGCGCGGGAAGTTCTGAGTGTTTCAGCGGAGTGAACACGTTTCCCGCGCGGAGCTCTCTGCTCCCGCGCGCGTCGCTGCGTCACTGCGTCACTCGGAGCGCTGACGCTAAGCCCCGCCTCCCTGGTCAAGGTGAGGATACGATTGGCTATCAAAGGTGACAGACACACCAACACACCAATTAAACTGATGGAATAAAAGAAGCTTCACTGTCCCACAAAAACATGGAATCCTGACCTTCGACTTCCGACCAACTATGAATGTTTTTGTTTTTTAAAGCATTTCTGACTCTTCATCGTATTTTAAATGAATGTTTCAGCATGTTTGAATCCAACACATATTTACACTTCATGAATTTATTTATTTATTTATTTTTTATTAATTCATTTTAACGTCTGTATATAAATGAATGAAGTCAAGGACCACAGGACTACACAGAAAAGGGCACAGAAAAAGGAAGAAAGAAGGCAAAGCTCTCTCTCCCACTCTGCACTTCCACTCACACCAAGAAGAAGAAAAAGAAGTAAAATAAATCATAAGTAAAAAAAAACATTTGCTGCAGCACGAGCTCTTTAGAAAACAAAGCCCGCTGCGCACTGAAGGCGAGAGATGTATTTTATTTTTGTATTGATCAGTTTGATGATGTATCAAACTTAAATTATAAAATGTATCGGTATATAAAGAGAGAAAAAAACAGTATCGGCCCTGTATTGACTTGGTATTGGATGGATACCGAATCTTGACAGTCATCATGTTCCCAGCGCTGCCTGGATAAAGAAGTTGTGAAAGTGAGTGACTTTCGATAATGTGTTACAATGCTGCACGAAATCTTCCGTGACACGTATTTCTACGGAAGCTCTGAGAGAGGGTGAGACAAAGAGAGGGTGTGACAAAGTGAGGGTGTGACAAAGAGAGGGTGTGACAAAGAGAGGGCA
>CAESWR010000646.1:1044389-1057395 GCA_903171835.1 Mullus surmuletus | reverse complement strand
TGCCCGACCAGCACAGCCAACGACACTGAAAGTGACCCATCACGGCAGCTGTCACACCACACTGTGCCACAAAGTTGCATGAAGTAGCAGCACCCACGCTTACCTTGAGAATGACCACAAAGGAAGCACACCAAACACCAAGCAAACCGGAGCAAAGCAAACCACTGGAGCACGCCACACAGAGCCCTTCCAGGTGAACGCCAGAGAGAGAAAGTGCGCCCCGAGGGGGTGCAGTATTTCAACAGGTGGCACCAATGCGCAATCAAGCCCTGGTGGTGCTGATTGAGTGGGCGTGGAGCAGAGCCACCCTCGACCTGCCACATAACTGCGTTTTGGAACCGGTTCCAGAACGATGTTTTCTTTCGACACCGCATGTTTGAAAACCAGTTGCAAAAAACAACAACTAAAAACCTTTGGGTGGCGCTGCCAGCCACACAATTGCAAAAAAGCAGAGAAGAAGAAAATAGAGCATGCGCATAAGCGTAACAAAGAAACACAAGTAGAAGACGCTGTAGAGAAACGTGAGTGAAACAGCTAGATGTATGTATGTGATGTATGCTGTTCTCCATGTCCACCTCTTGCTGGAGAGGCCAGACAAGGACGAGAAGATGTTGCTGTAATAGTGATTTCAAGCTTAGCGGCTTCTGAAGCACGAGCACAACAGTGTAGCCGCCATAGTTGTTATTGCTGTTGGTGGTGGGTTAGGGATTCATCCACTCTGGGAGACGGTTTCAAAAATTTGCATATACTGACTGGGGTGACCATATTTGAGTTTGCAAAAAAAGAGGACACTTGGAGGGGGGAGGGCAGGGTGCTAAGCATACCTGTCAGCGGGGGGTTACAGGGGCGCCGCCAGGGATTTGAAAATAAATCTTACTGGGCCCCCCATTTTGACACTGTTATCCATAAAACTATGCATTTTAATGATACTTTTGACTGTCATTCCCATATTTGTGAAAAGAACATGACTTGGTAGGGAAAGCAGTGAAAACACAATGAAATTCATTGAGATTTAATTATTTGCTGCAAGACTGATATTTTTAGTAAAGACAGACTATAGCCTTTTTTCAATTTCAGAATTATTTTTTATTCTGTAATGTTTTGTCTCCATAATAATCGATTAATTTAACACATAGCTGCTCACCTCCTTCTTCAGGGTGGACTTAGGCTTGTTCAGGTGGGGCGGGGGGGGGACTGACTGACAAATGCTGCTTTGACACGCGGAGTGTAACCACGCATCACCGAGACATGTGGCTGTGATTGGTCGGTGGTAGCTTTTGTATTAAAAACGTCTGGGCGGATCGGTTGAATCTGTCGACGGCGATGCTGTGGGACAAGTTTGAAATTCCGCCCGGATAAATTTTTAGGTCTCATGTCTGAGTAAAAGAGGACGGCTGGTCACCCTAATCGTGACCCGCCAGTTCCATGCGGACAAAAGAACTGGGTATCGGAATTAGACACCGGAGGATGATTAATTTTTTGATAGGATAGGATCGGAGCTTTCCGAGCGGTACTACAAAAGTGTCGAAGTTCGATACCCAGTCCTATAAAGAAGTATAACGACCGCCCCCCCCCTTCATCTTTCCCACTTTGTTTGCAATATATGACCTCAACATCCTTCTTAATCCGGCACCCTTTTTCTCTCGCATCCTTTTAGCATTAACCCAAACTGCATTAACCTTACTTAGCACTTACAAAGTGCCAAAACCTCCCTACTTTCGAGTAAGGCGGCGCAGAGAAAAATGCAGCCAGCCCTATCCCGGTGCCTGTGTGTGCACGCTGCATTTTCTGTTTGACTGAGTGTGACTTCTACTTCTCCCTTTCAATATTGCGAATGCTGTCTCCCCTGCACACTGCCGGCGTACTGTACCACACACTCTTTCTCACCAATTACCTGTCTGTATCTCTCCGTCTATGTTGTGTGATTGAGAGAGGAGAGAAAAAGTGAGGATGCATGTGTGTGTGTAGGCACATGCTTACCTGCATATGGCTGTGTGTGTGTGTGTGTGTGTGCGCGTGAGAGAATGTGTGTTCGCGTCTCATTCTTCTGCCTCTGTTTCCCCTCCGGATCTCATGTATAATTTATGGTACCTCTCATGAATATGCTAATTAGCCGGCGTGCAGGGAGAGGTGAGAGGGCTTCCCCTGTTCTATTCTTACATTCATCTGATGAGAGAGAGAAAGAGAGAGGGAAGGGACGCATGGAGAGAGGGAGAAAGAGAGAGAGAGAGCTGCAGCGAAGAAAAGAGAATAAGTGAAAGAGGAGGGGAAAGACGAAGGGCAGAGAAGGAAAAACGCTGGAAAGAGAGAGTGTGGAAATACATTTATGAAATCCCCGGCGCCCGACAAATAAGCATTGTGGCAATATGGACGATGGTGAGCCCATGTTGCGCTATATTGTGTTGGAGACAAATGAATCACCCATGCTGAGGGGACGTGGAGAGGCGAGATTGGAAGAGGCAGTGAGAGAAACGGGGAGATGAGAGGAGAAAAAATGGGAGAAATAGTTGTCATTGTTCCATCAGCATTTCAGTCATGTTTTTGATAGGCTAGACAGACAGGCAAATAGGACCGTTATTCCAGTTTCAATTGCTTCTCCCACAAATAGATGATAGGTGCCAAGTTTCTGAAAAACAGCGTTCTGAGTAGCTCTAGACAAAGGCAAAAGAGGGTGACGCAAGCTCCCCGCGCTAATCAGATAAATTGCAGCGAGAAAGAGGCAGAAGGTAGAGAGATTAATCCAATAGCTAACAAACTAGCAAACTAAACATCAAACGATTCGTCTTCAAAGTTGCGTAACATGAAAAACCTTTTAAACCACATCAAAACCCTCACAGACAGCTGAGGGAAGATCTCACTCTCCTTTCTTCTCTCTGTTTTTCTTGAACTCTCTGTTCGTCTATCTGCCAGCCTCTCTCCCTGCCTGCTTTTGCCTCACCATCATCCTCTCTCTCGCTGTCTCTCTCCTCTCTCAACCTTCTCTCTCTCTCTCTCTCTCTTCCACTCTCCCCTCTGGAGTTCAATCATGACGAGCGAGTCTCATGTGAAATAGTGCATGACATGCAGTGTGTGCACATGTCTTAGTGTGTGCGTGCCGGAGCGTGCACGCCGTTTGCATGAATACAGTTTGCTGAATTTGAGTGTGTTTGAGGGAGTTCATGAATGTGTGTGTACGTGTAAGTGTGTGAGCTTGCGTATTTGTGTGTGTGTGTGTGCTGTCCTCCCTCCTGGCACCCTCTGGGTAGAGAGAGCATTCCAGCGGGCAGCTGATGATTCAGCATCTGTCGCCCTGCTTATGTAAGAGAGCAGACACAGCCTGGATGGCTGACTGAGTTAACTGACTGACGAGATGAATGGCTGAGTTACTGACTGAGTGACCAACTGACTCAGAAAATAGAATGCCTGAATTATTGACCACAAGGACTGATGTAATGACAGATTACCCAACAGGCTTAAACTGGGAACAGACCTAATCATTATGAAACCAACGTGCAAAGTCAAGACACATTGCTCGTAAAAACGTACTTCTAGATTAGAAATTGAGTTCGTCTTTTCAGCGCTGCAACCCAAAAACTTGCCTGAATGATTTGTTCGGAAGTATGAAAACTTGGGTAAATGCTACATTTGGATGAGACACGGAATAGACCAGCGGGCAATGCAATTCCATGTGAACATCAGGTGAGCTGGAACACAGCACTGAAAACCACTGAGCTGGAAGCCGATCTCCCTCATGGCATCATTATTTTGCAATTTGAATTCAGACAGACAGTTTAATTTTCAAAAGGTGCAAGACACCTAAAAAATAAAAATAAAACCTCGATAAAATTCATAAAATCTGTAAACGCTGAAGCATTAGATTAATTAAAAAAAGACTTAAATGGGTCCATTCCCTTTTATAGAGCTGAAAAGGTCCATGGAAGGTTCCCTTGGCCTGGTTTGATACAGCGAACTCTGTATGTGCATCTGTATGTATGTTTCCATCCATTCAGCATAAATTTTCAGCACAGATATCTCTCATATGCCTCTGCTTCTAGCTTATGCTGTGTGAAGTGGAGCTTAGATGATGTTGGATTTCCAAAACAACCCCCCCAGTGGCTCAGGAACAACTGTGGCTGCTCTCATCGGACTGCGCAAGAACATCATCACATTTCTCTGGCAGTATTATATTGGAAGGTGCCGAGGTGTTACACTAGGACCAAGTCCAAGGTGCCTGGGCTCGAACAAAAAAGTGAACCACTGTGGTCTGGTTCACAGAGTCACACACACTCACGCCGACAGCAAGGATACTGGGGTGAAAGGTTCCTGGATCTTTGAGGAACACTGCTGAAGGAATAACTCACTCCACATAGTAGGAGCTATGTCAGAGGAAAAGTACGTTGCACAATGGGGAGGAAAAAAGGTGTCAGTCTCCCAAAGCACCTTCAAGGTTTCACAATCTTTTTGCCACATTGTCACAGAGACGGAGCATTGCCTCCCCAAAACCCCTGTGAGAGAACGAAAACCTTGCAGTTTCCAAAGGCATTGCCAACCAGAACCAAGACATCTTTGCTGGCTTCATTGATGAATTTTCGATGAAGGGCTGATCATACTTAAAAAGATAGTTGGGATTTTTTGACAGGAAGTTGTATGAGATCCTCACCATCATTGTCGTGTGACCCCGTTTTCGGTGTTGCAGAAAGTAGTTCCCGGCTAGTTGCTGGGGTCACACGGATAAAGCATTTTCTCCAAAAAAACAATATGCGTTCAAAAGAGTAATACATTTGCATCATGAATTTTTGGCCGGAAAAAAGTCCGACCTCGCAATCACCCGGTACCATTTTCCCTCCCTTGGTCACTACACGCACCTTTCCATCAGCTGAAGGAGGAGGCAGAAGGAGACTCTTTCCGAGCATGTTAACGCCATGAAACAGCTGATCATGGTGCGCGCACAACTTCATTTTAAAAAATCTGAACTATCCCTTTAAGTACAGCCTTCTCTCTCTCCGGGGGAAAAGAGCTTTTGGGACCTGAATCACACGTGGTACGAAGATGCAAAAACAAATCTAATGTCAAGTTTCATGACGAGACCTGACCAAACCTCTGTTTGTGTTTTTTGGTTGTTTTTTTTATTGCTATCTTCTCATTGTCAGTATGACCGAAGAAATTGGTATTGTTGTTAAACCATCCGATCAAGTGGCTCAGTGAGTGAGGAACAACATCCAATAATGCTATTGTGCTTAAATCAATGGAAAACTGCTGCAAAAGGATTTCTTGTGCGCCAGACTTAGAGATCATTCGGCATCTCTGAGTGAATGTCGCATAGATGTTTTATTTGGAAAAACTCCTGGTGTTAAATGTGGAATCCTACATAGAGACCCCCCGGCAGCACCGCTCTCTGAAGGACTGGTCCTTTTCAATCATGAAAGTTGTTTGGATGGTTTTCAGCCAAAAGAGGACATTTTCTCTGACAAATAGCAGCTAATAATGCGTATTGTGTTTTTTCACCGGCAGTGCTACCTGATGTCGAGTCCCTGCTAGTTTTAGCAGTGACAATCAAAGACTTCAGTCATTTTTGTTGTCACTTTGAGCTGAAGCTGTGTTTTCTCTTCTGTCATCACTCAATCTGACTGGAAAGGGAGCGGTGGTGACAACACAAGCTCTTTTCTCAAAAGTTCAGAACACAACGCAAATCATTTGGAGTGTTAGAGACATTTTCCCTATGTTGCCAACACCCAGAAGGCACTGATGGTCAGAAAAGAAAACAGAGGCCTGATAAAACATTTAAAATCCAACAACACAGACAGAAGGTCAAACAGTTCAAGTTCAAACTCAAGTTCAACGAGCTATGTGACTGCCATTGGTTGAACTGTGGTGTGCACACACAGTGCTTAGAAGGGTGTGTTTAATTTATTGTTCCCGTACGTTTGATTTTTTTTTCAAGACAAAACCACACACTACTGATGTCATTTGCAGCTGGCAAGAATAACTGATAAATGAGAGTTTGGCTGACAATATATAAACTGCTGAACTGTTTGGGTTTAACGTCCTTCTAATTCAGAACAGAACTAATATCTCTGAAGTTTGCGAACATTCAGTTTCTGTGGCACTTACACCATCTTGCCACCATAAAAATGGTATGAAACAGAGAATGTGCATTTTCGGAAAGCTCGGGGTGCTGCTTCTTATGGGGTTCACCCCCATTAGATCACAACCTTATTTTTCCATCAGAAAGCAGCAGAGGACGTATTCACTGTAATGTTCTGGTTTCACAATCCTTGTGTCAACACAAAAAATTGCATGTATTATTGCACATTTATAGTCATTAAACAGCATTCGGGGTAATTAACGGTTTAGCCAATGTTTACCTCTTTGGAATGTAAGTAAAAAACAGAAAAATACATGTAAAACCAGTTACAACACATTTCAATGGCAGCCTATTTCAGGTAGCAATCTCCCGTCACTATAAGAAATAACAACAGCAACCTCTAAGCTGGCAACATGCACACTGTAAATGGCAGGTTCTGATGAGGATTTGTGTTTTCTCCACTGCTGACACTATTTCCTGGCTGGGGGTTGTCTTTCCCCGCCAAAGAAATATTCCAGCAGCAAATAACTGCAGCTTGAACGTCCAATTGAGGGCAGTGCAATAAAAGGTTAGTTTCAAATCTACCAGCCAAATGATGTGGCTTGTCTGGTTCCTCCATTTTCCTCCCACAGAAATTTCAATGGAAATATTTACACTTTAGGTCTTTTAATAAGGCTCCTCTTTCAAATAAATAAATAAATCCATCCTGTTGCGTAACGTCCTAATTTAGATCTTGAAATAAACATTAAATCAAAATTAAAATAAGCCTAATGAGAACGACAGGCAGCACCTGGGTCCAAAGGCAAATAATTAGTCCTTGAACGCCACGGTATTTGATGTCCCCACCGTCAACACTAACTGCTGCAGACTCAACTTGAAGATGTAGATGTGCAAGTGCTATAACTTACTCCCCCGCACATTTAGCTGACTCACAGGTTTGCTAAATTGCTGACCGACTAGTGGTTGTCTGGACATGACAGCCGGATAACTGACTCACCTGGCTAACTGGAGTCTTAGTGGAAGTGGAGCAGGTGAGATGACTGACAGGTACGCTGGCTGCCTGTATGGCTGCCTGCCTGCCGAAAAAAAGCTGGATGTCTGATTAAATGTCTGATTGGATTGCAGCCTGCCTGACTGGAGTCAGACGAACAAGAGAGCAGGAGAGAGAGAGGAGAGATGGAGAGGGAAAGAAGGGGGGGGTTGGTTGGTGGTGGTGGTGGTGGTGACGGGAGGCGGGGGGGATGGGGGGGGGGGGGCACAGAGGCAAACCAGAGTTCATTACAGTAAACTTGAAGAGGCAGTGGTGACAGGTTGAGAGAGAGTGTAGAGATGGGGAAAAAATTGAGAATGACACGAATACTCTGAGTCCCCATGCAAATAGATGCAGTTACCTCGATGGCCTGCTCCTTACGCAGACACAAAAGAATAGAAACACACACACACACACACATGCACACACAATGGCTGTAAGACACACACCGACACACTCAGACATTCACAGTACAGGTGCACATGTTCGCTCTGGTATGGCTCTTTTCTCCGGCTGAAGGTTGTCGCTGCCCGGCAGACTAAGACTGCAGGTGGAGGGTGTGAGCATGTGTGTGTGAATGACTGATCGATCAGATGGGAGAGAAAGAAGGGGAAAAGAAAGGCAGAGAGATCGTGAAGAAACGGGTAGCGGAGTTCGGCGGCGTGACCTTCAGCGGCGGGCCATGGGGAGGATCAACCTCTGGGAGACACGGGCGGCTTGGCAAAGTCACTCCTTCGCAGGGCTCGCTGACAGACAGGGTCAGGCCAAATAAACACACAAACACACACACGCACACACACACCTCATATGCAGAGCCAGCCAGCGTGCATGCAAAAACCCATAGACATGAATAGTGTTGTGAGTGGGTTCGTCTCAACGGGTTTTTAAAACAGAACGCACCTCCAACAACACACGCCGCGTCCCCCAATTGGCACATCACACTTTAATGGCCGCAGACAGAGAAGGAAGAAAGCCGAAAGTAGTGGTGGAGGAGGGGGTAGAAAGTGGGAACGAGATAGAGAAAGCGCAAAAGAGAGAGAGGGAAAGAGCAAGAGAGGTGTCGCCTCTCCTCACTGATCCCTTATGCTAAGAGGGATTTGCATACATTTTTAATCAAAGCAAATTAGATCATAACCAAATTAAATCACGCTTTCCAGCCGCCCCCTTCTCTGTCTGCCTCCTGTTCCATCCACCCACCTATTCCTCATCATTTAATTATAGTCACTAATAGGTATGGTTAGACAAAAAACAACCTCTGCACAGATATGGAGCTAATTGACAAAAATACGTGCAGTCTGTCTTTGTTGCCATTAAATTGTATTTATCCATCAATCTATTAAGAATGTATGTCAAAAAGTGGATTTCTACATACAGTGGGTTAAACAAATTTTACACCGGCTGCAGGTTTACGTCTGTTTTTTGGCAACATTTGGTGGCTTTGCTACTGGAACTGTCAAACGTGTACAGACAAATACATAGTAATAAATCAAATGAAACACACACCAACATACACACAAGCGAGCATGCACGCTGGCTGACAAAACAGTCACCCACCACAGAAACTAGACACCTCCTCCCACATTCCTTTCCACACCCTATGCTGCAAAACAGATTGGTATTGGCCTCCATCGCCGGCTATTGCCCATTACACAATGACTTCCTACTGTTGTCCGATAACTCAATCACAAACCTGTTCTGGGCAATCATCGCGAGGTCTACCTCATTCAACCAGACCAAACACACTTAGTCACAAACAGAATTTGTCACGATTTCATCCCAGACGGAAAATAAATCCTGCATGTCCTCGCAGACAAATGAAATTGCATGTGCCAACAGACACACACATGCACAGACACACACACACAGTGCACACCTACCTGTGCTCACACATCAACACAAAGGCACAAATGCCTGTGCATATTCAAGCGCATTCTGTTTCTTTCTTCCTCTGTCACACACGCACACGCCGGCACACAAAGGTGCCTGCAGGCCTATTTAAGATGCAGACTCCCATGTCCCAGTAAATGATATTAAAAGTCATATCATGAATAAATCAGCAAGCAGGGTCCTAATGTCTCCTCCATGACACATTCGCATACAGTAGGCAGCAGGCAGAGGGAGAGGAAGATAGAGAGGGTGGGACAAGGATGCCATCACATAGATCACAATGCTCACAAACACACCGGCATCCTGGCTGTAAACACACATGGATCCGAGCGGTATTATGCATGATAAGTGCCTATACCTCTGGATTATCTTGTGATGACACATTATGAACCCCCCCCCCCACCCCTCATCCGACATCAGAGTTTCCTATATCGCACTTCAGCAACTTAATTCCTACAGATGTGTGAAGCATTGCCATGTAGGTTACACTTGAAATGTGACTCATCTACACTTTAAGTTGATTTTTCTCTCCCTAAAAGCACAATGTCAAGACCCAAACATACACATTCACAATGTGCACAGTGCATGTAAAGCAAGTCTTTTTGTATATATATTTTGTAAATGCAGCTGTGGTCCCATTATTTAATATTAAGGTTAAAAAAAAGTCAATTGAAAACTTCTGTTCGAGGAAAACAAGGACAGCTCTTTGTTGAGTCTGCGACACGACTCGCCTCCATTAACAGGTTAAACTCACCTGGAGACCGACTTCTGCTGCTTTAAGCCATTTGAGTTCCATTAAGATGAAGCAGAGTTCATGGAGGCACTTTTGGCCCATTTCAGTTCTGACCTGAGGGAGAAATACGAGACACAAATCCTGAGGCGATAAACAGTCATTTCCACAGTATATTTAAAGGAGCACAAACACGTAGGAGGCCTTGTAGATTAAAAAAAAATGCTTAAATCGAAACATTTTAAATCTGACTTCAGTGCTTAAGGTGTGATTAGTAAGATGGAGGTTTTTTTTAAACAGCAGCTGTATAAAAAATAGAAATAAATAAAAAAAATCTGCAGATGACTTGAGGCTGTATATCACAGAAATGTTTAGTACATAGGCTACCTGGTTTTACAAAGTCATAGACTGGAATGTATCAACATTTTAACTATCTGACTCAGGCGAAATTATGCCACGAGCAATTTGCTAGCATGCTAGAGGCAGCAATTCGGCAGTTTATAATCTCTATACAATCTATTCTAATAAAGAGATGAAAATTACTACTGAGAGTAGTAATTACTTAAAATTACTTACTGTATGAGAGTAATATCGGACATATCTTAAATTTGAATGAATGTGAGGAAGGAGTGAGATGACGTGTGCTGAGTGTCGTCATCTTGAAAAATATTTAAAAATAGCCATCTTAGTTTTAGGTGCATCAAATTTGCATAGTTACTATCTAATGCAAACTTCACATCCAATACTTTATTTTGCTACACTGATTACACACAACAGTAAAATGTGGGTCTCAAACAGTGCACTCATAATGCATTGCAGGCATACCACCTTGTCTATAATGGATAGTAATAACATGTATACATGTATTATACATGTATAGCATGGCATTTAGAATGTGGTTACTTTTAGCAGCGACTTGAATAATTTCAGTGTCAATTTCAGCATAATGTGAATAAGAAGGATGCCAAAAGAAAAGAGAAGGAACAAACAAGGCATCTTCAAATAAATACTATGCATGGGTAACACTTTATAATACAATAATATAATAATATATAATATATATATATAATAATATTACAATACAAGTAACTCGTATTTACATGGTACTACACCTGGTAGTATCAAGGATTACGCTATTACAGTTGTTTCTTCTGCATCGAGATTAATCATTTTTTGTTTTTGTTTTGGGGTTTTTTTGCCAGAAAATCCCACTAGAGAAAGCAGTATTGTCTATGACTGTAGAATTCAGTTTTCAGTATTCTATATGGTCTAAATTTGACTAATGTTGAGGTGCTATCATTTATCAGAGAATATGTTTTCACTCTTTAATGTTTTTATTCTCACTTTTTATTCTATTGTATTGAGTTTTTCAACATTTAAGAGAGAGAAACAGTCGGTCTCTCACTTAAAGCTGTCGTGAATCTCCCAAATCTTGCACCACAGGTAGCGTCGTGTATGCCACTGACTTTATTTGTTTGTGAAAAGCACATCTTGGGGTGCTGTAGCTGTCGAGGAGAAAAGTACACCAATATTCCAACCTGTGCAAGGCATGGTAAAGATAATTATGCTGAAAAGGCTCAATCTAACACAACACCCTCCTATTCTCCTTATAGGCTATATTTTGTTTCATACCGAGTAAAAGAGCCTTGTTTGCATCCTCTAAAATTTGTACAGCAGCAGTCAAATGATGACCCCTCTTCTCTTCTTTGTTATTTTATTGTTGCACTGGACTCTTGACATGCCTTTTAAGTCATTGTTCTGAATCAGCTGTTTATTCAGTGTCACAAAGGTGAACTGCCGGTTATTGGCAAAAAAAAAACAAAAACAAAAAAAAAACATGTTCTCGCTCATTCCCAATGTGTAACAGTTACGGAATCTTGCAACAAATATCCGATGCAATGAGTTTGAGAGAAGGAGTGAAGGGGTGCACTGGGAGATGTCTACTGTATCCTAACGTGAGTGAGAGAGTGAGAGAGTGTGTGTAGAGAGACGCAAAGAGAGGGGAGTTGGCTGATGGGCAAAGGCATGCTGCCTGCAGGTTCAATCTGCCCGCGAGTCAGGCATCAAACTTTCACATCCATACATCAATTATTCAGCACTCTGCATTGTCAGAGTGTTAGCATGCCACAGTGGCAGACGACAAACCTGGGCGAGGAGGAAGAGCGTGATGGGAGGACAGGAGGAGAGACGGGAGGGACTGGTGAAGCAACAAAGTGATGATTTGAGAGACGGAGAGCGAGATGGCTGCCCAATATGAAAGAACACACAAGGGAGTTAGAAATCCTAAGATGGGGATCTGAGGTGAATAGAAGAGAATAGGGGGAGGGGGGTGCCTTTTGAAGTGTACATCACATTTGGAGCGTGGAATTATCATAGTTCTACCAAGATCTGAAACAAAGAAATATTTGGATATTTAAGCTGCATTTATTATTGTTCGTTTCACTGAATCGGAGTGATTTATTATCCAGCTCTGCACCAGCTTATTGTTGAATCCCACACAAAAGTCACTTGTATGTCACAAAAACATTTGGTTTGTGTTGGGTACGACAAATGCAAAAAGATGTTGAATGTTCTTTCCTGTGCACATCCTACAGAACCGCCAACTGTAACCCATTTCCACGTAAATAATCCGTACATCACCCGTGCAGTAGCGCCCGACTCTGTGTGTGTGAAAGGGAGCTAATCACAGGTTCAGTTCCCAGGACGCAGGATTTGCTGAGGTAATCGTGGTGGGAAGTGGGAATGCCAGGGAGAGGGGTGGGAATGTGTTGGGAGGACGCACACAACGCTCTTACTGTGTGATTTCTAGGTGGCAAGTGAGAAGAAGCAACGATAGTCAACAAGAAGAGTTGATTCATAACTTTTAATTCATTCAGATGATTCTTTTCCAAATTCTACTCACCCTGAAAACGTTTAATTTAAAGGTAATCATTAGAAATTAGTTTCACTTCATGGCATGTACACTTCTATGGTACACAAAAAGATGTATTTTTAACAATTAAGGGGAGAAGGGAGAGAGCCCTGTTTATTATAAAGCAGTTGTCAGCTGCTCTCCTTCTCCATGTGGCTCACGTCACTGATTCCCTCACGCTCACCTGTAAAGAAAAGTAAAGCTGATTTGGGGCTCTCACAAATTATAATGTGACATTTGGTGGAAAATACATTGCAGATGCAGATGAAGGATATAATGAGATTTAAAGGGTTTTAACACTGCTGGAGTGGGCCGGAATGGCTTTCCACAGCTCCACGACTGACTGCATGACTGACCCTGATGTCAGCTTATGTCACTTATCAT
>CAESWR010000646.1:1013917-1040455 GCA_903171835.1 Mullus surmuletus | reverse complement strand
TTTTTGCATTATAAGTATCCACAGAAAAACCTGACTTTCAAATGTGACTTAAACATATCTCCTATCACTTTATGCTCTGCGTTTTACCATGTACATGAAGACAGGCTGCTCTCTCTTTGCCTCCGCTCCGCCGTCTCCTGCTTAACCCAGCTGGAAGCTCCAGCTGCTAGGTTATAGCTTGTCTGATGCTCCCCTGTGGCTCATTTAACCAGGGAAGGCAGGAGAGGAGAGGAGTAAATGAGGGTTTATCAGACAGACAGAAAACTCCAACTAGCCAATGGGAAGCACAGCCCAGAGTGATATCGAAGGGAAAGGAAGGAAAAAATGATAGAGCTCAAAGTCGGAGTAGATAGTGAGAGACGATGATCACGTTTATATGCAGAAAAATCACAATTATCCAGTTAGCATTCTAGGAAAACGTTTTAAACTCAGGGACAAGACTCATTTGAATGCCTGTTTTTCTTTGTCGTACACAGACACACACACACACACACACACACACACACACACACACAGACACACACACACAGCATTATTGAGCATTATGTCAGAGAATAAAGTGGCATGAAAGAGCAGGTATACAACATTCAAGAATTCAAGTTACAAAGAAACCTGAGAATTTCAACACACACACATACACACACACACAAATCAAATGCTGTGAATGAAAGAGAGAACCTAAGTGGAGCTCCAAACGGAGGAAAATAAAAACACTGTGAATAGACAAACTTTAGAGTGCACCACAAGGATTTACTCTGGCCCAAATGGTGGCCATGGAGGTTAAAGGTCAAACCTAAAGGCCAACAGCAATTGGTTCCCCCGAGGAGAGTCACAATACACATCTGGCCTTGAGCTCATAATGCATTTTCCTTCTCTCTTTCTCTTCACTCACGCTGCAGGGCGACCTTGAGAATGTCTGCTGAATTTCATGTTTTTTCCTATCTTTTTTTTTCTCTCCATCCTACCATCCTTCCTCCAACTCGCGGAACAATTACAGCTATAGGAATCCGCAGAAATAAAGGAATCTCAATCTCCACTCGGGGAAAGAGACAAGACCGCTCTGGGGTTCGAGCATGCTTGTGTGTGGTTGCGGGCTGCCAAAGCGCAGGGTCAGGGCCCCCTTCCCTTTTCCTTGATGCACTAAGTAACAGCAGAAAAAAAAAAGCTTCAGTGAGCATTTTAGGTTATCCCCCAAGCAGAGATTACCATGGACTGGGAATTGGGAAAGAAGGCAAAGGTCAAAGAGCTAAGTGTGTGTCACGATGCCTGTATGTTTAAATATGTCGAAGTGATACTGATGGGAGTACATATGAAATGCGTTTGATCGGTACGACTATTGTTTAGTAACCTTTAAGAGTTCCTTAAAAAAAGTTCTCAATCGTCCCTCAGCGAAAAACGCCCCCTCCCTAAAAACTGCTGTAAAAATAATATACGTGGATTGGTATTTTTTCAACTTCAGCCTGAAATATATACATCAAATATTAATTATTTGGGTGGATTTTAACCTTCTAAATGTTTGTTTATGTAACTCCACAGTATATTAATCGATAAATAATCAAATAATGTCAAGAAATTGCAATTAAAGGAGGATTTAAATATTATTATTGTTATTGTTAGTGCCTTAGATGGGTCAATGATTAGCAGCAACACTGCATTTGAGGCATTCTTATTCTTTCTGCAATGACAGATTTTTGTAACTCTCTTATTAGTTCCTGGAGACAAAAAGCATCTCCTTCCAAAAGACTGCTGTGAAATATCATATATTATTTATTTTTTCCAACTTCCAATTTTTTTTTAGGGATTTTGAATCTCTAAGTGGTTTCTAAAAAAAAGAAAAAATCGGCTGGGCAAAAAAACGTCCCCAGGAACTCTTCAGGGTTAAGCAGGCCCCGATAACATTGAATAAAATATTTCTGATTATTTACAATTTATGTGTGTTATTTCTTCGTTTTTGTCCCACATTCCCAAATACTGTATAATTATAGTACAAGTCTGTGAGGGTTCTAAACACAGCCAAAATGCTGGAAAAGAATTCATTCCAGCTTAACCACAGGACAATTGTACTCCAGTCTTTAAACTGTGATGAATGGTTTGTATTCTGAGGTAAAGACCCCTCACAGGGGGACGCAAGGTAAAAGTAGGGGGTCACAAGGTGAATAAAGGTATAAAAACTGAGGGCAAAAAAAACACTTATAAATAGACCTTCCTCCCTTTGTGTCTCCATCAACTGTGGGGCTGCTGGGCTTCACCATTGGGAGCAATTTTGGGTTGAGTGTCACAAACAGAATACGTGGGAGGGATGAGCAGAGATTTGAACCTGCAACCTTGCACTTAAAAGGCACACCTAAATTATGTAAAGAATTTTTTTTTACCCACTCTTCTCTAACATATGCTTGCTAGCGAAAGTGAATATTTTCAACCATTCAAGGGCCCTAGAACTCATTCAAACGAAATGATATGAGTGGGGAAAAATTACTCTTTGTTTGAAGTGCTCCAACGATTACGTCCATGTAAGGGTAAAGGGAGCCACAATGAGAGGACAAACATTTCTCCGTTGGAGGCAGTTCAACGTTTCGGGAGGGAGAGACAAAGAAGAAGCTAATGTGCATTCGTCAGTATTCGTCATCTCCGCCGTTCAAGTTAAAAAATGTCTTGCTATTCAAAACTAATTTAAGATGAACTCTGTGTGAGACGTTTGCATGTTTGTTGCATGGCTATAAATGATCATTTGATTCAGAATAATTACATTTTAGATGAAAGATTCAATCAGATTATAGGTGCCATTTTGTGAAAAATAGGCTAAATTGTTTGGATTGATGACAGATGACGTGGGTGGCTTACATTTTTTTCCCCAAAAAATCAAAGTTTCGCAATGGTTTGTGGTTGTAAAAAGAGAACCAATTTGGGTCGGGGCCATGTGACTTTGCCGCGCGCTGAACATCACATCAGCTGACCCCCATCAAGCCTAATGGACTGACTGAGCAGATAGCCTTTCAGTGACTTCTGCGAGTGAAACAGATCCAAGTGTGGATCCGTCCCCCCGTGGCAATGTCACGGTGCGGGCCCTACCTTCAGCGCTGATTTGGAGCCAAATGTTGCACAGGCGGAGACGAGCTGCTGCTGTGGCTGTGAGGCAATGGGAACGCTGATCTGAGAGCAGTCTCGGAGGCCGGCTGAGGAGAGCTGCAGCTCTGGGCTCTGGTGAGTAGTGAGAAATTAATTAAGAGTGAAACAGCAGCAGGAGGGAAGATAGGAGGGAGGGTGGCAGAGGGACTGAAGGAGAGAAGGAGCATGAGAAAGAGAGAGAATGAGCCGCTGGGAGTGGGCCTCCTGGAGGATCAAGACAATTATTGCTATTATCATTGTCTAATTTTTCCTCCTTAGCCCCCCACACCCCACCCCCCACCCTGCCTCCCTCCCTACATCTCTCTCACTTCACTTGACTTTCCACCGGCTTCGTTCCCTCTCTCCTTACATTTCTCCCCTCCTTTCCTCTGGATGCTGGCCCTCAGAGTGAGGACAGGCTGCTAGCCAGCGGGTGCTGAAGAGGAGGGAGAGCGAGTGAGAGCCTAATGAGATGTCTATCGCCTCCGTCTAGACTGGCCTGCTCCTCTCAGCACAGAGGCAGCGGCACCACCACCACCACCACCACACACTCCACTGTGTTACACACCGCCCTGTCTGCCTATACCGCTGCCGATGCTGCTGAGGGAATGGTGAAAGGCAAGGTTTGTGTGTGTGTGTGTGTGTGTGCGTGTGTGTATGTCTGAGGGGTGTCTGTGAGCGCCGTGCGTGTATGAGATGTGTAGAAGCGGTGTGTGATTCGGAAGGGGATGTCATGGGCAATGCATGTGTGTCCGGGGGGTACGATGGCAGAGCTGTGTGCTTGCACTCTTGTTTGTGTACACGTTGTGCACAGACATTTCTGAGTGACACTGCGCTACTGTCAGTGCTATCTCTATAATTCGAGTGTGTGAGAAACTGGCCCTTGGGCAGACAATATTATGATGGATGCCCTCACATACACCCTCCTCCTCTGTGATTGCCTCACAGGCTGACAAAAAAAATCTGCCCTCCAAATCCCACCGTCACCCACACTCTGTTTGCAGAGACTCCTTTTTATTTCCTGATGGGCAGGCCCATGGCGGAGCTCCGCGACAGAGACCTCGACAAACACCAGGGGGACCTATGTTGTTCTGGAGAGACCTCTCCACTGGCAAAGTCACCAGAAGTACTCGGTTACACATGTTTCCCGGCTTCCATCTCCGGTTTTCTCTCCATTACCCCAAGAGGCTGCCTTAATATTTTATAAATAGAAAACTACTCGCCCCAAATGCACTAAGGAAGGGTGATTTTAGTCATGAAACCCTTAAAAATATTAAAAAGAAAAGTGAGAGATATTGCCAGTACCATAAGAATATTTGAGTGCATTTGCAATAAAAATAAACAAGAATTTGCTTGAAATGAGTTTCTGTATCTTGAAATAAGGAACAATGAGCCAAGAATAGCAGAAAATTGATTTAAAAGTGGTTTAAATGAGCTGATGTGCATTTAGGACAGATTGGAATTTTTTTCTTTTTTACAATGCTGGTACAAATGGGAATTTAAATGAGAAAATGTACACTTGTAGGCAGAAGTTTGGGCACCCCTTGACAAATAACATAGTTACCTTTTATGTGTAATTGAAAATCTCCATGGATCTCAGGATCTTGGAATAAAGCTGTGCAAACGGAAGAGGAATATTGTCGACTGGAAGCCTTCAGCAGGGAAAGAACAGCAAATACAAGAACAGAGAGACTTTTAGCTGGCTACAAAAAGCATTTGTGAGTGCTCCAACAAAGTGTGGTAAGAAAGCTTTTGCACATGGCAAAATGTGTTTTTCCCAAAATGAATGGGATGAACTGTGCATTAGAATTGGCAGATGATCTTGTGTTTTATGTCCTGTTTGTTTCAGAGGTTGTATTTACTCAGTTTTGGATTTTTTTTTCGGCCCCAACCTTTGCAAACAGCCATATATTAATGTGTGCATGTGTGCTGCTTAACATACCTCAACCAACACCTTTTGAAGCTCAAAAATTGACATGATGATTTAATGTCTTTGTGTTTTTGCCGCTCGAGTGTACTTGAGATTGATCTCAAGACCACTTCTTCAAGGTCTTGGTCTTGTCTGGGACTTCAGGGTATTTTTATTCAGTCTTGACCCAGCCTCAGGTCATTGGCAGATTGATTATTTCCTCAAAGTTGCAGCTTCTTCCCTCTTACTAAACATATTCATCCGATTTAAGACAACTTTGAAGCCACATTCACCTGGCAAATCCAGATTTTATTCAAATATACGATCAGACAAGCTAAAAAATGCTTGAAATGAGTGGAAATAGCTGCCAAAACACCAAGTAAATGTACTCGAGTTTCCTAAGTCAAGAAAAAGATGAGAAAATGAACCATGAAATGCCCTTGTTCCTTTGTTGCAGAGCTGTTTAAATAAAAAATAATGCAGGTGGGATTTTTGTTCCTGTCAAAATTGAAAACTCTGCTGTGTTTTGTGATCTTTCTTTGTATACTGTCTTGGTCTCAACCTTCAGAGTCCTGTCTCGGTCTTGGTGCCCTGTGGTCTTGGTAAAGTCTTGGTCTCAGTTTGTGCGGTCTCGACTTCAACCCCACCCTTTACCTCTCCGTCATTGGAAAATATCCCTGCACAAACATCTTCTAACAACATAGAAGATACTGATTATCTCATAGAATCATGTTTGGAAATGCTGATTAGCAGACAAAGCCGGATGAACCCATTTAACCATCTTTTCAGTCTCAAGTCAGACCTTTGACCTTAAAGGCTTACGAAATAGTCCGTTTTTGCTGCACGTGGTCGTCCCATTTGGCGCTCGAGCTGCAACGCTGATCTTTTTTTGGAGGAGGGGGAAAAGCAAATTACGGAGCCATTGGAGGGGCAGCTGTTAGCAGTTAGCCTAGCGCCGCTGCAACGTCTTATCGTTTTTTCAGTTCAGTTCCCAGTGGGGCGAGCTGTGAAAAGCTGCAGCTCGTCCCATTGGCAGCCTCGCTCTCTCTCGCTCTCTCTCGCTCTTTGTCTCTTTACATGGGTTTTATAATCAGGCGCTCTTGTGTGGCATCTCTTATGGTAACCTGGCCACTACACACACACACACATACACACACACACACACACTCTGTTCATTAAAGCACCACTTGTTTGGAGAGGTAACGAGAGAGAGACAAATGAAAGGAAGCAGAGAGAGAGAGATTGAGAGAGAGACAGAGAGCTTGTTAGCAGCCATGCTGAAAGTCTGCTCTAGTTATTTGGTTGAGTGAGAGGCACCGCCTTTTTTTCTTTTCTTCTTGTTCTTCTCTTTTTTTTAAACTCTTCCTCACTGTCTCTGTTTCATCCCCACGCCCTCCCTCCTCGCGCCCTCCTCTCCGAGCCCGCGATGGCTCCAGGTGACAGGCTTACTGAGGGTCAAGCAACACTGCACCGGGTAACTCACCTTGCTCGCGTGAAAACACACACATTTACTGTCTCCCTCTCTCTCTCTCTTTCTCTTTCTCTCTCTCTCTCTGATACACAAGCACACACACACACACACACAAGCGTGCAATGTGCTCACACACTGGGCTTTCAACTGCAGGCCTCATTAACTACACTACAGCTGCCCCTGTTTTAGAGACACTCCTCAGCATGCTGTCTCCCTCTCGGAAACCACACACATGTTTAAGCGTTCTCTCCGACAAAACTAAACGCACACACACGCACAAGCGCGCATATTGTCCTTCAAGCTTTGTATTTCCCTTTGTCCGCCTCTCCCTTTGAGCGCCGCTATATCTCCATATCTGCCGTTAACACAGGCACAGTCAGGAGATGTAATCATGAGCGTCATTGATTTGGATGTTTTGGATTTTGATCTAAAAGCTGCGTGCGAATCAAAAAGGAAAGAGAGGTGTGGCAGGAGAAAAGAGAGTCAAACATTGCAAAAAAAAAAAATTCTCGACAGTTGATAAGCCAAGCTCGACCAAAACTATCAGTGAATATTACACCAGCCTTGTGTGTGCATGTGCATTTCTTTTTTTTTTTTTTAAAACAAAAGTCGGAATGTTCGAGAACTGAGACAAGAATGCAAGTGAAGAGGATTCACCATTGCGTAATTATTAAACCGAGTGGTGGGAAGAGCAAAATGGATCAGACGCTTACAAGTGGGTGAAGATATCCCAACATCGCTGTTTCACATAACTTCACACTCCACCAAATGCGTAACGAGGCTCTGTCCTAAGGCATTTATTAGCTTCTGACAGGGAAAAACTGGAAAGTCTATTGCATCTCTGAACCATATTAAACTAAATCCCCACATTTAGCCTCTCCGTTATGATCTCCTTTGAAGTTATAACAAATGTAATATCTTATCCTGTCCATTCAACCGACCCCCCACTTTGCGATAAGTTTAATTAATAACAACAACAACAATACTAATAATAATTATCATTATTATTATTACAAAGTGCTTTACATGGATGTACATACATACCCATAAAACAAACAACGGGACCACACGTAGCCCACAGAGAGCAAGCAAGCACTGGGCAAAAAAAAAAGCATAAAAACATCTAAAAAAGGAAAAACTATTTTGAAATATATTGTTTAGTTGCATCCTTACGTTGCTTAAGACACCCACATTTGTTTCATTACTTTCGTACCGAGTAAACGCACAGAGACAAGTTCATTTCCATGGTGATTAAGCTTAACACATGTACGTGGATGTTTGATGAGTGGATCATGCCAGCTTGAAGCATTTTACTGCGATTGTTTTGACCACAGAGAGCGGCGCAGATTGACGCCCACGTAACATTAGCTGCAGCCGCTGCATGGGAATCATCTAATGGTAAAGTTAGTGATTAGCAGTCGCATTAACAGAGGTTAGACGCAGATGTTAGAAGGGCACGACAACTCCCGCGATGCCCGAAAACCGGACTATATCTGTTTTGATTGACAGTTGAATAAATTACGTGATATTTTCATTTCTTAAGGGCATTTCAGCTGTTTTTAGTGAATTATGACTCTTTTTGCATTACGAATCTTGCAAATAGTAAATGTAACGTGTGGACTGAATTGACATATCCTAGATGTTCTTCTTCTTTCTTCTTGTTACCCATCGATGAAGCCGTAAGATTCGCAAGATAAATGATTTTACCTGAAGTCACCTCGAAGCGTACTTTGTGAGAAGAGTATCTGTTAATAATAGTAAGCACTTTCACATAATTTATGTGTCTGCCTGTATGTATCGGCGTCCCATGGGATCTTATATGGTCTCGGCACAAACAGCTCTTATCTCCGGCAATCGAGTCTGACGCTCCAAAGCTGCTGCCATCAGCCACAAACTCATTAATTACTCTTTAGTATCAAGCCGTAATTAGAGACACCAATCAGCCCCTCCATCCCCCCTCCCCCCACCTCCCGCCCTCCCCCCACAGCCCCTATTAGCACTCCACACCGCGTGCTAGTGAGCTAAGCTATTGCTGCAGACTAGCAACGCTGAGATGAGCTCCCCCATGTGAGATATGAGGCTGTGTGTGGTTAGATAGGAGGGGGAGAAGGGGGGAGGGTGTGTGTGTCTGTGTGTGTGGGGGGTGTGTGTGTGGGGGTGAGGCAGGGTAGATGCGCACTGGGAGGAAAAGAGAGAATAAAGAGAGGAAGGAAAGACAGAGTTAGCAAGGTGAGGGCGGGGAGGAGTACAAGAGGGAGGTGAGGTGATGTCGATGCTCAGGGGGAGCATTAATTTGACATTAATTGTGTCATTGCTGCTTTAGGTCACCCCACACACCCCACACACGCACACACGCACACACCCACACTTCTCTTCTCTCACTCCTGATGAGTGGATCAGGAGGAGAAAAAAGATCTGATTAGATCTGTCTTGTCTGTCTGCACTGGAGGAGGGTGAAACAGGGACAAGAGGGAAGAGGTGAGAGGGTGGGGGTTTGGATTCATTAAGGACAGTGATTGCTGTAATAACATGCAAAGGAGGGAGATAGATAGGAGGATTTCCTGGTTGGTAATTTTCTTTTAATCAAGAAGTCAGATGCGCTGGACACCCAAGGGACATTCAACTTGATTATGTAATCTGTATTTTTTTTTTCCTTTAAAAAAAAAAAANCCAACCTTTTGTGCTGAGGTGACTTTATGGAAATTTTATGGAGGGAGTGATGGATGTCCGTCAGATTTCGCTTTTTCTTATTGCACTATAAAACATTAACTTAGTTTCAATATATGATTAATTAATGGGATTTAACAACATTGGTTACAGTAATTAGCTGTTTACTCATATAAATCTTGACCTGTTAGAGTATATAAATATCACTGTATAATAAACATATCACTAACAAAGGTCATCTTTGGTTAATATTGGAAGCACAGATGCAAATGTTTCTCATCCTTGATGGAGCTTACCTTGGTCTATGATCCACTGCTCCAATAAATATCATGAGGGAGTGGAGTAGTTTCCAAGAAATTGAAGAAAATCCATCTTAATCAGCTGGGGGTGTTGCCATAGTGACAAGGATTCGGCTTCACTCTCATCATTCAAAAATGTTTGTCTTGTCAAACTCCATGCAGTTATTTTGTTGTCTAAGCCATCCAAAATGTGGGAAAAGTAGTTAAAAAGTTCTCTCTATATCGGTCTATGTGAAATCTGGCGGCCCCTCTTTTTCACACCTCTTTTTAAATAGATACATTGTTTTAGAGAACAATATAATAAGTAAGTAAGTCTGTAAGTACGTTTTTGAGAACAGTTTAACACCTTCACCCACTGCCAGTGGTTTCACGCTCTTCCACACATCCACAGGTGGCTGCTATGCTCTGAGAAAAGGCAGCAATGTGCCCTCAAAGGCAGAGGAGAAGTAGAATGCGAGCTAGTCAGGATGGATGTAAACAACACAGGAGGAGAGGAGGTTGTTCAAAAAGGCCTTTATGATGGAAAAATGTAGGGAATGAAAGGAATTTCCCTGCTTTTTAGTGAGGAGTACTTAATGTAAACATCACTGTCATCCTTCGCAAGAATCTCCGGTGAACATAGCTATGGTATTTATGTATCTTTTTCCGTCAAATAGATTATGACATAGAGCTTCACGCTAACCCTTTATAGTAAAGGTACAACAATCAACAAGAGTTAAGGCAGTCAAATGCATTAGCTAATTAACTCTAAACTATTAATAATCATCTGCGAATGCTGCTGATCTTAACAAAGGTGCTCAGCAGGTAATAATAATTCAGTTATTATTACCTAATTGATTAATTGATGCATTGATTTCCAGCAAAGGGAGAATATGTCAGGGATGTTGTAGATATTGTCCTAAATCAGTTCAACATCTCACTTTATTCATATTATGATAAGGATTTCCCTCTCAGCAGTGTGTTAATATGATCCATTGTATCTGCCCTACCTCTATCTTATCACAGAAGATGCTTTCATCCAGCATCACAGACTCCCCCCGACCCCTTTGGCTCAGCCTATTTAACATTTAACATCATCTTCCGAGCCAAATTCATTTTCTGAAGGTTTTCTAACAGTCATATGTGTCCCTGTAGCATGAGTATGAGGTCACCTCATTTACTTGCTTTCTCCATTTTCTGCTCATTGCGAGCTGAAACGAGCGGATCTGAGAGTTGGAAACTTGTGAGGTGGAAGTCACTGGCCGCTCCCCCCGGCTGTAGTGGAGGCTGCTGTCCGACGGCCCCCCAGGGAGCGGGAACCTCTACTTCTGTTTCCGATTCTGGTTCAATTGAGTGGGCGTGGCCAGACACAGCTCATTGACATTTAAAGGTACAGGCACAGAAACAGCCCGTTCTCTGGAGAGCTCACAAGAGCCACTTTTAGACTGGCTGAGTACCAAAGTACCAAGTACCAAAGCTGAATTTGCGGGAAAAAACTTTTAAGATAATGATTTGTGCCTCTGGCAACGAAATGAAATTGTGTCAAATACCCCCATAGAAGGTGACCTTTAATGCTTATTACTAATTAGAGTGTTGCGGACATGCACTATTATGCAGCAAAAATGATAATATAACATAATTTAAGAATACTTGGGACATTTGTGAGAGCTTTAGTCAGAAAGTTGTAAATGAAGTTTACAAATGGCCTCAACATCCCAACCTTGGGGCACATTTGTTGAGGCTTTCTGGTGTGTGTCAAAGGGAAGTGGCTGCCGGGAATCTCTCATGACTGATTTTTGAGTATCCTCAATCGGTCACCGAACAGGGAACAGAAAGCCCATCCACCGTTCAGGTCTTGAACATTTGTTTCCATCTCGTCAGGCCACACATTGGATCTGCACAACAGGACGAGCTGTATTTTGTGTCCACTACTCAATTTTGCAACCTCCCTCTGCTTTAATTCAGTGCGCACCATAGCTGGATCGGAGACAAACAATGTTGAATTACTAAAACATCAACTACAACAAAGCTTATTTCATGTATAACGTCATCAACTAGAATTCCCAAACTGATTGAGATATCTTTTAATACATGGACTAGACAACAACTGAATCGAGGTTATTAATGTTTGCCGACGCTGTTAAGGTTTGTTTACGTCAATGTGATGAAATTTAAGCCATCCGAAGTGATTCTTTATTGAGCTTTAAAACCAACCAAAGTGATGCACCCAGTTGTAGTTATCAGACTAAATGACACTTTCGTTCGGAATTTACCATTTTGAATTCAACAGCTTTGGTTCAAGAACTTGAGAATACATTGTCATTTTAGTTGAGTTCACCTCGGCAGCTGCTCGGCTGAAAGAAATATTTGTATCCATGAGGTCAGTTGTGCTGTGTTCTTACTGCTTGTCTTGCCCCTGTGCATCAGCCCCAGCGCTCTCAGCCAAAGAAAACCTCAGAGGCCTCTCTGACATCCTCCGCTACCACCACTCTCATGTCTCTGCCCAGGCTGAGCCACTTTCCTAACAATTCTTCAGGAGCAAAAAAGGGGGGAAAATGCTAATCCAGTTTCATACAATGCGGCCATATATCATGAATGACCACATTCTTTAAAAGCAGGGGTAATGTCCTGTCTGCCCCCCCCCCCCCCACTGCTGTGATGAGATGTTCCACCACATTGTTCCTCGCCGTCTTTCACCTGACCGCTGCACAATTTTAGCCAATGACATTATTTTGTCTGTTACAAATTACTTTTTCTGGTTTCTGTGCTTTTATTTGTCCCTCTGCTTCAAACTTATAGCAGAGCGACTGAAGGTGGAGAAAGGTTTTCGTCCCTTAAATCCGTCAGCTGTAATTAACCCTTTGTAACCACGTCTGAAGTACGGATAACCTCACATTCTCAAAAGAGAAAAAACACAGTCGAAAGAGTACTTTCCCCCTTTTTTAGCAGCAGCACACGTGCAGCGTTCAATTTCAATTATTTTTTCAATCTTACTGTGGCCTTCAATCGCCCTCTTTCATGCGCAGTGCATGAGGTCGCAACAACCTGCTCGGCTCGGCCTTTAAATTACAGAGTGTCATCCCTAAATTCAAAAGCATAGCAAGCAGGTACCCTCTACCACAAGTCTTTCTATCACATCTTCCCCCATGTATTTGTATAACACTTTTCAGAATGAATAAAGCATTACGATTAGTTATATTTATATAAAGAAAAGCATTGAATTTATCATTCCCCAAGTCTCTTTCAGACCATTTTGTAATTTAAATGCGGCTCAACGTTGCAATTATTTGACAGAGGTGATCCCATCAGTAATCTCCGCAGACTTGCAGTTAAACTCTGGTCATTAATTTCACTTTTTGATTGTGGAACTGTAAATTTGTCCACAAAAACTGGCTTCTATCGCAGTTCAAGGTAGCCTGGTTCTTCGGTGGAGGTCTGGCGCCATGCCGACTGGGATTCGATATGTCGGCAGGGACGACTGCTCTCACGCAAACCAGTGTAAGCCCACACAATGATGTTTATCTGAATTCTGTGAGATAAAGAGGGAACCTTGAGGAATTGATGAACAGTAAAACTGTAGGTGTGTTGGGTACAGGATTTATGGGAATATCATCAAACTCATAGTTTTAGACATGTATACAAATATATGTAATCTTTAGGGCTGGGTATCGGTACTCAATACCTGAAAGATATCGACTGAAACAACTCAGTACCAAGTAGTATACGCCTGTCAAACAATACCTGCAGTCGGTTGTTTTTGTACTCAGATCTAGAAAAAAAAAGACTGTTTCTATGGTTTTACCCGCTGCCAATAACAGCAAGCAGAATATAAGCACTTTCAAAATGTATTTGTGTAAAAATCTTTTGAATGGGGTGGAGTGGTGACATTTGCCTAACTGATTGCTTTCTATTTGCATGATTATTTTTGTGTGAAGTAACAAAAGTATCAAATGAAATACTCAATTGGAATCTGTACCGTTTTAAAGGTGCTGGTATCGTTATTGGTAAAGGCATTTTTTAAACGATACCCAGCCCTAGTAATCTTTGTGGTAAGTTACATGACATCACATTAGTTGGTTTTTTTGTCGTATTTTTGACTATACTTCTTAGTCTGTGTTTTTCTATACTAACAATTATTTCTACGAGTAAGTCAATGTATGTGTGTAGTGTTTTATTTCAAGTGTTGCAAGTATTGCTATACTAAAGCTGGACTTTTATTTTGGAGCCAATGCATCAAACTCTAACAATGTGAGCACAGGTGGATTAAACATACGTGCAAGTGAAATTTCGAGATATCGTTTTTTCCCTGCCTCACAGTTCGGACCCGAAAAGCAGAAACTGCTGAATCCACATAAGCACTCAAGGACATCTGTACCCTGGAGCCTTGCCTGGGTGGGTCTGTCTGTTAGCAGTTAGCAGCGTCCCCAGCCAGCCTTTAGCTCCAAGGGCGGTCTCTACAACGGTATCACTGGGCCAAGTGAGGAAGGACCTGCTCCCAGATGCTTGAGTGGATGAATAATGACACTGTAACACAGCTTCTCTCTCTCTCTGATAATGAGGAACAGAAGAGCAGACCCTCCCTGAGGCACAGCACCTGGACTGGACTGCCTTCCTGTCTACTTCAACCTCTATCTCTCTCAGGAGAAAGGCGGGAAAGAGTGAGACTTTGGCTGTCTGCCAGTCTACGAGTCTCAGTCACACTCAGTTTGGTCTAATTGTGAATTTCTAATGTATTTCCAGGTTATTTCACCCTGTTTTAGACAGAAATGCTCACAAAAACACTTTTTTTCAGTGTCAGGTACTCTAGCTTTTAATATATACAGCTCTTACTTCCTCTCTCCACACCTATATCTTTCTCCTCCCTCTATTTCTCACTTCCTCCCTGCAGAGGATTTTGCCAAGTGGAGTCAATTAAAAGTGTACATCTAAGTGAGAAATGGCTGTTTGATTGTGTGTCGTGCGCACGGTTTCATAACTGTGCCTTCTTTGTGTAAACGTGTGAATCTGTGGTATTTTCGAATGTACCGTGTGCGTGTGAAGGTGCATGTGCTGTATGTGTGTGTGCGTGTGTGTTTGTGTGTGTACATGTCTGGGTGAGTGTAGAGGCGGGGGCTCCCCAGGGGCCTGGCAGTATGGCGCTGTAGTGCTGCACACTCCTCCTGTGAAAACGCCTCCAATGGGACCAGGACAGCTGTGGCCAACCTATACCGCTTCGTGGGCCATAACAAGCCTCATGGCACACACACACACACACACTCACACACACACCTATTACTCCAATGCTGACAGTCCTGTCTGGCTGTCTGGGTGTCTCCTTGTTTTGTCTGTCAGGAATTCTTTCTCTCTCTCTCTCTCTCTCTTGCTCTCTCTCTCATATGAGCACAAACACACACACACATTCACCCCATTTCTGTCTTTTTTCACATGCAATCTGAAACACACAAGTGATGCTTCCAGACATATGTGAAAGTACTTCCTCCCCCCTATTTTTCATTCATACGGCCCACTCCTCCTGCCTCCCACGCAGCAACTTGGTGGTCAAACATGACTGCCAAGAGGGGTTGCCTTCATGTGTGAGGCGTTATATTTTTAAAAATGAAGCCATAAATAAATACATTTACAAGCAACACAAATTTGAGCATCTTGGCAGGCGCGGAATACGAGCACGTGAATTAGCACCTGACAAGCGCATGGAAGCTTAAGAGAAACCCGTTTTCAAACATATGTAAAGTCACTTTGTTGTGTATTCATGAGTGGAGAGAAGAAAAAAAACGTTATTTCCGGTCAGGCTCACAAAAGTGACAACGAAGGCGGTCTTTCTTTTAATTTCATTTATTTAACAGTCACCAGATGATGAGATACATTCTCTTGAAAAAAGAAATAGACAACAAAACTGATATTCTTTTGAGATTTTAAAAACTATTATACAATATTCTTAATATATAGATTTTGTACAAAATAAAAGTAAGTAAAACGGGGAAAGGGACAGTGACATCTTAAAAAACAGAGGGGGGGAAAAAAGGAGGAAGGGACAGGAGTTGACTCAAACAACTACCACATTTAGGAATGACAAAGACCAATCTCTTTCATAAATAAATATAAGAAAATTAGACATCATATATAGCTCTCTTTCCAATAGCAGGGCATTGTTAATGTCTGTAGCGGTTATAACATTGCACAACTGCATTGTGATGCCCATTTGCTTAGAAAATTCCACGCATTTCCCATCTGGAGATTAACTGGAACCAGTGCGGCTAAAAGCCCTGTAATAAAGGTATTTACCTCAGTAATGGATCTGATAGTCTGTGCCGTGCTTGACCTTTGGCTGTAACAATAACCCCCACCCCACCCGTACCCCCTCTTCTCTTCTTTTGTGTGCCGTACTTGGTACAGACTAAATGCAGTGAGTCTCCTTGGGGGAACAAGAGAAAAGGGGTGTCCTTTCTTTTTTTCTCTCCCAAGGCCAGTGAGAAACAAGCTTCAGACTCCCCCCACTCACTAACACAGAGACAATTGAGCAGAGCACATGTGGGAGGGTGCAAGGTATTGGAGCATAGGAAGGTCATACTGCACTACCAACATCATTTCACCACAGAATTCCACCCATACACTATGGATATTTCATCGCTGTCCTTGTTGGTCCTTAGAATTTCAACAATACAACAACAACTACAAGACAACAGAATAAACACACAAAAGGGGGATGTGGATGGCTGTGGGGCTTTGCAACCCTGTTTGACATAGAGTTATGCCACTCAGATTGGCTGATTGTTTTTCTCCTTAAATCTCTCTCTCTTTGCACTGCAGAAATGTTTAAAGCTCAGGGTATAAGCACTGAAAACATGGGTACAAGGGAACAGAAATTACAGAAAACTGAGATGATTTACAATACAAATACACTACCTGTTTTCAGACACAAGCCCAGACTGCATGGAAACCAAGGCAGATGATTGATCCCACTATAACAACAGACTTGTTCTATCCTTGTCTCCATCTTTTCCATTTGTACCCTCTGTGAGCAGGCAAGCGGACAGTGACATTGGCCTTCTCAGAGCAGGACGGCAGGCAGAGTGACTTGGCGTTAATCACAGTTTTGTCTTGCTTTCTTGGCACATTAAGTTGGAGAGGCGAGTGGCTGCCCGGATGGCCGGGGTGAGAGATAGGAGGACAATGTGTTAGATTCTCAATAATGACGCATCGCTGCCGCATCACTTTGGAGATTAAAAGCAAGATGCTGAATTTCAATCAAGCCACATTAATGGCTTGGTGTGAGTAATGGTCACTTTGTCTCCACTGGCAGGCAGAGAGGGGGCAACTTAGAGAAGGAGAGAGAGAAATGGAGAGAGAGAGAGAGAGACAGAGAGAGCGAGAGAGAGAGAAAGAGAGAGAGAGCAAGAGTAAACGAGAGAGCAGCTGGCACAAGAGGACCAGGTGAGACAAGGTGAGACAACATTTTAATTCACCAAATTGCATGCTTGCCAGTAATGATAGAATCCATTTAATGATGTAGTGACAACATGCTTCAGCCAATGGCAAAAGGACATTAACAAAATGCTGCAACTAGGAGAAAAGTCAAGTGCCAAGTGAATGCATAATGCTGTAAATAACAGGACTGCTGCGGTAAGAGATTTTTTTGAATTGATTTGATCGGATGACCATGTGAATTTCATTATCAGTAGGTATCATTATGGTAATAGGTTGAGGTTTGCAGCCCACCTGTAGGACTTTCAGAGAATGCTGAATTTTAAGCGTAAAGGTCCCTATTACCCACAATGTCTTTCTTTGAGGAAAGGACTCCAATTTATATTCAATGCCAGGATCTGACACTTTATCAGCAGAGCTTCAGATTTCCTCATTTGTTTCTGTCAAATATGCTGCAGCCACCAAACAAAACATGTCAAGCTCTGCCTGTGCTGCTCTGTGAACACATTGCACTGAGAGATGTGACCCACTTGCAATAAAGTGCATTGAGAGTTCAGTTCTCATGGTAGATGAGAAGCGATGTTGGGCGAACACAGCTGAGAGATTGTCATCACAGTATAGCTGATATGGGGGAAAAAACTAATGTGACATGAACTAGATCTTTTGGGGAAGGGTGGAGATCAAAAAAGGAGGGGGCTGACAGAGGAATTGTCAAGACAACAAAGAAAGACAGGAGTGTTGGTCCTATAGTCTCTGTGTCAAGTCAGGAATGTCACAGTTGAGCACAGTGCTTTATGGGTAGGATAGTTCTTTCAGGGACTTGGAATTGTTGTCCTAGATTTCAGCCAGGAACCCAGCTCTGGTTGCTATGGGTTTGCTGTGGACCAGCCAGTCCACTCATCCCCATGCCCATGCCCATGCCCATGGTCACGCCCATACCCATTCCCATTCCAATGCCCACCCCCTGGGCTAAGGAGCAATCAAAGTTAAAGTCCATCTCCTCCCCAGAGTCCATAATGTCATGGAGGAGGATGGACTCCACATCACAGTCCAAGCTACCATGGAACATGTCGATGTCCAGGTCAGCTGGTAGTCTCTCATGGGGGTGGGGTTGGTGATAACCATGGTAGTTGGGATGACCGCTACTGCCTCCGATCCCCTGGCCATGGTGGAACTGTCCATTAGCCATGGCTTGGTGTTGTGGGTCGGGGTAATGGTTGTGACGAGGGTGCGGATGTGGAGCAGTGGCCACATGACAGGAGTCCTGTGGCATGCCTAGCATACCTGCTGGGTTTGGGGGCAGGGTGGTGGAGGCGGGGAGATGGGCGTGTGATGGTGGACTGTACAGGTAGGGAGTTTTATGGTTGTATGTCTGCAGCTGGTTGCTGTTGCCACATGGGGTCAGAGCCGGAGCCCGGGGCGGTGTGTGATTATGGCTCTGGCCGAGGCTGTGACCATTGTGAGTGAGGCTGTGTGGTGAGGTGTGGTTGGGTACATTGGTGTGATTATGACTCGGAGTATGGCTGTGAGTTCTGTTATGGCTATGAGCTGAGCTGTGACTATGAGGTCCATTGTGGCTGTGGCCATGGCCATTGTGGTGACCGGAATGGTGGGAGTGATGGTTGGAGCCTACTCCATTACAAGCTTGGCTCATCATGGGATGGCTTTCTCTCTCTTGTCCCAACATCATGTCCTTGGCACAGTATTGCTGCCCCGCTGCACCCCCTGTTAGCAGACTCTGCAGGGCATTGGTGCTGGAGTATGCCCGCATGGTTCCAGAGAAACTGGCTGGTTTATTCTCTTGAATGGTCTGCATTGGTGAATGGTGGCGCAGCATCCCCATACCTGTTGCACCATAAACACTTGTACCATAGGAGCCCTGCCCCTTCACTCCAGCATTGTAGTGGTAGACAGGGCTTTGATGCTTATGCCTACCAACAGCGGGGTGCTGCTGATGTTGCTGCTGTGCATGATGGTGATGATAGCCATCCTCCATCAGCTGCTCATCAAGACTGATGGCACCTGTCAGGTTAGCCAGCTGAGGCAATTGCTCAAGGGGAGGACAACGATTCCCTGCCCCCATAGATGGAGAACGTGCACTAGTAGGCGAGGGGTAAAGGTGGGGGGAGGTGGAACAAGAAAGGCCCCCCTCCTCTGGTTCTTCAGGTTCTCCCTCCGCAAGGATTGGTGACAGACGCCCACTCAGGGTGGAGGCTGATGAACTGGCTCTGGAGTGGAGGTCCGTCCAAGCATCAAACTCTCCTTCTGTGGCGGCTGCTCCTCCAGAGCCTGGGAGGCCTTTACGGGGTGGGCTGCCATGGTCAGGCGAACCCTGAAGCCCCACGACGGAAGAAACAGCTCCAATTCCAGGACGTCCGACCCGTTTGCCCCTGATGCGGCCTTTGCTCTTCAGGTACTTGGTGCTGTTATCCATGGAGACTGCTCGCCGGCGTGGTGCCTTGCCCATCTTCCCTCCATCTGGGTTTAGCATCCACCAGGAACTCTTGCCTGTCCCCTCATTCTGCACCCGAATGAAACGTGTGTGGAGGGACAGGTTGTGTCGGATGGAATTCTGTGGAGAGATAAGACAGACAGTGAGAAGGGTTGAAAAAAACCTGACAACATTACTACATGTCAAATTCATGTAAACGGTACCGGATGAAATAAAACGTTTCTGACATCAGCATAGAAACCAACAAAGCCAACATAACATAATCAAGACTACAGCTGTCAACCTTCTTATAAATCATTCAGTTTATACACATTGAGTCATTGAAAGATTATGTAAAATTATTATCACTCCTCCATATCTATTACTATTATACTCAATATTCGCTGTGCAATCAGTGTCAACCAAAGTCAGAGTCTGAAAATAGAGAGCGCATTCAAAAATACAAACACGTTCGAAGGACAGCTGCAGCTGCCAACTAGCGAGACCCTGTCAGCCTCAACCAACCTGAAACGACCTGAGACTAAGTCTTGAGACACTCTCCTTACGTACGTCAATCCTCCCACTTTCATTTCCATCAATCCATCTGTCCTCCTCTTCTCCTCCATTCAGCCAGGCTGATGCAAGCTGCTGTGGTTGGATGTACTGTATGTTTGATGTCTGTGCCAGTCTGGCTTAATGCCAGCCCTGTCTCCTTTGCTGTTGTAGCCTGAACAGGGGCATGTATTACAGGATTGAGCTGGGGGCAAGGAAGGCTAATGGATAAATGCCACCTTCCAACGTCTACCTTCACTGCCTATCTCCTTTCCCTCCCTGTCTCAGTCTTTATCACCAACCTTCTTTCTCTTTTGTCATGCCAGTGCTACATATTTCTGCATTGTCTTGATTTTCTCTTTTCTCATTTCACATACTTCTGTGTTCACAACAGTCATTTTCCACTTCTGCTTTCAATCTCTATGTCTGCAATTATACAGTGTGTCACCAATTACTTTCCCATTATCCTCCATGGTGGTATGTACAGTCACTGATTCAGTAATTCATAGGATATACTTCTCTGTTAGCATTTACATCTCAAGGGTTGTTGAATGCTGAAGTTCCCGATATGCAACAGAGTCGGTTGTTACATTTCTGCTCTTTGTTGTATGTGAGGCATTTTAACGGTAAAGCAGGAAAATATCAAATCAAAAGCGCCTCCTGTGGTTTAGGAACATACTGGTACAATAGATTGATTCAGATTGAGGGGTACTCAGACTTCCACCATCTCCATTATGTTGTGGATTATTTGTATTCACACTGAATTGCACGGCAGGGAAACAAATAAATCAAATTCCGGCAGAGAACACATAAATGGGAGGCGAACTGAATTCAGGTGATCTGTGAATGCCTCCTTGGGTTATCTCGCTGTGACACCTCCAGCATTGGGTAACCATAGCAACCTGGTAAACGTGCAACGGCAGAACTATATCATATTGTGGTGAGAGTCAAGAGACTGTGAGAGGGAGAGATGGAGGGAGAGTGGGGGATGGGGGAAAGGATGCAAGAGGAGGCGGTTGTTTGATGCTGCTGCTCCAACACTAAACAGCCTTTCATCTCGGCAGTGCAGGTCCGCAGGGGATGCCCGCTCCCTGCTACTGACGGCCTCTCTACGTGCCGCGCCAACTGCCTGTCTCACCCTGGCTGGATCATCTACCACTCCAAATCATCCCTATCAAGTCCTGTGCATGCCTGAATTAAAACATATGTAATCTTTCATGCCATTCCACCGGATCCGATCGTAAATGGGGCATCTTTCGCAGAGCTGAACCACTTCATGCTGCAACTCTGTGTGACCTGTCTGATTCAAATCTCAATTTATCCCCGTATGAGGGAAGAGCAGCCCCATTGAACTTGAAGGGATTTGTCATCATCCCAAACCCTCTTTATCTGATGAATCCACCTGCTAGAGAGATTTGAGAGATTTCGGACAGTGGCCAGCCATGGCATCATCATCATCACTAGCTGCTGGCTTCCTGTCATGTAGTTTTCCACCACATGTTTTCTTTGTCATCCTATTTGTGTGTGCGCATTTGTGTGTGTGTGTTATCATCTAAGTATAGCACAGGTTGCAGGTGGTTCCACAGTGGGTGTGGTTCTATCTGCCTCCTGTTCCCTGAGTCTGAGTCAGGGGCAATTTGGCCATCCTATGGCCCTCACGCCCCCGAAACAGGCAGTCACTACTAATCCCTCTCTATCCCGGAGTAATCCCAGACAATCCTGGGCTAATCCCAAGTTGATTCAGGGGCACTCCCAGCTGGGTGTCTCACACTGAGCCATGCCAGGTCACCATGGAGGCAATGGGCAGTACGGAAATTCTGTGATCCAATAGTAATACAGCATAAGGGGAGTTTCAGATGTGAGGAAAAGAGACACTATGAATCTCTCAGAGGATGCAGTGGGAGACAAAATGTTTGTGAGCGCATTTTAATCACAACACACTAATGTTAGCCATATTTTTGACGCCTCCATACAATCAGCTACCTTTACCCTATGTTCTGTCCTTGAGGGGTGGCTTTGCCACATTTTTACCCCTACGGGTTGAATAGAATAGAATTGAAAACTTTATTATGTATTAAATATTCATAAAATGGAAATTCTCTTTCAGCCCCCTGGCTTGCTGAGGCAGACGGATGAAGCCCACAGAAACATACAATGACAGAAAGGAACACACACATCACACGCCTGGGTCCAGGAAGCTACTTCCTATTCAAATCATACCCCTTTAATACAATGGGCCTAGTAGAGAGCATTCTAAATAATGAATGAACCAGTGGCTGGGCTTATGCAGGGAGATGCACTGCCGGGTCCCATAATATTGGGAAAAAGTTATAAGTTGTAGTATGAGTTCTTTGTTTTGTTATACAGGACACTCACCCTCGCTAACCTACCAAAGAAATCAGGTCAAAAGGGGATCATTAGGCCATAAAGTAAAAGAGGATAAGGGTAATAGTTTACAGAGCAATCACAGTCAATTAAGGTGAACAAGGCTCTCTTGTTTTCAAGAAAACAATCAGCTTGGGTTCAGCTCCCATTAAAGCCTAAAAATCCTAATAGCTTATTTAGATAGTTTGACAAAGAATACCAATCCGTGGGATAGTGTTCTTTGTCCTGAGATTAAAGCTTAGGCTTTTTTCCAAAAACCTGACATGTTGACTTTCCTTTCACAGGAACGTGTACAAGTATTTAAAATTTCACTTGTCCAAGAAAACACAATACCTTATATTTTTTGCAAAACTGACATCCCTGTTATCAATTCATTATAATCTCCTTCAGAGCAATTCATTGAACCTTTGGAAATTTCATAATACTAATCAATTGCTCTACTGTTCCCTCTTTCTTCTTCTATGCCAATGCAGTTTGATTCAGGGACTGCGGAGGCCCATTTAGCGCTGAGAATCAATGCAATGTAATGACTATCAGTGCTGAGGCTTAGCGCACATCAAAGTCTGACTAACTACAAAATCCACCTGCAGTATGAGGCCAGAATGGGTGCTCAATATGCCATATCCTCACTGTTTGCACAAGAATGTCTAACCGCCAAAGGCTTGTCCGTTAAGTGAATGTGCCCACTTGGCAAAATTGGCTTGGTTCCCACATCCCTCTTTTCCCACTCCAAAGATGTCAATCAGGCATTCGCATTGGGAGTAGATATAGTATGGGGTGTGGGGTTGTTATGCTAGGCCCAATGGTTTGTCTGGAATAACCTGACTGGCATGGGGGCAGCTGTGCTGGGGGCACAGAAGGAGGTGGAGGGATCTGGGGGTAAGGGGTGGGAAAATAGAGATACAGCAAGGGGGCCCCTCCAATCCACACAAAGGGGTGCCCTCAAAATGCCCCCCATCCCCCAGTCCCCACCCACCCCCTCCATCAGAACCTGCTTGGGGGTTTTTCCCGCTCACACACCCACACACATGCTCACACACAGAGGGGCGAGGAAACAGGTCAAACGGTTTATAGGACCCATCTTGTGGCGAATGTGCACTCATTCAAACAGAACTGAGTGAGGAACTAAGGACTGCGAGTGGGGTCTGGGAACCGGCAAAAAGAAACCACTCACCCGATTCAAACAACCTCAAGGGTGAAGCAGCGTGGTGCGCTTGCCCAGCTAAGAACACAGCAGCTGTTCTTGTAGTGGCACTGGGTAAAGCCGTTTGCCACACTCGACTGGTATTACCAAACCATTTCATGCAGAATAGAGCCATTATGTATTGTCAAAGGGTATCCCTCTATGGTGCACATTCATTTGATAAGCCTAAATCAAGAGGGAGTAACAGAAGCGCTAACTGTGTTTATTGTGATGCTGTTTTTGCCTGTGCAGAAGGCAGGAGGGATCAGGGGGAGGGGAGATTTCAACACAAGCAGTTTTGTTCAGTGCAGGAATGAGTTTTGTCAGCTAAGCTTGTCTCCAGGCTATTGGTGGAAATTAGCGCCGGCTAAATATTCGCTTTCCGTGATTGATGTCACGGCTCGCGTTGTCCCTTTGAAGGGAAATAAAGAATTTAGAACCATGTGGATTAATAGGGACAGGGTTGGGGGAATTTTATGTGTCTGAGGGGGACTTGAAGAGGGACTAAAGGGCCTAATGGCTGCACAGATATGGCACAAAGGAGCTGAGACAATATGGTGTATCAGAATGAGAGAAGACAAGTGAGACTATGACAGTGAGTACAAGAAAGAAAATTGGAAATTGTTTGTGTGTGTTTGTGTGTGTGTGTGTGAAACGAGAGAGAGAGAGAGAGGAGAGAGAGAGAGTGCAAAGCGAAAAAGAGAGATGTAGCTATTTGCCTGAGAAGCTCAGAGTCAGATGATTAAAATCCCTTTAGGAGGCTTCTTTAAGAGAGACAGATGGGCAGACAGGCCTGTTTTTGGAATGCAATCAAATTGAAAAGATTAAAAAGGAGTCTCTTTTATTAGGAGGTGAGAAACAGTTACTTCTCTGCCACATGCCATCATCGCCTCTACAGCAGTGGTCACGACAGCATTGGCATGCAAGGCACATTATAGCCCTGGTTGGAAACAAAATAAACCTGGCATTAGGAATTGTATCTATCTCAGTCTATCAGTGTGGGGTCTCCGGGGATTGGCAGCATTTGCAATTTCTTGTCGAAGAAATAGGCTCAACAGGAAAAAGTCAAAAACCCTTTCATTTCTTATGGGATCATTAGCAGAAAGCCTAAAGTGAGCCAGAGTAACTCAAGGACTTTTTTTTGCCAATAGCTTCCGTGTTACAGAAAGAACTTTCACATAATCTCAACACCAAATCTGAACAGGTACAATTCAAATGTGCATTCCCTAGGCTTCCATTGTACTTGAATAGACTGAGTTTGCACAGTAGAGTGATTCAAGCACTGTGAAAGGTGCTCTGTATTCGACCCCATTATTCTACAACACTGCAGGAGTGCCATTTATGAAAAGGCTTAAAATGGAAAGCAAGTGTGCTATAGTGAGTGTGGTAGCCTCGGATCAGGAAGTGGCTGTGGAGAGGGGTGTAATGGAGTTGGTAGGGGATTCCTGCCTGACTGTGCACTAATTGCAGCCAATGGTTGGCGACCCATCAGCCATGCCCACCGTTATGCCAAGGGAAGCATTGGCATCGGGGTGGCAGGGTGCAGGACGGAGAAAGGCTGCCACAGCTTTGGTGGGTAAAAATAGAAACTGACAGATTAGTAGAACATCTGAGACCCGGACAGGGGATCGGAAAATCCACCCGCCTGATGCCAGGGACAGCTGAGTGTTTCCGGTGGGCGCAAAGGGGACACAACATGGGCATCACGTCTGACGCCCACGCGGAATATGGAGCCTTGGAGTGGGTGTGGACACGCAAACGAACACGTGCCTCAAAATAGGGTGTGGTTTTTCCACTGGGACCTGCAAGGTGGGCAGACCTCACACCCTCCCACTGAGGATTCGCACAACAGGTGTTTGGGCTTGGCCACCTGTGGGGCCGGCCGCCTGCTCGCACTTCACACCTCGTCTAGGGAGCAAACTAACATTTTCCACTGGGCTTGCCATGCTTTTGTTAAAAACCAACACATTTTGGGGGAGGCTTTTATGGCTCTTTTTTATGAGATCGGCAAGATTTGCATGTGCAAGCGTGCGTAGTCTATCTGCATGTGAGCACCTGTGTGTCCATATTTGTATCAGTCTGCTTAATAGCCAACAGACACAGTGTGGATTTGATTATACTGAAACCTCCCCCTGCTATACAAAGAAACTGTCAGCTCGCTGTGGAATCAATGCAGGCCCGTGCTTTTTTCACACTCGGCCTCCACACAATCTCATTCATAACAATGAGAATCTCATTTCCCACATTCTAAAGGTCAACGCACACCTCTGATCACACTTTAATAAACATCATTCTCAGCATTTAATTTAATTTCAGCAGAGCAGGAAACTCATAGGCAGCCATGCACACGGCATGCAAAATTCATGGGATTGTCCCTTTAATTGCTTCAATTTCACAGTGCAAAGAAGAATGCCCGCCACTAACCGGAGGAAAAAATAATGCGCAAATACATTAAAACGATGGCACACATATGCACAACCCACAAATACAAACACACCTGGAGAGAGAGGAGATAAATGATCCAGTTGAGTGCTAGTTTTGGTACATTCTAATAAATTAATCTTCACTATTTTGGGGGGAGGGGGGGGCTGCAGCAATCCGTGCCCGCACATCTCTTTGTCATCACACATTTTAACTCTCACCTAAATTGGCACACTGCTCAAACGCACACACACACCTTTGCACACACTCACACGTACGCCGAACACACATGCCAACATGACACAAAGCCTGGCACACTGGGCACACTCATTACTGCAATGCCAAGCTACCAGTTGCTAAGGAGACCTGTGGGAGAGGGAGGGTTCCTTGTTGTTGCCATAGCAGCCAGCTCGCTCCCTGCCAACTCTCTCCCTCAGGGAGAAACAAGGCAAGAGGTGGGGGGTGAAGTGGGTAGAGGTAGGGGGCAGCGGTTTAATAGGGCTATGAGGTGCAGAGGAACTTCATTAGCCATCAGTGTGTGCCACACCAACCACCGCTCCCCATGAATGCCTACCCACATGCAACACTTCAGCCCGCAGACCGCCACTTACTCACGCACAGCCCACTTTTCCGCACACCTATATGGAGCAGAAGATGGATAGTGGCATGCTCGGAATGAAAAGCACAGAGTTGGCGGGGAGGGAGGGGGGGGTC
>CAESWR010000646.1:972736-983707 GCA_903171835.1 Mullus surmuletus | reverse complement strand
AGGTAATAAAAGAGAGGCAGACAGCATGAAAAAAACATGAGATGACTTTAAAACCCTTACTAAATATATCATAGACAGTCAATTTCAAATGATGGGTTCACAACCTCTTGGTCATATAGTAGCTTGCCGTGCAGCATTGCATTAGATTGGCCTCTCCATAACGCTCATGACAGAGAGAATCGTCAATTGGGGGGATTTCAGCATGAACAAAACAAACGTGTGTTGTTTCGTTCCTTTTTTCATTCCTGCAATGATGACTTTGCACTGGTTTGGATGCTTGCACAGACCATGTTAACGTCTTCCAAGATCCAAACAATGAGAGCAAAAATGCCCTCAGATGTGGCACACGTTATACTATATTAATCGGAATAAACCTGGCCAGGTTACACATGGAAAAATTAAATAAAACAACACATTTGCGTTGTTTATGTGTAAAATGCATTGTAGATAGAGTGTGATATTGCAAACCATCTGCATTGTCATGCCATCTTTGTCAGTGTGATTTGGTTTGATGCTGTTTAATTCATTAAACTGTTGTTGTTGTGATCACAGCAGCCGTGGCAACACAGCAGCAAACACTCGGAGCATCTTCCATCCTAAGGTGCATCACAGCGTGGTGGTTGATGGTGTATCCATTTTGGTCCCCCAGCGGTCGATATTCTCGATGAAGCTCACCTTGCAACAGGTACTCCATCATATTGATTGTGCCGCCGGTGACAGGCATCACAGTCACGGGTGGAGCCTCCATCTCGCCTCAGCGGTTCGTATCTGGGGAAGAGAGGCACCTTGGTTGATGTTCTGGCGGGAAAAACAGCCACGAGGTTCCTGTGTTAGCAACACAGGAACGCGCTAATTACCCAGAATTCACCTGCGGATTTGGGTAACTTGAGTTCACGCATTTACCTGAGACCGCACGGAATGCAGTGGTTGGCGGTGGGTAGTCGCTGGAACCTCCGCAGTAAAACACCGGGGATCCGCGGGGCCTCTTCCGGGTATTTCAATCAACGCATGGCTAGCAGCGTTAGCGCCTCGGCTAACTAGCAGCTAGCTAACCAGTTATCATCAGCTAGCCAAAATATAACGGCGGGCGCCGTCAGTCCTAAAGGTTTAAAACCTGGCCGAACAGCGCTCTGATAAAAATAAACTCGAGAATTTAAATAAAAGAAGCCAAACAGACCGTTTAGTTATGAGGAAAAACCATGAATGAGTGACGAGTTCATCTTCCTCTGTTTCCCCTCACGGTGTCCGGGATTTTACTCCTCGGCGCAGTACTGACACCTACCGGGCAGAGTGAGGCGGTGCACGTGTCTCAGTGGAAAATTCATATTCGCGTCATGGGCGAAGCGTCCTGATAGAGGTGTAATCAGTAAAGGGTGGGTTGGAACGGAATGTAGCAGGACGGCATTTATTTTTGCTACGTAGTTTGCAGAGAAATAAGATAGACGTGACCAAGATTGGATTGTCACGTTATGTGTTTGATAGCACGCGCCGATGTGACTCACAGGGCCTTGTTCATCCTGACAGGCGCGTCTGTGGCTGGCTGTAAGGAAACCACAATTAGGCCTAGAGAGAGGCCGACACAAACCCGTTCTCTGCGAACATGTATGTGCTGATTATTCGTCTGTTTTTTATATCAATAAGGCAATTTATTGATTGAATTTCTGAGACGCACCCTCTCCTGAATGTTAAAGGCTTTAAAAATCTCTTACTGGGAGGAAGGTGAGAGTGGTACAAAGTATAACGCATCAGGTATCACAAGTGTCTGTTAGCACATCCTTGAAAAACTCAAGTGCAAGCGCCTCTGAATTTACTCTGCAAGTACTCAAAAAACCATATAGTGTATTTTCACACAATGTGCATAAAAATGTATTTCCACTCCTGTGATGATTATGATAACAACAATAATAATAATAATGATGAGAAGAAGAAGAAATTCCTCACTACAGTGTCACTCACATTGCCGTTTGAGGAACAATTACTGACACATTATGCACAAACCTTCTCTATACTTTTATTTCATCATACACAGTGTAATTTATCTCAATATGAGCTCCAGTTCTTGCTTTTCTGCCAGATGTCGGAAATTTAAAAGATGTATAAATGACAGAATCATCATCTTCAATCTGGGGGGACAAGTGAGAAATATCACAATTTCTACTGTATACATATGGCAACCGACATTGCTGTTAATATCATCATCGTCAATATCTTCATCAAACACTCACCCTGCCATTTCTGGCACACCCACCGAGACGATTTGTTGAACCTTTGAGGATATAGAAAAGCAGTCACTATAGACAAGAATGTGGCTTTGTTAGACTTGTTTCTCCTTTGTTGAATCAGAGAGCAATAAACAGGAAGTTCTAATTAGAGCTTCATATCCTACCTCCTTGCAGTCGTGCTCCGAGGTAACAAAGTGAAAGTGCCACTAAAGCAAGACATGCACTGGTTGTTGAAGCGACATACAACCTCTTATTTGCAGGTTGAGCGCCTGTAAGAGAAATCAAAAATGTATAAATAAGTAACAACGGGTTTTCGTTTTTCAGATAAGGTCACTTAAAGAGCTGAAATATTACCCACCCGTTGTTGTGTCAGATGCATTGAAAGTTCCATTGGTACTGTTAATTATGCTTTTTCTATAGCCCGTTTCATTGCAAGTAACAGACCCATGTGGACCCACATGCACTGATATCATTGAGCCAGTATTCTTTTGTAATGTGCTGTTTGTTTTGATGGGGTTGAAATCCCTCTGGCAAGTCACATCACAAGAGAGTGACAAATTCTTACTGTGCTTGACTGCAATAATGAACAAGACAATTCGAAGTTACATCATCTGATATTAACATTCAAAGTGAGCTGTGTGTGTGTGTGTGTTCTCTCCTCACCTGTGATCACACACAAGTTGATAACAAGGAGCTTATGTTCGTGCCCAACACATGTACTTGTCCAGCAGGTATACGTCCCAGCTTCTGCTCTTTTGACATTTACAATGTGTATGGTCTTGTTGAAACTCTCAAAGTGAACTATTGGTCCGTCAAGTCCGTTAAAAGTCCATTTTGTAAATTGTTGGGGACATTCATGTGTAAAATTGCTGCCCGCGGTAATGTAATATGCCATGTGAGATGCCTTCAGATTTTCTGAGAGAAAAAAAAAAAATGTTTTTGGGCACTGCATTGTAATCCGTATCTCTCAAAAATTAATTATGACATTGCCACTATGACTAACCTGTCTCCACAGTTGTCCAGAATTTCTTTTGTTTATTTGCATGTGGACTGCTTTGACAACTGTACATGCCCTGATGATTCTCTGTATAAGAATCAATGGCCAAGGAGCCATTTGACAGGAGAGTGAGTCCAGGCAGCATGTTCTGGTATCGAATCATTCCTCCCTTTCCTTCAGCAAGTATCTGGACTAATTCGCCGTGTGTATCTTTCTTGTAATACCAAATGATAGAGTTTGAATTCCTCTTTTTATGCTGGCAGGATATCACAACTGAACATCTCAGCGGGATTTTACGGTGATATGTGGCTGTCGAAATAGCATTGTTTGTTACACACAAGTTAAATGAAAAATATGTCACAAAAATTATGAATATTTGCATACATATATAACGTACTGAAAGGTACTTACAGTTTCCTGAAGAAAAGGCGGTCAGGTTACACATAATCAGAATAAGAATGAGGCCTTTCATTGTCGTTGAGAGAGTATTGGTGCGGAGACCGCGCTGAAATAAATGAGCCCCGACTGTAGTGAGAGACACCACGATCAAAGTACGTTATATTGCTAAGATGGTCGGAAGTGGATCAACAGACAATGGAAACTCTCACCCACACTGTTGTCACACCACACTGGCTTCAACATTTGATTTTGCAAAGGTGGCGTTTATGTAATGTGTGTGCAAATTTCATTTGCCCCAATTTATGATGAGCCTGCCAGTATTTTGAACCTGCTGAAAGTTCAGAGATTAAATGTAAGAATCTGATAGATAGCAAGTGTAACAAACGGAAAGATTCACATTTAACTGATTTTCATTTTGTTGTTGACTCTTTCTTTTAATAGGACGATATATTGATTTGATTAAGTTGAGGTTTTAATCAACTGCAGTGTGACTGTAATCCATATGTGCATAGCAGTGTGTGATGCTGTGTGTTTCGTAGATGATTATTCAGGGTGTGCTTGCATTTTAACACCATTGACCATCGTCTTCTTTAGTCGATCTGGCACTGGGCTTTATACACAGCTCCACCTTTCCTACCTTTTTATCCGGGTGTGCCTGATATTTCTTGTTGTGACTAATGCAATCAGGCACACCTGTCGCCTATTAATAAGTGTGTCCAACGAGGAAAGACAGGAAATAAAGTAGCTGGCCTGAACTGTTAGTGAAGACGTTTCACCACTCATCCCAGGAGCTTCTTGTTCTAATTTTTGGTGGGAGGTTTCAGGTATTCAATGTCATTTAACGTGGTTGAATACCTGAAACTCCGAAGCGGCTCTTTTGGGACAACACGATGCAGATGCGATGGGGACGATTTGAATGTGCAATTAATTAATCACTAGCCTAAGCAAGATATCTATCAACACCAGTCTATATTTTCATTTTTGATTGATTTGGGGGACTTTTTATTTTTGTTTTTTTATGTTTTGTTTTGTTTTTCTGACTTGGATTTTCCTGCCTTCACAGCCAGTGGTTTGTTTGTGTGTGTGTTTTTTAGGATCCACCATTAGATACAACAAATATAGATAGATGGATAGATGTACTTTATTGATCCCAAGTTGGGAAATTTTTGCGTAGCAGCTGCATTACACACATATGCAGTAGCAATTGTTCCTGAGCTCCTCACATTACATTTTCAAAACAGTATTTTCCTCTTAAACATACTTTCAGACAGTGCACTTCCATCCATTCATACCAAAATCCTTGCAGACAGTAACGCGCTATTATTCTTAATTGACAAAAATTAACCAAAACATGAATAAACATTGAGAAAGCATAGTGTATAGACACAATTGTCTATTTTATGTTTTTTGTCCTCAAATGTCAAAATCCATGGAATACCTCACTCCCTAGAGACCTGTTGTCAAGCCTTGACAACATTAAAAAAATTCCGACACTTCCGCTGGCACGTGAAGCCACCATCTGATCAACATGACACAGGTTCCTGCCCATCGCCGCGTGACGTCACAGCCATCCACTTAACAGTCCGCTCCTCACCTCAGTGTTTTGCTGCCAGGACGCGGTTCACGAACCCCGCATTTTTTTTTTCTCTCCCTCTGCTCCCGACAGCCGCGGACATCGTAGGCAGGATGATCGCAGAAGCTTTCCGGGAGTTTCAGTCCGGGTGCTCCGTGCGTCACTTGTTTGCGGTCGTCTGTCTTGTGACTGTTGTCTTTAAAGTCACCAGCCTGCTCATCGAGAAGTGGAAGCTGATTCAACAGTTCTACCCGTTCCGAGGACCACCGGGAAACTGGTTGCTTGGGCATGTCTTACAGGTAAGTGCACACACACTTTACACAAGTTAGGTGGCACTTTATGCATTTTTGTGACATTTAAAATGGAATTAATATGCATGATGTAAAAAAAAAAAAATTAGGTTAAAGGTTATCACAGAATCAGATTAGAAGTCACAGTGGGTGTTGTTCCATTGTTGTGGTCTAGTTTCCTTATCACCGCACAAGCAGCTGATAACTGATCAGGTTTGAAGGATCCTGCACTCAGAGATGCAGCTCTAAGCCTCCTTCACTGGTTTTCAGTTTAAGCAAGATGGGACAGACCTGGACCAGTTGGTGAAATGGGGACGCGAGTACCAGTACGCGTTCCCACTGTGGTTCGGCCCCGTCGTTTGTTTCCTAAACATCCACCATCCAGATTATGTCAAGACCATCCTGACATCAACAGGTGAGCAGGCTTTTTTTTTTTTTATCCTTTAATCTTTGGCATGTTGTTATCATTGCAACCAGTTTCTGACCTCATAACTGTTCACAACCTGAATTTACGATGTCTTGCAGAGCCCAAAGACGATCTGGCGTATGTATTTATTCGAAGCTGGATTGGTAACACCATTACCTTTTTTATTATGTACCATGTCTTCAAGTCGTTCCTCTGCTCCCCTATGCTGTCACACACCTGCTGTCTGTTTCTGTCTCCAGGAGACGGCTTACTGGTGTCAAAAGGTCAGAAGTGGTTCCGCCACAGGAGGCTGCTCACCCCGGGTTTCCATTATGAAATCCTGAAACCATATGTAAAGCTGATGTCAAATTCCGCCCAAATCATGCTGGTATGTAAACGACCCCCAAAAAATTGCAAATAGAGAGAGACATGGCGAAAGCATGGTCGTCAAGGAGGTTTTCTTTTTTTCCCCCTTATCCTGCAGAGATTTCACATCTGCTCTCTCCTTGTTTACAGGAAAAATGGGAGACTTACGCAAACACTGGCCAGTCCTTTGAAGTGTTTGAGCACGTGAGCCTCATGACACTGGACAGCATTCTGAAGTGTGCGTTCAGCTACGACAGCAGCTGCCAGACCGAGGGGTCAGCCCACACGCGCAAATTCTTCTCCCACATGATTTTTTTTTTTCCCACAGTCCAGTTTGCCGCTCAGTCCGGCCGAAAGAGTGCAAACGTTTGACAACCACTTTTTTTTTTCCTTTCAGGGGAACAAACGGGTACATCAAAGCAGTTTACGAGCTCAGCGATCTGATCAACTTGCGGTTCAGGACGTTCCCGTATCACAATGACCTCATTTTCCACCTCAGCCCGCATGGCTACAGACACAGAAAAGCATGCAAGGTGGCTCACAGTCACACAGGTGAGAGAACGCAGACACCGCAACCTTCGTGTTTGTACACTTTGCTCCTCCGCGATGGCGTCTAACTCCTCATCCGCCTTCCCGTCGTTTTTGAAGATGAAGTCATCAGGAAGAGAAAGGAAGCACTGAAGGAAGAGAAGGAGCTGGATCGCCTGCAGGCCAAGAGAAACCTGGACTTTCTAGACATTCTTCTCTTTGCGAGAGTAGGTCACGTGCAGCCTACCGTAACGCACCCATCTCAAAAGTCCCAACGCCTTGTGCCGAAAACACAAACACGCTTTTGTTTTTGAGGATAATACAGTGAGATTATTGTAAGGTGTCGCTTATCTGGTGGGAGTTTCACATAGTTTCAGTCTGAGGGTGTGTCTGCGTTGTTTATGCTTAATCTACCGACAAAACTGACTCCGGATCTACCTTTCATGTCTGAGGTGTAGTGTTCATTCCAGTTTAATGACGACGCCTCTATCAAAATAAATCGCTCGTTATGTTAAAAATCATATATATCAGCGGAAATGGAACAAAAATCTCTGTGGACAGGTTTTGCCCGTTAAACCATGTCGCTCCCGTCCACATTCCTGAAGTTGGCGGGGCTCGTCACACATTTAACATAAGTCCGGGCATGTTACGCTTGTCCCTCCTGTCAACGTGGTGACACCCCAGCAAGTTACTCAGAAAATGATTTCGACAGAATGAACAATGCAGGGACGAAAAAAGTCTGCATTCCGTTCCTAGACAGTTGTCGCAATGAGGGCAGAGCTGGAGATTTTGAATCATCGGTAACTGCATCCTCCAAGCAGGTTAGAAACTAACTGTGGCTCTGCGTAGGGCTGGGTATCTTTTAAAAATGTTCCAAAACCGGTACCCTTAAAACGACACCTATAGTACTTTATTTGATACTTTTTGCTCATTCATTGTTGTGCAAATGTCCCCAATACTTCCCATTCAACAGGTTTTTACACGAATGGATTTTGAAAGTGCTCAAATTACATGGCTGCGAGTAAAAACATACTGTACAAAAACAGCCGATTGCAGGTGTCATTTGACAAGCACAGTTTTGATACTACTTGGTACTGGGTTGTGTCGAGTATTGATACCCAGCCCTTGTTCTGTGAACGATAATAACTTTCGATAACTGGAGTGTGCTGTGATTTGTAACTGCAATCTTCATCTGCCTCTTCTTTCTAAATATACTCCCGTGCTATTTTGGAAGTCCACCTGACTCCTGCAGTTAAACTTTGTTCCAATCCAGCAATAGACAGGCCAGTTAACATTGTGTCATCTATTGTACAAAACAACTGTTAACCGATGCGACTATCTTGATAACATACTTTATGGTTTTATTGACCAGTATTTCTTAACAGGGCTGAGTAACAACAATGATGGGAGTTTTCTTTCTTCCACATGAATCAATTCTACCACAAATTGTTGATTTATAAAGCTTGTGCCTTTGCCCTCATCTTCAGGACGAGAAGAAGCAGGGGTTATCGGACGAAGACATCCGCGCCGAAGTGGACACCTTCATGTTCGAGGGTCATGACACCACGGCCAGCGGCGTGTCTTTCCTCCTCTACTCTCTCGCCTGCCATCCAGAGCACCAGAGCATCTGCAGGGAGGAGATCCTTCAGGCCCTGGATGGGAAGGACACCATGGAGTGGTTGGTTTTGAATGTTGTTAGTTAATCGAGGAGACGTAAAGATGTGTTTCTGTGGCTTTGTTCACCTCCACGGTACTGCTGAACAGCGTGTGTGTGTGTGTTTTCCAGGGAGCACCTCAGTAAGATTCCTTACACAACGATGTGCATTAAGGAATCACTCCGTCTTTACCCTCCTGTGCCTGGAATGTCCCGAAAAACAACCAAACCCATTACCTTCTTTGATGGAAGGACCTTACCCGCCGGTCAGTGATGTATCTATTCTGTTTTTAAAAAAAAGTGTCAGTTAATGTTTGCTTAACAGCTTTTAATCGAGCAGGGGAAGCTCAAATATTAGCTTTTATCTGTGGTGTTCTTCCTTCAGTGGACCTTTGACTCTCGACTATTTGTTTTTCTTGCTTTGCAAAGTCTATCACATAACCTGTGTTTCCACTCATGTCATTGGGGGGAAAAAATGTATCTGCTTTTTGCTTTGATTTGCTGTAGTGTCCATAAGGTTGGTGTGTTTTTTTAGCACAGTTCACCAAATTTATCTGCGCGCTCTGTGTTTTTAAGTGTTTTTTGATTTCTCTTAAAATTTCAAACAAGGTTCTTTGGGGGATTGCAGAAAGCCTTGGCTGCACAGCATGAGATTGTAATGACTGATCCATCAGTGCAAAGCCATGGAAGAGCGCTAATCCTGGTTTAATATATTCAAATTTAGTCTGTTTGAAGTCGCACTCTTTGCATGTATAGCAAACATCATTTGCACCACCAACACAATCCTGACACAAAATCCTCCCTCCCTCTTTTTTATTTTTTTTGTCCGCAGGTTCACGAATCGGAACAAGTGTGTATGGGATTCACAGGAATGCAACTGTCTGGGAAAACCCTGATGTGAGTGAGGATATATTGGCTGGTGTTAAAGCGGAACGACCCCCTTTACATAGTTTATGAATAATATGATGCTGGTGCTTGTGTCTAATCTTTCTCTATTTTGTGTCCTCCTAGGTGTTTGACCCTCTTCGTTTCCTGCCTGAGAACGCTTCCAAGAGGTCGCCTCATGCCTTTGTGCCGTTTTCTGCAGGCCCAAGGTTCGTCTACACCTGATAGCAAGTGGACATACAGTTGAATTCACTGTTTGTAGCTGTGCTTTGTCTACTCATTTACCTGAAGACAGCCGTTAGTGGATGTGTAACCCCGTAACAGCAGCAACATCCTGCCGGCTCAACAAAAAAAAACTGAACCAAAGGTCTAAACAGAAGATGGTGTAACTCAAGTGAATAGATTAACTGTTAAATATTATACTAGTCTTTTACTGTACAATAGTTGAGGTTTCTCGCCCCGCTGCGCTGGCAACAGTACAGACACGTAATATGGTTGAGATGTCTACCTGTTCACGTGAAACTGGTTTGATCACATTTTAATGGTCAAAGGTCTGAATATTGTGATTTCAAAAACATGCATTTGGCCCCAACTCACGGTCGATCAATAGGGGTTTTTCTATGGTTGTCGCAGATATATTATGTATATAATAGGTATATACATATATATATATTAGAAATCAGGTCTGCCATTGGCTGATGGATGATTTTTTTCTCACTCAAAAAAAAAATGTAACCCCGCAAACACAACCGGGCTGAGATTCAATGGCACCAAACGCTCAGCGTGTGTGCAGCTGTGCATCACATACACACATGCTGCGCAATAGCATCCCCAATGATAATTGTCGCCCTCTATTCATTTAAACATGTCTACCATTCCAACCTTCATTTGGTATCTGCACTGCACTTGAAAAAATACATTTTTCACAACCACAATTTTATAAAAAATATGAAATGGACCATGAAAATAACCGTCAAATATGTCATACATATCTATACATCCATACCCTTAGTTATTTAGTACGCAGAAAGTAAGTGTCTTCTTTTGTTTTCATAACAATTTGTCATTTTGAATTTTCCTCTCTAGGAACTGCATCGGTCAGAACTTTGCCATGAATGAGATGAAAGTTGCGGTTGCCATGACGCTGAAGAAGTATCAATTGATAAACGACCCAAGTCACAAACCCAAGATAATTCCACGACTGGTGCTTCGCTCTCTCAACGGCATCCACATCAAAGTCAGACATCTTAACCCTGAAGCGTAACATGAAGAACTGGACACGTGGAGCACACTAATCAAAAAGGGATTAAGATTAAGATTTACTGTAGAACAATATTTTTAATATTTTACGCAGTGTGTACCACTGATTAGGAGATGATACTGTGAGGAAATACTTCCGTGATCAAATACATCTTCAGTGGAGTTATTTGCCAGGACGGAACTAGCGGTTTTATTTTAAAATCAGTTTTATATCACTAAAATGATGTTTGTAGTTTGAGCTGTATATATAGTTTGTCTTATCTGTACTTTCCTAGTAAATGAGTTAAATTAAATTAAATCTATATCTTGACACGTGTTGGTTTTTAGTTCAATCCATTTTTTCCACGCATTGACAGTTACATTTCACAACCAAGTTAATATTCAGTGTTAT
>CAESWR010000646.1:950668-967181 GCA_903171835.1 Mullus surmuletus | reverse complement strand
GGTTAAACTTCCTCACTGTTAACCCATGATGTTGCTTCTCCTCTCGATGTAATGATTTTCTTTCAGGGTCGGTGTATGAAATTTCGGGGAGTGAAGTGTGCTTTTCTACTGGGGATCTCATAAAGGTTACGGCACTTGAACTCATATCAGTTAGCTGTGAGGACATCGGCAAAAATGAAAAGTTTGAGTTGCCTCTCAGCCACTCAGGTTGGTCTTGAGCTATAAACGGCTTTCTCTTAACAGTAGTAACTGCTGCGGCCGCCCTCTGACATTTGTTGCTGTTTTCCCAGGCCTGTTCAAGGTCGTGCCGGAGGCGATGGCATATAACACCGTGGAGGAGATGGTGAAGCTTAGGCCCTTGAGCTTGCATTCCGGCCTTCCCTTCACGTTCACCTGCGGCTCCAAGATGAACTTGGAGGATTTCACGGTGGGGCCCGGGCAAGCTTTGACCATGCTCTCCATTGAGCAGCACAAAGGCGACGGCGATCGGTTGCGTTGCCAAGTCCTAGGACACCAGGAGAGCTCGGCTGAAGTGTGCGTTCCTCTCTCCACCCGAGGGGAGTTCTACGTGTGCGAGAGCGAGGAGTGCTTCACCCTGAAGGAGATCATGTCCTCGCCATGCCTGCGCAGTCAAAGGTTTCGCTTAGTCAACACCACCATGAGTGAGCGGCCCCTTGTCCTCAGCCCTGTGTACCAAGTCCATGCTATTATGAACCGTAAGCAAGAGCACAATTTCTACATTCATTAACACATACGTCTGCTATCATTGAAATAAGATCTGGGGTAATTTACTGCAAATTTATAGCTGCTTTTGAGGAAAATGCATACAGGTCTTCTTTAACTGCTACATTTATTTTGTTATTTAATATGAGATTTGATGCACAAAAACCAGAACTAAGGTCATGAAATTCAATGTATGAATAGTTGCAGATTAAGCAAGAAATAAGCATATTTAAATCCGGAAAAGTTCAACATCTCGATGCATTTATTACATACTGAAATATTAAGGTAGGTTCAATAACAGGAGGAGGACCCTTTGTTGATTTTCTGTTGTTGTTTTCTTCTTACACTGATGTTTAATTGGAAGTAGTTCTTACATTGATGTTTAATTCAGCTCTCTCTTCTTTTTCTACCGCTATTGCTGTTAATAAGATGTAATTGTTTAGGATATAATAGCCTGCTGACTTGTTTCAGGTGCATTTTTCTCAAATTATTTATCCGATTTCATCTACAGTGAGGAAAAATATGTTGAGGTTCCCCTCCAGCCTCGAGGTTGACGTGGTCGACGTCACCGAAATCTGCAAGGATGTCAACTTCATGACCCCCCTCAGTCTGACTGAGGTCATCTCCCAGCCAGATGAATCCTTCCCGGCGGTGGTGGAGATTCTGGAGGGTCCGGAGAACTGCCATCTCTTCAAGTCCAGCTGGCTCACGGAGCTCAAGAAGAGCAGCCATCTTGTTTTCCACAGAAAAGGAATCGCCCCCTCGGTTTTGATTTCCAGCTCGAAAAGCCGGACAGTGCAGAATTATTTCCTGGTGTCTCAGCAATACGGGGGCCGATTTCGGAGGCGGCAGAGAGAGTTTAATTCAGTGTTTGAGCTCTACGTAGCATCGACAAGGACGCCAGGCCTGAAGGTCACTGTCTCAAAGAACTGTGAGGAAGTTGAGGAAGAGGGCGTGCCTGCTCTTAGTGTCGGAGAAAAGCTAGAGATTATTTGCTGCAAAAAGGTCACGTCGCCCAGTGGAAGCAGTGCAAGACCGAAGCACTGCACAGAAGTTCTCGTTTGCCAGCACCTTCAGGACCCGGATGATGATGATGAAGAGGATGACGACGATGATGAGGAGCTCAGGCAGGAGGATCCGGAAGAGATTTACTTGCCTTTGTACATGCAGGGTCACTTTGTGGAGATACTCCCAGATAACAAGAAGTATAAACTTCAGGACTTGGGCAAAAAGTTCAGTTTGCCACTGGATGTCAAAGTGGTGAGCCGTGACACTGAACTCGAGACAGACCCCCTGCTCAAACATCCGTGTCTCAGAATTGAGGCGGCAATGATGGAGCCCACCATTCAAGTAAGCTTTCTTCACACGCCAGAGCTCTGCTTTGAGATCCCAGCCCAGAGACTGTTGCTGACTGTCTGTTTTAGCAACGACCCCCTACCGTGGGCCGTCGATCAACCCCCCAAGTGCCAAGTGGATACGATTACCGAAGTGGCGGACAAGTTCTTCTATGAATTTCGAATGCAGGCTGACCCAGATGCAGCACCTCCGCCTCGCCCACCGAAGCGAGACCTGTCAAAGTCTTTAAAACATACACCATCGGGAACTTCAAAGACGAAAACCTCCAAGGCAAATAGAAAACCCAGAAGCCCATCATTCGAAACTATTTCAAGTAAAGGAATGGCGGATTTGACCATAAACAGCAAAAGGAAACCCCCAGCCCCCCTGCCGCGAGTAAGTATATTTTTTGATATCAGCTGACTCCTTTTCCTGTAACTTGTCTGCAATGTCCTTGAAAGGACATCAGTGAGTTCTCACGAGATGGGGACATACTAATATGGTTATAAATATTGCACTACTTCCACATTTTACTATGGTAAGGCAGTCAGTCGTTCAAGGAAACCACAATCTGCTTACCAACTCTTTGCTTCTCACTTTGCTGCGCAGGAAATCTTAGAGGCGGATGAACCTCCACCAATCACGCCACGAAAACATTGGATGAACGCAGAGCCAGCTAACAAGGCTCAGCCGAACACCTATGTGAAAGTCAACAAATCTCAGACGAAAAGTGAGATTTTTTGCAAATCGCACCACAGAATTAAAAAAAAAAAGCTCAAACTGAAATGTAAGTCACGAGATTTGCTATTTAACAATGACCTTTTTTTTTGCCTCCAGTGTCAGCACATGCCGTCGCAGAAGAAGAAGAAGAGGACAGTGATCATGACTATGTGGATATTGACGAACATTCTTTGGCAGCGATCGTGAAGAGTGCACAAGACAATGTCAAGTATTACTGATAAAATGCGTAGTGGGGTGAAGTCTTTGGCCGATTCTCAATACCCGAACTTGGGAAGCGCATACTTGCCTCCTTGGTAGTTCAGACTTGCAAGTTGTCTTCGGGAGTAGGGACTACCAAGGACTGGAGGACGGATGGGAACAGCAGCATACTCAATGACGTCACCATCTTGTGGTGAAACGCATTCTGGGTAATTTGTCTGCGAGAGTCAGCTCCAGAGCACACTTGGTAAAGTGGGAGGATCGGAGCGGATCAAGTTGACATCCGGGGATTTGGTCTCTACTTCGTCAGATGTGAACTTGAGGATTGGAATCCTACTTGGCCACCGACTGATGACGTCTCACAAGTTCCCAAGGACGGGAGTAGAGACAAGTACGGGTATTGAGAATCGGTAATAGGCTTTGGACACTCCATTGCATGAACATTTCACAAAGAGACTTCCTCCTTCAGTGTAAAAGAAAACCAACAAACGTAACAAAAAAAATATTTGACACCCTCAACCTTTTATGGTTGAAGCTGATGCAATGCAAAGTACAAGAATGTTAATATGAGATACAGTCCATGACAACAGTTGTAAAAAGTCAATCAGCGTTTTGTTGTCTCAAATAAGTGTAAGCTTTATAGTGGTGATGACATTGTTGTATGAAATGCATGCTACTATTCCAACCAGGCCAGTTGCAATAAGAAAGGGCTTGACAAAGCAGCGGGAAGGCGTCAGTCGAAAAACCACAAACAAAACAAAAAAAAAGCCATCTCTGCAGCTTGTAACTTTACTGCAGGTTCCTCTGTTGCTCTTAGTAGTAAAACCTTTTAGTTAACAGTTTTGTTTACATAATGACAGAAAATGACATTTTGTGTGAACGACCATTTTTCTTCAAATAAATGTATAGAGATATCACTTTATTTTTCTAAAGGGGTGGGCAACTTTTAAAAAACGGCAGATCATGTAATGACTGTATGTATTCTGTGACTGAGTTGCTCAGCCTGTTTGCTAAGTGAAGCAGTGGGACCTTAAGTGTTCAATGAGATGCTGCCCAGTCAAATGAGTATGTTGCAGGTGTTAGTCAAGATAACCATCTCGTGGTTTGGATGCATGGATTTTTTTTCTTCTAGAATCACAGCTGTGTTAACAATATGAATATGTATTTCCAATACAGAAAGAGAAAAAAACCCTTTGAACTTTCTATTTCTTTAATTTTGTCTGAACTAAGAAACAAAAAACAGGAGACAGTAAGTACACGCAATAGCTTAGGGGTACAGGATATATCAAAGAATATTACACAATCAATGTGTTATTTTAATGAAAGAGAGATGCATAGCACTTTGGTGGATTCTACAGAATTAAAGATGCTTGGCAACTTTTGGTTTGAATGAAAGTTTCCAGGTGTCAAATTGAGCTCAACACTCATGAGAACTCCCACTGGAACATCAAAGGCGTCTAGTCGTAACTGTCTGTTGATTTGTAGTGGTCTTCGTCAATGGTGGAAAAGATGTGACCTTCGTTACTCAAGAAGTCCAATGCTTGCCTGTTAGATGCCAAAGAGAAAAATTAATATAGTATTTTTTCGGCATTTTCTTCCTCCAGTCAACGTTCAAACAAATTAGGGGTATGCATCAAAACAAACATTTACAGGGCAGTCAAGAGTGTATTGATAACACGTTGACAGCTGCTAAAGTGCTATCTGGAAAATCAACTTTTTTTCAAATTGATGTGTGATAAAATAATTACAAACAAATGAGGCCTGACATTTACACATGTAAAAAAGGAAATTAAAAGCAGATCTAAATTTGCTGCTCGGATCTGTTTGAACTTGCCAATTACGACACACGTTTCCCTGAGTCAGTGAACCGTGTACGTGTTGATCAATTTAACATTTCACATGCTTCCATTTCAGCTTTGTGTGGTTTTCTCAACTGATGAAACAGTAAAAACGTCATGTCCCCAAGTATTAATTCCGAACCCTTTTGACAAACTCATGTCTTACTTGATGACGGCTAGACTCATGGTTCCCAGCCTCTGCTTTAGCTCCTGAACGCTGATACCCTGCTGATCTGGGCAGCCTCTTATTAGACTCAGCACCTTGTAGATATAGAAAACAGAACAAAACCAAAAAGAGAAACAAATATCACATACTGTTCACTTACGATTTTTCTAGGGAAGCAATTTTTTCACCATAGAGCAAAGTGAAACCTTTAAAACAAACAGTTTTAATAAGCAAGCAGGTCATTCAAAAAATGTTTATTAATGATTATATTAGTTTCCTATACTCAAACATAATTATTATAATGAACATATTTATTTTCTATACTATCTCACCTGATTTTGATTTCCGGTCAAACCATTGTTAACCATATCGTTAGCGCCTGCGTAGTCCCCGTCCATGCTCCCCATTGCTGGACGTGATATTGGTGTGACATGACTGTTCATTCCTTGTTCGCCACCACCCTGGAACAGAAGAAAAGACGTTGACACCTTTCTGAGTGATACCACAATGCAACGTCTCGGAACATGTGTTTTTCAAAATCCTTTACAGTATGTCCCACTTGACGGTGGATTTATATTCTTGGTATTATCTTGCGAGAATACGCAGACATTCTGAGTATTTACAATGAGTGGCAACATTTCCTCATTTTCCAACCACAAACAGAAATCTGACATTTAAGACGAACATTTCTCACCGTGCTTGAAGTTTTGCCAAGAGCCATGTGTGCTTGAACAACCTCTAGCATATGGGAGGTGATTTCATTCATGTCCTCTAGGGGCCGGACACTGAAAGCCACAACGGATCTGTGGTTCTAGAACAGAATAAAAAATACAGAGTCTCAGTTGATCCAAAAGAACAGAAAAACCAAAAAACAGAAGCAACAACAACAAACCTGCTCACTGATTTGTCTGTAACTTAAAATTCTGAATCAAACAATACATAATCTAAAATAAAAGAAATTCTACTTTTCCTTTTAACATAGATATCTTGCTGTAATGCTCTCATTAATAGACTATGACGCCAATGCGGGACATGATGACTAAGAGTTTAGAATAGCTTGGCCACTACCATTTTAATACCAGTGCTAATGCCAAACAACCAAATTTTTTCCAAAGATAGACTGCGTAATTTCATATCGAAACTGAAAGTAGACTACATTTAAACACAACACACTAAGATGGTATTAACGGCGTGCAGACATTGAGATACAAATGCTTATTTCTGAGGGTACAAAGTTGCTGGACAGTGAACTTACCTGAAATGAACGCAGATTGCCAGACACTTTGACATACGTGCCTGGAGGCAGCACAGTGCTGTCCACACTGGGATCCTAAACAAAAAATCAAGGAGGTTGTCAAATTCGCGTGAAAGCAGAAATAATTATCTACTTATAGCTGTTGGATTGTATGCAGATAGTTCATAAATCCTTCTCTCACCTCTGTGTCTACCCACTGCTTCACGTCCATGGGGGCACCAGTCATGTCATCAACCTTATATTGGATGTTGGTCATGGATTTGTCTGTGGTCCTAATAACACCAACGATGGTCACCTAGGAAACGTCAGACAACGTCATTCTCAAACAGCATACTCACAAATCTATTTACTTAAGTTTGTTCAGCAATCACACATAACATGATGGGTACTTAAACTAGTGTGAATAAAATGGTTCCTGTATTACCATCATTCAAAAGTAGTTGTCATAAATACCTGCAGAATGTGAATGTGTTTGTTGGAGCCATGAATGAGTTTACTCTCATAAATTGTGAATGGTAATTTTGTGTTTATATTTTTGCTAATATTTCCTGTTTATTTTTGCGATCACAGTAATGAGGTCACAGGGATAGGGGCGGTGATACCTGGGTAATATAATCACCTGTGTACGGGCGGGCTGATAACAAAGGAAAGAGGGTGAGCGCACGGGAGGCCATATTTTTGTTGACCGCTGTTTTTTTTTGCCTTAGATCGCTGTGATTATTTTTTCTATCATTTTGTGCACGTTCAATAAGTTGTTCTATTTATTGAATAAAACCCATAAACTTATTTTTTGGATCTAAGCGAACTTATTTTTGGTACAGCGCGTCCGACAAGCAGCAATTCCCTACCCTCAGCCTCTTGGCGACTTTTTATCTTTTTGTTCCGGAATAGTCACTACAGTGTTGTTGTTTCTTGTTTATGTGTCTTTTTAATTATCTATTCAAGATGTTTTTAAAGCCTGCACCTCAAGGACTGCATCCAATCTCGTTGTACTTGTACATGGATAAAAGCATTCTTCTGATTCTGAATGCACTTAGGGAGGACGTAAGAAGATCCAGCCCAGGGAAAACACTGAGAATGCTCAATGACAATGACTTGTTTCAGCCAAAGAAAATCACGTGTTGCTTCCTCATCTTACCTGAGCAACCTCCACATCCCTGACTCTGAAGGCCTCCTCTGCCTGAGCGGCGGACATCAGCTGAGACACGGTGCAGGGGATGATCTGGTTGGCTCGGGCTCGCTGCAAAGCACAGACACAGACACAGACAGGTCAGCAGCTGGTACCAGCAGTCTCCCAGTTAGTCTTTTCATCCTGAGATGCACATTGCAGCATCATGACAAGTACAGTGTGAGGTTGCAAACACAGCTTTGAAGTTGCTCGTAGTTTCTGCATTGTTTCATGTCTGCAGTGATTTGCACACAAGCAGCAGCGTGGACTCCCATGCATACCGCTTTCTTCTCCCCTCCCTGGGACATGGCAGGTGATGCAAACCCTCCTGGGGACTGCGTGTATCCTCCAGCCATGCCGGACTCGGTGTGTCCCCCTAACAAACGACAGAAATGACGTCAGCTGTTGCAAGGAGACCTTTTTGTATCAAACTAGCGCCTGGCTGTCGGTGACTCCACACGCACAACAAAGCGCAGACGTGTTTGATGAGGCTAACATTAGCTGCAGTCACACAACGTCAACAAAACCACTTGACTTTTTTTTTTGGAGAGGACAAACAGTAAGCACGTCGAACTCACCCTGATTCCACATCATAATAGCAACTGTTAAAGTTATGACAGATAATCTTGTGGCACTTTTGACAGCGAAAGCGACAACAACACGCGACCTGCTTCTTGTGTCGTCCCGCGCGCGAGAATCAACCTACTGCGCATGCGCGGAACAGAAGTCCCGCGAAATCTACAGCTGACAGCCTACCGGATCAACTGACGCGTGGGTAATTTACCCCCATTTCTAGTCTGTCAGGCAGGAACATGTTGCTTCATACCAACAAATCGTGCGTTTGCCGTTGGAATGAGCGGGGTCCAACGTCCAAATACGGCTCAAATTATACGTCTATCGTGTTTTACTTCGAGGGTTGGTTCATATAACGTGTTAGAGGCATCAAGATAGAACCTGTAAGGCAAAACTCGGGTAGAACTTAGCTTCAGCCTGTGTGTACTGCCTACTACGTTGTAGAGGTGCCATAACAGTTTGTCACATCAATATATAGGGTTTCCGTTAGAATATGTACTTATAATATTTCTTTCTAGTTTGTGAATTGTCTAAAACACATTTATTTTCAAATACTTAACTTTGCTTTGCTAAACTAAGACACTTGCCCTCTGAATGAAAGATTTTAATCTATCTTTAAATAAGATATTTTGCTTTCTATATTGCTACTTTTCTCGTCTACTCTGCAAAATGGTTACTGATTCCAAAGTTTATACTCGAACACGAAATTAACGGTGATAAAAATACCGCTCCTGTAATTTGCAAAATAAATAGTTCCGATTATTTCAGCTGTCACAGAGTACATTATAAATAATATCATTACACAGTTTAAGGCCTATTTCAAGAGCTATTTAAGTGACTGTATGCTGCTAAAATGGAGGCAATGATCACGGTCGTTTGTTATTGCACTTAAAGGCTAGTATTTCATGTGGCATTCTGATCTAATTCCATTTACGACCGAAATATGAATAATCTAAAAAAAAGAAAATAGACGCGTGACGCCAAAGACACGTCATTGTGTCTTATCTCCACTTTCCGATCACACTTGGGTTTATTGACTGAGAGATCCGTGGACGTGAAATCCTCCAGACTTCCCCAACATGTCAGCTCTGAAGCTGCTCCTGAGCTGCCTGCTTCTCCAGGACGTTTATTCATCATCTGGTGAGTGGCCGAACCTTTTGTTTGCACTTTTATTTATCACATTTTGTTTTTTTTGTTTTGTTGCTTTTTTCTCTTGTGCGCAATTGTGAATTGTAAAAGTGATTATCTCAATCAGGAAGCTTTTGGCACATCACGGATTTGCACTGGGACCCAACATACGAACTGGGCGAAAACCCCCAGCAGGTGTGCGCATCGAGCGGCCAGAGACCAGCACCCGACGCGGGTCTGTTTGGAGACTATGTGTGCGACTCGCCTTGGCAACTCATCAACTCCTCAGTCCACGCCATGAAGCAGATCCTACCCGATCCGGATTTCATTGTGTGGACAGGGTATGTGGTTTTCTCTCAAATCTGCTGACTTGTGTTCAAGTCCCAAGTCCATCCCCACTGATTGGTGTTTGTCCAGTTTCATAATGACCCTGATTGTCACTTATAAGATATGTAGTAATAATAATGCATTATTATCTATAAGTTCAAGTACACAAGAACACTACAGAGAATAAAAGGATATTTTAACAGCAATAGTCACATAAAATGGGACGAAATCAGGGAAAATATAAATAAATAGAAGAAGTAAGATAAAGGGGGACGCGGAGCAGGATGCAGCATTGAAAATATGTCATTGTTGGCGGTATGTGGTTTTAAGACGTGGTTTAAGAGGAACAGCAGCCTGTAGACACATAGTGAACTATTTTATTTTTATGCTTTGCTGAGGACCTCTATAATTTATTTCCCTTTGTGTAAAAGATTAACAGGGACAATTTGCACATTTTGTTTCTCAGAGATGACACACCGCATGTACCAAATGAGGATCTGGGAGAGGAGGCGGTGCTCAGCATTATCAGCAACCTCACTCACATCATAAATCATGTTTTTCCAAGTACGTTTGTATATTTAACAGTGAGAAAACATTGGAAATCAATGTTCATGTGTTGTTTTGTAATGTGTCGCATTCATGCCCTCCTTAGACACTAAGGTGTACTCTGCCCTGGGAAACCATGACTACCACCCGAAGAGCCAGCTTCCACCGGCCTCAAACTACATATATAACAGAACAGCCGCTCTGTGGCAGGACTGGTTGGAGGCAGAGTCCCAGATCACATTCAACAAGGGTGATGAATTTGAGACCAGTTCTTCTGTTAGCTCAGATAAAATGTATGAAGACACAAACTACAATTTTAAAGCTCAGGTCTTGTGTCATTAATTTCTGCCAATGTCCCTCCTGTGCAGGTGGATATTACACGGAAAAGCTGCTGAATCGAACTGGTTTTAGGATGTTGGTTCTGAACACTAACCTCTACTATGATCAGAACAAGCTGACCCAGGACATGGATGACCCAGCAGGCCAGTTTAGCTGGGCGGATCGGGTTCTTTCAGAGGCTGCCAGCAACAAAGAGAAGGCAAGCATCTTGTCCAAACTGCTAAAATTAAAAAAGGGATAGACATGGACTGAGGGAACATTCCCAGGCTAAGTAATTATCTCATCTTTTTCCATTATGTAACGGTTAGTGCGGTGCATAAAGTGTATATTCCTCTTTTCAATACCCATTAAAGAGGTAAAAAGGAAGATGACATCTATTTATATACCATGTCACACCATGTCCCCGCCTCATGAAGAAGTACTTAACTTGTGTAAAACCAGCAGCGGGTCGGAGCTGTGACAGCAGTGCAACAGCCACAGCAATTAATCAAAGAAGAAAAACTGTAAATTAAGTCAAATGCTTTTTGTCAACTCTCCAAGCTTTGTCCTGCAGGTGTACATCATTGGCCACGTTCCCCCGGGTTTCTTTGAGAAGAAGAGAAGTAAACCTTGGTTTAGGAAACATTTCAACAAGCGCTACTTGGAGTTACTTCAGAAACATCACTCTGTCATACAAGGACAATTCTTTGGCCACCATCATACCGACACTTTCCGCATGTTCTACAACACAAAAGGTACCGCAGAGGCTGTTGCTGCGATCGTAACCGTTGAATTAGTTCTGATTTTGCTTCACTGGTGATCTTGTATTTTGTCAAATATGTTTAACTTTCATTAAGTTAGTCTTTGTTCCCACAGGGTCTCCTATTAGCACAATGTTCCTCAGTCCAGGGGTGACACCTTGGAAAACAACACTCCCTGGAGTCGTGGATGGCGCCAACAACCCCGGGATCCGTGTTTTTGAGTACGACACTTCAACTCTTCTGGTCAAAGTATGTCAAAGAGAGGCTCTGCAGCTGTACAGCTCATAATCAATCCATTTATATTGCATGAATCGATTGAAAACATACATTTCATTAACAGATTGGTTTCATTTCTTTTAACCCACTAACCAAACTCAGGATGTGGTGACCTACTATTTGAATCTGACTCATGCAAATGCCGCCGGTGGTCGCTGGGAGAAAGAGTACCGACTCACCGAGAGCTTCAGAGTGCCAGATGCCTCCCCAGCCTCATTGCACCACGTTCTGGAAGCGGTGGCTAAGGATCGCTGCTACCTGCAGAAGTACTACGAGTTCAACTCTGTCAGTTATGACCTGACAGAGTGTAACAGCGACTGCCGCATTGACCATGTGTGCGCGGCCAGAGAGGTAGATTTTGACAGGTATGAACACTGTCTGGAAAAAGAAGCAGCAATTGCAGTTTATAGTACCTTGCTGCCAGTCCTCTCAGTTGCTTTAAGTCTTTTGTTTTCTGGTATTTCGCAGTAATCATCATTTTTGAGCTTTTTCATAACGGTTATGTAAATCCAGGTCTTATATGACAATAAACATTCATAAGATATTTTCATCTTTTAAATATATCACATTTCTAACTTGATATGACTGTGACTGAGTCACACTGCCTGCCTCACTTTACTGTATCCTTTAAATAAAATCAGATATGGCTTGCAATAAAAGGTTTGTCTTATTTTATATGTGGAATATCAGTCGTTATCACACCAATAAATCTCTTGATTAACATTTACTGGACATTTGGACATATAATCTGTTACTAAGCATGACAGATAAAGGTGAATTGCATGGGGTCTTCATTATTCCTCCTTTCCCCATATCAATATACAAGCCTTAATGAGATGTTGATTACTGCCGGTAACATCATCATCGTCATTGAAAAACATGTTAATACTGAACTTTGAACTTGCTTTGACGGAATTTATTCAGTAAGTGCTTGAGCAATACACATCAACAACACTGTCGGAGTCTGAGGTGCTTCACTAAGTTCAGTAGTAGATAAGACACCTCGGTTCACATGATCAGGACCTGTTTTGCTGAAGTGAAAGGCTGCATGGCGGCATCCAGGGCTTTGCGGTGGTCTTGTAGGCCCACTTCGGTGCAGGCTGGAGCCGCCAGCTTTCCCTGCCGGATGAGGGAGCACAGTTCATCCAGCATGGCTCTGAATGCTGCTTCGTCTGCGGAGGTCGGTTGTAGTAGTCAGTTTGAGAATATGATCTTAGTTATATTAAGTGATACCATGGCAACTCACCATGTGAGTGATCTCTCTTCCACTGTGTCACCCAAAACCCGCGAACTTTCACATCCTTGAAAATAAGAGCACTCTGTGGAGAACCAGCGTTAAGAGAGTGTGGTCAAAAACCTGCCTCTGTCAAAGATGTGCTTTCATTTCAGGAGTTCAAAGTAGGATTTATTTTACCACAGGTACAGTTACAGGCTGTCTGGCCATCCCTCCATAGGTTACCATGGATCCTCCAACCCTGCAATATGGAAAGACATGATTAGCTGTTTCTCCTCACTGTGATATAAAAAGTCATCAAGGATTTATCTCAAGACTCTCACTGTAGATGTCGGAGCAGTTCTGTTGCACTCTTCCCCCCGACTCCATTTAATGCCAGTTTAGGCTTTGGACATGTCTTAAAAGGAAAATGGACATATTTATTAAGGCTATATATTAATAGATAAGAACATATCTCCACACATATCTTTTACATTGTCTTCAGTCCAACAGACCTTGAACAGCTCCTTAATCTCAGGTCGCCTAAGGGCCTCTTCTCTGATCACATGACTGGCTCCGATGGCCTTCAGTCTATTGCTGAGCTGTGTGAACTCTGGCCTTTGAAGTGAGGAAACAATGAAGTTCGATTGTCATAAATTCTTGCACATTCACAAATGTTGGCAGCCTGAGAAAGTCTGTCAGCCACGGCATTCAGATACATATAGAGCCCTGAATGGAACACATATCTTGTGAAGACATGGTTTTTGTGGGCGGGACTATTCATACACAGAAGTACATTTCAATGACTGCTTAGGTGTAGTGATAATTTACTTACACACAATAAAAAAATATATATATTTTTAGAGGTAATTCATTTTCTTCAGACATACCTGTCTCTAACAACATTGATTGTTTGTATTCCCCTTGCTGCAGCAATCTGTATCACAGCCTGTCCAACTCCACTGTTAGCTGCATTCTGGATTACGGAATCACCTGGGAGGGCAAGACATAAAAGAAGATTGTGAGCTGTTATTTTAAACAATAACTGCATGATAATGCACTTGATAGCTGTGGGTTTCAATCATCCTACAAAAACATTTAACTATTTCAATACATTTCTTTTTGGAAGAGGGCTGGTATTAAACTAAAACCTGAAAAGTTAAAAATGTTACCGGGTTTGAGGTCCTCAAAGTCCGCCAGCATCCTGAAGGCAGTGCAGGGGTTCACACCGAGCGTAGCAGCACACAACAAGGGAATGTCAGTGGGTAGTGAGATGACACCGTCCTCTGGCAGCACAGCTTCTGTCCTCCATGTCCCTATCCACACAGACACACAGAGACTATGAAATCAACCACAAAGAGACAAGATAGTAATGCTCTAGACTCAAATTCTAAAGTGGTAATTTACCCAAACCAGCATCTCTTGGGATGACCCATTCGCCTGCTTTGAGAGACGTCACCTGGCTGCCCACCTCTACAACTTGGCCCACACCCTCATTGCCGCCGACAGATGGGAGATCGGGCAGGATGGCGTAAGTCCCTGAGAAGGTGGATTTGATAGAAGAGAAATCCTTAAAAATTACAATGTTGATTATTTAATAAAAGGAGGTTTTCAAAGAGGGTTTCCTGTAAAATAAAATAAAATAAGAAGCGATTGATTACCCTGGATCATGTTGATGTCAGAGGGGTTGATTGGAGCAGCCAGCATTTTAACCAGAACATCTTTGGCACCTACAGCGGGCAGTTCCACGTCTTCTAACCTTGGGATTATACGAATAAGTAAAAATGTTTTAAAATGGAAGTTTAAATACACCATATCTCTCTGAACCCATTTCGAGCCCTGTTGTTTTCCCTGCCCACTTACAAGTTTCACCTTTTAAAGCGATTGCTGCTGCGACATTGCCTCTCAATCACCACAAAAACCTTTGAATACTAAACTTTAATCATGGTCCTCGACAAACTAGTTACTAGCCTATTACTAACAACTAAGTTATTATCAACGATTAAGCACCATAGACTGATCAACAAACCAATCAGTTTGTTGACATCATTTGCATTGGTTATTTCTGTTGTCATTCATCCATCCATTCAAATTCACAAAACTTTATTTGTCCACACAGAGCAGCAAGTAAGGGAATTGCACACAATGTTTAAAATACTGGTTTAATGCATTGTCTGGCTCATCACGTGGGTGAGGTGAAATAATTCGGCCCACATAACCACAGTGTATAGGGGAGAGGTTTAACACCTCCTGCATCACGTGTCCTCATGCACACACACACACACACACACAAACCCCAATGGCGCCACACACACATTTGATGTTTGCAACAACAACAAAAAAAAAGGTAGCAGCATCTCGACCCGAGCACCAACCACAGCCACCACATCCTCCACTTACTCCACGACCAGGCAGGGCTCCCCGTGCCTCCTGTAGCGCAGAGCCCTGCATGTGAGGGCGGGCAGCGCTGCGGAGCGGCTGAGGTGACACACGGTAGCATCGTTTCGGTGACGGGAAAGTTTGCAAAGTGCGGCAGCGAAGCTCTTCCTGTAGCTCGTCCGGCTTCCAGAGCAAACTGCCCGAAGCGGCAACCACATTGTGTGACAAAAGTGTAGGAAAAAAACCCCGTCGCTAATCACTAGTGGGTCGAACAGCGGAGTCTGCTAGCATTCGGCTGCAGCGGGCGGCCATGTTGGATTTGACCCGTGAGGCGCTGTGAGTGAGGATATAAACAGAGACCAGCGCCCCCGGCGGAGGCGTGCGGTAATTGCACGCAGGAGCATCGCACCGACTGTATGATTTACAGTAACTTAGAACGAGAACTGAGTAGTTTCCTGTCCATCTCACTTCGTTAAATCCTGCGTTGGTGTCCCTCTCATTTTCACACTGAGTCAATTCACCTTTGGTTGGACACCCATGTATAGACAGCATCTTACTTCCTCAAATTTATGGTGATTCTCAGTGATCCATGCAGGTCATCTTATCTCAAGCAAAGTTTCAACGTACATGAAGGAAGTCTAGTTGCCTACTTTGCTTGAGATTGATTTCCTCAAACTTACTCCAGTACAAGATACTATTGAGATGCTATGACTAAAAATGCCAATCATACCTACTTAGGATTTTTTTTTATCATATGAAAAACAAAAAACACAGTACCCAGCAATTTTCCCATAAAAATTACTCAACTGATTATCTTTTTGTTGGAAATCATCTGTCAACGGTTTTACAAATCATTTTACTGCAGTAAAAATGTGATAAACCTGTATCTGATAGCAATGAAACAATAAAAAGCCCACACATGCAAATTTTGGCATTTTTAATAGGAAATGGAGCAGATCTTTACATATAGAAACAGAATCACAATAATACTTTGAAAAGCCTACATGCTGCTCATCTTTGACAAACTAGCCATCAATTGCCTGAGATCAAGATAATTGTATTTTTATGGCAGTAAACATTGATACATTCATCAGTATTAAATGCACATTTTTTTGGGATGTAGCTCTAGCCATTTAACTGATACGACAGAACACCGCAAGTCAAATAGCTGATGGTCACAAACAAGATGTGCCATGAAAAGCACATGAGAAGCATTGTGATACAGAATACTTTTATGCTACAAATCTTACCCTGAGCACAAAGTTTTACAGGTCCTTGGATTTTCAAGGTATATCTAACCCATCTAACACCCGACAAATCACATTAAAACATCACTGAAGGATCAAAGAGGTTTGTTGCGATCAGAATGTCCGTCGTGGATTTCAGTTTCCAAATGATATTTTTTGAAAACTACAGACAGAGGGACAGAGCAAACATTGGATGACACACCTCTGTTTTGACTTTTGTCTGAACAAAGTCAGTATTAGTCACTCTAGTATGAGTTAAAGCTATAATGGCGTGGCAATAAGCGGTCAAATAAGCACCTGAGAGCCCTTAAAACACCCCCC
>CAESWR010000646.1:906312-917283 GCA_903171835.1 Mullus surmuletus | reverse complement strand
AAAAAAAGAAGAAATTCTTAAAACAGAATCAGTGATTACATAAGTACTCCTTAAAACAAATCCAGTTGGGTTTTTATCAAGATACCTCAGAAGCTAAATGGCAAGAATAAAGGATATCATTGATGGGAACATAAATCCAGATTCACACCACCCCAAATGTGAAAATATAGCAGTGATGCATGCGAATTATGTATGCATTGTATACAGGGTGGTTGCAATTATCTCTCATGAAGGGAGGAGTACATTTTTTGAGTTAGTGTGGGTATGAATGCCACACTAAACATTTGCATAGTTTACTGTTGACAGTATGCATGTATGGGGAAGTATTTGCACGAGTGTGACTACTGGCAGTAACGCCACCTAGTGCCTTAACATAGAAATTATTTGTTTTTATTTTTATTTTTTAAAGCAATTGTATCAAGCGGTGCAAAGTTCAGACTGCATCCTGCATATCTGGAATGATTTAAAAAAAAAAAAAATGTGACTGGAGCCTTTCGTAATATCCAACTGCACATATGGCACACATGAGTTGAGGAAAAAAAACATCTAATTACATAAAGAGAAGAGATGACAGATTACTTGACATGTCAGTTTGGTTGAGCAGTGCTGCATATCTATTGACGACTTTTCATGGAAAAAAATGGAAAACACAAAAGCTTTTGTAAAGCGTTTGCCTCAACGTGAAGTTTTGAAGACTGAATTTCTGTGAAGATGAGTATGTTTTGTCAGTGGTATGTTGTAAGGCCAAGTAGCTCTACACTCACAAACAAACAAACAGGCCATAATGCCTTCACTCTGTCATCATTGCATTGTGTCCCTTGTGAAATGATACTGTGAAATTATACTCTGAGTAGGAGAATATTGGTTAAATATATTCCGCTATGGGGTCTGTATAGAAGCTTGTAGAACTATTTAAACACAGCAAAAACAAACTACTCTGCATAAATGTGATGTGGGTATGCAATAATGGGGAGTACACATTACTTCCAAACTCTGTGAGTTAGTAATTCAAAAGTCTATACAAAAATACAAATTCTAGAATAATCTACAAGTTTCTCAAAGATGTTTACACTAAAATGTACTGTATTTACACTGTCGCCAGGACACCATCCTTTAAATGCTACTTTACAGCAGTTGGATACAAAAAAGTCTGTAGTGGTGCTGCACCTCAGCTAACGAGCTGTCGGATTACTCAGTTTTACAAGTCAGTGTGCAATAAACAGGGAAGAGTGCAGCAAAACATAGGGCCACTGCAAGTGCGGGGCATCTGGTAAGGAAACATGAGTAACAAATCAAAGGAACCAGGATCAGTTATGACTTGATGCATCCCTGAGAGGGTCACAGCCCTATAAAACATGGGATGTAGACAGTAGTTCCGTAATGTTTTGTTGTGGACAACCTTTGCAAACAAGCAGATCCTCGAGGACAATTTGCAAAACTGTGCAGTCATTTATAGGTGTCTCTTTCCTCATAACTTTAGTAAAACCCATAAAGCAATTCAGTAACAAAGATCAAAAAAACAATACAAGTGATTGGAATAAATTAATAAAAGATTTTTCACCTATCTTAAAAATAATAGTATCAACCATTATTGAAAGGCTCAAGCATTTAAATAAATAAAAAATGTACAACTTTTAAATTAGTTAAGTTAGAGGCAACTTATTGGAGTTGACTTAATTTCACAGGCAGGATCACATGTTCTTTTGCAAAATTTGTAAATAACTGCCCAAAAAGAAAATAATCATCACATTTTCTGGACTAGTCTTCCTAGAAAACAAATACTGAGGAAATCACTTCATCTTGTATGACAGGCATACCAGTGGCCAGAGGGGCCGACCGATTTCAAATTTCTGCTGGGAGCAAGACTTGATAAATCTAAAGCAACTTCCTCTCATATACAGTGCATTCTGGTCAGTTGCATACCAGCTTTAAGCATTTGTTAGGATCTGCAGTACAGTACAAAGATATACAGACAGGTCTTCCTGCTCAGGTTTGCAACCATCAAGCCAGGAAATTGGAACGCTTCAGTGCTTAGACAACTTTTTCCTCTTATCCGATCAATTCAAACTGAGCATCGTGGGTTACTATATACAATTTGATTATACTTGAACAGAGATTCTACAGCCTTTTCCCTGCATTAATGAGCATGAAGATGGCTAAATCTCAATAAGCAAACTAATCCTTCGTCTAAAAACTCAACTACTGCAAAGAGACTCGACAGCAAAATTATTCAGAGTTTGTGTGTATATATGTTGCACAATGCCATACAGAACAGAATGCACTGCAGGGACAGGGGATTCGATGTACACGCTATATAAAGAGCGAGACGAGGCATCACTGAGAATGACTGGAGATGTGGGTGGAATCGATGCCGGTGGGTGGGTGGGTGCAACAGGCGATCGCGCGGTGCCAGACGCTGAAGGCAGCTCTTCTTTAAGGATTGCCGTCGGTGGCCATGCTGAAGTCATCGGCGACGAGCAGCAGAGCCTCGATATTGGCGGCCGTCTCGGGGCTCTGCAGGGAAAGGAAGTCCGAGACGTCCATGTTGGCGAGGCCGTCCGATGAGGCGGGGTTGGTGGCAGTGCTGCTCACTATGGCGGGGAATGTCTGAGCTGAGGAGGAAGAGGACGAGGGAGCCTCCATCCTCACTTCACCCGCCTTGGGGAATGACTCGGTGGGGCAGCATGAGGACGAGGCGGCCGGATGCTGCGGGGACTTTGAGGGCTGCGGTGGAGGGCCGGGAGGGGGGGGAGGAGGAGGAGGAGGAGGAGGAGGAGGGGGAGGGGCTTCTGATGGCTGCTGCGCTGACACGACGGGGGAGGCACTCTTTGAACTCTTGTCTTTAGCAGAGTCCCTGCAGGCACACTGGCACTGGCAGGATTCCTCCTGTTTGATGATGATGACCGGCAGGCTGAGGCCGATCTGTTGGACCGAGTTGCCTGAAAAATGCAATTTTTCCACAAATTTACAAGCTCACTCATTACAAAAAACTCTCTGCTATAGTGTCATCTTTCTTTACCTTTCCAAATGTGCAGTAAAGCATATCAAATGGAATCGCAATATACATTTCAAAGAGATCAGCACCTCTAAACTGCTTGCAACAATTATCCAAAACTTTATCCACTTCCGGTTATTTAGAGGAAAAGTTGTGCTGTTTGTCCAAAAAGATTTCTCTGATTATTTCACTGCTCTGACTGTTCCAAAAAACACTTCTGACAAAATAGTGGATGCTTTCCTCCATTTCCGGGCCGTAGACAATTAAATCGGATGGCCGAAACTGAGGACGTCTGGGGCGTGAATGAGGTCTGAGTATTTATACTTGTTTCTTTTTACAGCTATTGACTATTTGGATCCCCTCCTATCAGTTTTACGATACCGTTTTACTGCTCTTGGACTTTGCACTTACTGTCATTGTTTTAGAACTGCACGTGTCCGTTTCTTTAACAAAAACGTCTTTATATTTTCATTATACAACAACGAAGACAACTTTTTTTTATCTTACCAGCATTTCCTCCCACTGGTATGGCTGTAGTGAAGAAAACCTTTTCCACTTTGGGAGCTCCCTGATGTGTCTGAAGAAAAAAAGAAAAAAGAAAAAAAAAGATATAATTAACTCACAATTTACAGCTATGGGAATACTGCAGAAGGTTATTTGAATTTCCTGTATGCAAGTTAACTCACCGCTTGCTCCGGATTCTGCTGGCTGTTTGCAGCACTGCTCAGGATCCACTGTAGGTTCTGGTCCGACATCACCAGACTGGGCTGCAGCAGGTTCTGGTTCGGTGTGATGGTGATGGTGGCGGAGGTGGGAGCCAGGCCCGAGCCGGAATTGGGGGCGGGGTTGGTGGCCAAAGGCACGGGTTGAGCGACGGCCGTCAGCGCTTCTGTCCTGGTGCCTGCGGCCATAGGCGCGGCGGCGGAGGTGCCCGGCGCTGCGGAGGTCAGGGCTGGAGTGGCCGTGGGGGGAGCGGGGACGGGCGGCGCTACGGGGGTGGTCTGGGCGGCGCCGTCCGCCTGGAGAAACGCGGGGGGCAGTGCCACGTACTGCTGAGGGGCAACATGGTTCGGAGCTTGGACAGAGGCCTGGGCGGGCGTGTCGGGGATCTGCATGAAAGCAGGCGGCTGCGTGGGGGCGGCGGGCGCGGTGACAGGGGCGGGTGTGGGGGCCTGAGAGGAAGAGCTCTGACTGGGCTGGGAAGGAGCCTCTATGACCGCCGTTGCGTGGGAGCAGGTGGATGAGGAGGTAGGATGGAGCGAGAAGGAGATAATAGCCGATGCATCGCTCAGTCCCGCTTGGGTGGGGGTCTCAAGGCTGAAGTTCTCAGCAAGGCTCTCTGAGGAGGGAAGCAAGAGCTCCATCAGTAGGGCTGGGTATTGTTTTCAAAATTTTTCAACACCAGTACTGATAGAAGTACCCTTAAGACGATACGGATACCAATTGAGTTCTTCATTTGATACCTTTTGTTGCTTCATTCAATATTAATCATGCGAATAGAAAGCAATCAGTTGTACAAATGTCACCACAGTCTCTTTATTCCTAGATCTGGCTACAAAAACAACTGATTGCACGTATTGTTTGACAGGCACTGTCTCGATACTACTTGGTTTGTTCTTACCACTGGGATGGGCGTCATCTTGGCTGACACTGTTTTCGGGACTCTGGAACATGAGCTCAAATATCTTTATAGGGGTCACATTGTTCAGGTCCAGATTCTGCGCCTGGAGGGGACAAATTGCAGTTAAGAACATCACGCACATTCTTCTTCAGACCTGAAGAAGGGCTCAGTCCCGAAATCTCACGTTAGGTGATAACAAAGAGCTTTGGAGGCTACTTCTGGTGTGCAAACTTGATCTTTTTCCCTTATGTAACAATTTACTGTTATAAAGTATGAAGACATCACACAAGTCTCTCAGCAGAGGGTGTTCAAACAGACTTATATGATGCAAAGTGCATACGTACGTTGTGGATGTTCTCTCGCAGCTCGGAGTCTGTGGAGATGAGGCTTAAGTCACTGAGGCACAGCGAGTGATTTGCATCCTGTAATTACAAGATGAATAGCAACCAATTAGACTTGCAACTGCTTTGGTATCAGGTGCTGAGTCATGCAGACAAGACAGGGCAGACAAACTGGAGAAGAGGGTAAAACTAGCCGCACAGAAATGTGAGACAAAAAGGTTTGTCATTAAAGAACAACAGTTTACTATAAAAAGAAAACTGGTAGATGGCGACAGTTTTTTAAATCTACGCAATCTGAACGCTGCACCGGGTAAAGGCACTGTGGTGTAAGTTCCCGCCTCTGCCTAAATTTGCAATTATTCACATTGTGCAGGTGTGTGGCATCTGTCTGCTCACTCTAACCTTCCGTCTTCATGTAAAAATGACTTTGAAGTGATGCGTGTGGAGTTCTAAGTCAAGATTGCTGACAGTAAGTTGCTTTTTTCCCAACATGCCGAGAGGCTGCTGCAGCGTGACTCACTTCGGACAGCGGGTGGGTGAGGGTGACGCTGAAGGGTCGTCCTTTGTCGTGGCCCCGGATGTGACTCTTCAGACTGTACTGGCTGCTGAAGGTCTTCTCGCAGCCATCACTGGGACAGTTGAATGGCTTCTCCCCTGCAATGGGATTATTTGCAGAGAGGGAAGATCACAGACTGAAAACACACTGAGAGGGAGTATACAATACTAACGGCATTAAACACGAAGAGGTGTGTTCTTTTATTTTTTTACTTTTTTTAATTTAGGCCACCATCACAGAACCACATATTAGAATGACCCTGAGGGAGCCACAAGTAATATGATCTGTGGCAGGTCTGGCAAGACATTGTCTTCTTTCAGTACACTCGAGTCGCCCTTGAGCGAGGAATCTTGGCTCCTACTGCCCAACTGGGAACTTCTAATCATTGAGGTTATTTGTCCAATCAATATGAGTGCACATGACCGGAGCGCTGTTTTTCAGTTGCTTTTTGGACTACATTTCCACATCTACTTTCTATAGGCCACGATAAAAATGTATCAAAGCCATTCATTTTGGTGGTAATATGTTTCTGGCTGTTTTGGCCATCTCAATGAACAGTAGAGGGGCGGTACTTGAGGACGGCAATGCAAGTTATATATAGCTTGGAAATAAACATGTCCCAGATAAACCAGGGTTACGTCAAACAAACTGGTAGTACGTACCCGTGTGTGTTCGTACATGAGTTTTTAGGTGATGACTTGCAGCAAAGGCTTTGCCGCAACCGTCGTGATCACACCTGTAGGAAAGACAGAAAAAATAAAGTAATGATCATCTGTGATATGCATATTTCAATCATTCCCGTTACGATAATGGCTGCCAATTACAAAAACAGACCCAAAATCAAAACACAATAATCAAAAATAGGAAAACCTTGTCAATTATTCATTGTAGTCACCCAACGTTTGCCACAAGCTACCAGACATTTAAACAGCCTTTGAATAGAATCCAATAGTGATTCAAATTCTAAAGATGTGAATTAAACCTATTTTGATAATATTTATGCTCACCGGAATGGCTTCTCTCCAGTGTGTGTGCGAATGTGCTTCCTCAGGTCACTGAGTGTTGTAAAGTACTTTGTGCATCCCTCGGACTCGCAGTTGAACGTCTTGCCCGTGTGAAGCCTCTGGTGTGCTTTTAGTCTACAGAAAAAGATACAACAGAGTTTTATTGAAATAACATTTCCAGCTCCAACTTCAGAAACTCTAAATGTATTATTATATTAAATTAAGAAGAGATGCCAAAACATTGGAGGACAAAAGAAAAGAGAAAAAAAAAAACAGCTGATGGACCCGCAGAAGATTGCAGATGAAGGTCGGTGGACAAAAACCTGAACATGCATTTCTTTTATTGGATACATTTACATAATTCCGATATTTACCAGATAAAAAAATGAATGGGCTTCATGTAAAAACTGGAGCCAAAAGGAGCCTGTCGGATGTGGTAAATATAGACACAAAAATAATCCCGCAATCACTCTGCACACTGTAAATCACACACTGCCCACAAAATCAGCCTAAACTCTTCCAAGAATTTTGCTCACATAAGAAGAAAAATCCCATACTAAATATTCAGTAAGGCGATCACGCTAAATGGACAGTGTGCTATTTTGCACCATTGAAAGATGATGTCCTCAGTGTGCACGCTGTTTTGTGGGTACTCGGCAATTTGCATTCAATTTTACACACCCAAACCTTTAGTCAACCAAGGCCTGAGCGTACTTTCATGCTCACCTGTACAGTGTGTTGAAGGCTTTCTCGCAGCCTTGCACGTCGCACTCAAACGGCTTCTCCTTGGTGTGCACGCGAACATGGATCTTGAGGCTATACGAGGTGAGGAAAGCTTTCCCGCAGCCCTGCTGATTGCACACAAATGTGTACTCGCCCCGGTGCGTTTTCTGGTGTGTCCGCAGGTTTCCCGCCGTGCTGTAGGTCCTTGTGCAGCCTTCGAACATGCACTGGTAGCGCTTTACCTGGAAAGAGGACATTGAGGAATAAGAGTTTCTGAGAGCTGTTAATATAACTCACCCGTGTAAATGAAATTAACATGAAGCTGAGTGGCAGATAAATGAACTTGTCATGATCAATTAACCGCTATTTCAAAAAGCCAAGGAAGGTGTAATATGACTTAATTCACCTCAGCAGTAAGCAGGCATGTCGTTCGATGAAATGACAGACCTAGTAAGTGTGACCTTTCAGAGGAGCTTGAACTCCATGACTCAGCCACCCGTCAGCACACGAAGCGGGTGAGCAGAAAGGACAGCGATGATGACTAAACTTCCATGCAAATGCATCCCATCTAATTCTATTTTGCAGCATCAATCTCCAGTGCAGTGCAGCCAGCGGTCTCCTTCTCTCTTCACAAAAAGGCCCTGCGGGGATGTGCATAAGACCAGTCCATTCTCATCTCAAGAAAGTGCTGTCCTGTTTTCAACACAATGCCGAGATGCAGGAAGGAGGAAGCTCTGACGCCTTGAAATAAGAACCTCTTTATTCATCTAACATTATTCCTGTGACTTTTTCCCCTAATCATCTAAGTGATCTTAAAGTAATAACGGCATGACATAAGATTGCACGTCTTCTCCAGACCTGACTAGTAGCAGAGTGATGAACAAAATTTGACAGTTACAAGTTGCCCTCTGCATGTTTTCTCTATTTGCAATTCAAAAACTCACATTTCAGTAAGAATTTAACTGGCTGAACTGTCTGACACACTTCACAGCTGAGAAAATAAATGATCCATCAGCCAAACTGTGTCTTATCTTCATCCGTTAACATTCTCACTAATTTTTCTAATACGGTGCTAATTATAAAACATGCTTGGGCGAGTGTGATGCAGCTTATTACATTCACTGTCACTGCTAAAGTCACAATTTGAAACAATTTGAATTTGTGGGCAGCCTAAAGCCATTCATTTCGATTTTAAGGATGTAGGAGAGCGCAATGTGTCCCTGCAAAGCCTCTGTGGGAGGCCTGCTACAGCTTCAGAGCTGCGTTCATTTCCCACACCATCGTGACTCTCTTCCACTGTTCAATCACAGGGAGAGAGTGCTGTGTGCTCTGGTCTCACACGCAGGGTGGGATGGGAGTGGTGATGGTGCCATTTCAATTAATAGTATTTACAGACACATAGCTGCTGAGTGCCTATGGTTGCTCTTCATGAGGCTCTCAGGAAACATCCATTTATAGGTGCAATCTTCTTTTCTCATGCTTTTCTAAGACAGCATGTCTATTTTTTCGATGCAGATAAGAATGGCTGTATGCACAACCTAATTTGCATTGTGTATCAGAGCACCCATGTTTACTTCAGCAGCACCTGATGGCAACAGTCTCTCCTAACACATGCCGTGCTTTAAGTTGACGTTTTGATTAAAAAACAGCAAAGGTCTAAAATTCTTAATAGCATCTGACAAAGTAACTTGTTTGATTTTTATTAGAGGGTTCTTCCCTTTTTCTGTGGATGATTTTAATTTACTGTCCCCTTGGAAAGTCACTCTTTGCCCATGGCCATCATCATAACAATGTCACAGAAAGTCATGATGTCACAACTATGACAAACACACAAACTGGAAATAACCAACACTGCAGAGAGAAGACCAGCCACCACAGCATGCAAATACAACCATCACAGTTCTCGTCTTACAGTGGTGCACACAGTGCAACCTCTGTTTACACAGCCGGCACAACACTTCATATTTTATTTGTCCATTCAAAATATGCTGGCAGATCCGACACGACCGATAGGCACAACGGCTTCATGAGCATGCAGCGTGGACCCTCAGCCTTTTGATGAAAAAAATGGATATCACTATAATGAGGATGTCATATCACCATGCACTGGCTCCTCTTCCCATGTGACTCCAACCCAAAGCAGTGTTGCACAATTGTGCTTCTGTTCTTGCTATAAATTTTAACCACACAAACAAGAAAAAGTACCAGGTGGTAAAAAGCAATTCCGCATAATTTCTAATAAAAGACATTTGGTATATCTCCATTTTTGTATTTCTTATTAACAACATTCCAGCTCATCTCCAGACAGCCATCTGCAACAATTCAAGCATGTTGTTCTTCTTTCATAGTACATCCCTTTAATTGAGATGGAAAATGCGCCTTGAGGAAGCAGGGTGGCTTTGTCTCAATCTAAGTGAAAACACGGTCACCAGGGCGACGTTGACAATACACACGCTGAACAACAATAAGTCAATTGATCATCAATCTCAACCTTGGCAAAACCAGTGACCAGGGTCAAGCTTGTGACCAACACTTTGTTCGCATGTGAGCAGCCTATTTCCTTTACATCTATGTAAGCTTACCTCTCTCTGCTTGGTCTCTGGACACTCGGAGTGCAAGGTGAGCGTGGCCCCCTCTATGTTGCGTGGCATTGGGGTGGAGCCCGGATTGATGGTGAACTGGATCTGGTCCGGAGAAATGGTGTGATGCACGTAACCCTGTGACATGGCGTCAGGGTCGGTCATGAAGGCCAGAGAGCCCTCCTCCTCGTCCCCATCACCTTCCCCTTCAGTCAGGAAGGTGACTCCATCTTCGTCCCCTCCGCAGTGAGCCTCCTCTTCGCCCTCCTCATCTAGGCGAATGGGGTCCCGCTCAATGAGCACTGTTGTGCGGTCGTACACCCGACCAGAGGATGATGAAGGCTCTGTGTTTAGATGTTCGTCTTTATCAAAGTGGATTTTAACTTCCTCTTCTTCTTCCTCGTCGCGCGGATCCACCTCCACCTCAAAGTACATGGGCGCCTCCGTATGAGGGCCATTCTCACTCATGGTCCCTGGTGCCTCTCCTTCCCCAGCGAGGAGGACCGCACACTCACACTGTTAACAGTCCAACCTGAAAAATACAAAGCACATTCCATTTACATGGTGCAAACCGCAAGATGGCAGATTTCCAAGTTTGGTATTTACCAGTGGTTATCAAGAACTAGCCAGTCCTAAGATCTGATTAACATTGTTCTTAGTCCATGCAATCTCCAGGCTGCGGACTCATAAAAACGCTGACTAGAAATAGCTTACCTTACCTTCTGTAATCAAATGCAAGACATTTTTTTTTCTTTAAGCACAGTGATCAGCAAATGCAGGATATTTCCAAAGTCACAGAAATCATGAACAATTGCACAACGGATTTCCTAACGCCGAGACATGCTGGGATTGTGCAAGTTTAGTTTTGCAGATGAAAGGTTTTGTAAAAATAACTCACATCCAGTCTTGTTATTCGATGGACTCTTACGGGAAATTACGATCTAAACATAACACGAGTGAGTAAAATAATGCATGAGTGGTCCTTCATTTAAGAAGAACATACGATCTTGTTTAAAAACAATGCACATAAGGACTTTGGACAGCATTTTATCACCTAAAAAAATAAGCTGTACATTCTCGGGGCCTGTTCTGGCAGCCAGAAGCAGATACTCACAAATAGCTGGACAGAACCTGAGAGCAAGTCATTGCAAC
>CAESWR010000646.1:892402-902642 GCA_903171835.1 Mullus surmuletus | reverse complement strand
TGTTGGTAAAAAGAGTAGGGGACCACAGGCTCTGGGAGGGCATCTAAGAAGAGTAGCAGGGCTTCCGCTACAGAGTGGTTACTGCCGGCTACAGGTCATTGCATGGTCAAGGACAATTCTGAAAATAGAATCTGCACATTTGCTGGTAGTTTCATCGGAATTAAATATGCTTTCTTATCCAGGGATACATCCAAAGAGTATTTGCGTGCTAATCTGTTGCTTTGCCTATGAAACCAAACACATTTTACAACAGATATGATTATTGCCAACTTTCTGTTTGATTAGTCAGTTCAAACAGTTATTGTGTGTCCAAAGCAGTTTCATCCCCTAGTGAATTTATTGATTATTTAGCTATTCTGTCTGACCATTCACATACAAACAAATTAATGAAATGCAGTAAACATAGATGCGAAGATGTAGAAGGTGACACACTAGACAATATTCATGCACTACCTTGTATCAATTTAAAATACTTTTGGAAGAGTGTTTTTGAAGGATACGCAAAGAATCAGGTATGCCAGTGTCAAGGCAGTCCCTTATTTCAGCGAATTCACTCCGGAGCCCAGGCTGCTGAAATATGTCTTCCTGCAAAAAGAGAAAAATATCAACGATGAAGTGATCATATGGCCTGAGTAGATGCGTAGTGATACTTCACTTAATTTAAATAAAAAGCAAAATCCATTGTTTACCAGAAACTCGTAAATATCAATGATAAATCAATGCACTGCTGGTGTTGAACCAAGGAGCAGCCATGAAAAATTTGAAATCTCAATTTGAACCAAATTAAATTAAGGAGCTTCCATGTTTGTCTCTATATAAAGACAGGCATGAAAAGGCCAACACAGGTGCCATTCACGTGCAATCTTTCTGGAGGAAAGAGGAATATACCATTCTTTTTTTTCCCCTCAGCAAATTATTTAAAAACAATCTTCTCACAAAACAAACTGACCTGTTTGATTCCGTTGCGGAACAAATGATCCACCATCATCCACAGTTCTTTAGGAATGTCAAGAGGCTTTTCAACATCTGCAGCATTTGCGTTTCCCAACACCTGTTGTCGAGAACAAACAACCCGAAATGAAAAACAAATACTTCAAGGACACTCTCATTGCTTCTCATGCATGATTACTTACCAGTCCACGAAGGGCCTCTTGGGGCATATCTTGGATGGGATCCCTCAGCTTACACAATGAATGGATAGAGGTGCCGTAGCAGCTGGGCAGGTAGCTTCCCGTCACAGAGATGAAGTAATCCTTGCCGCGCTCTAGGTGGAGCACTAAAATATCTTCAATCTGCTGCTTGCCTGAATTAAGCTCAGGTGCTGTCGAGGAGTTCACGAACACCTCCAGCTCAATAGTCATAGAAGCACCTAGATTTGAAGGAAAATGCACATGAAAGATACATCATTCCAAGAGTTTATTCCTCCCCCATGCATACTACATTCCTGAAATTAAATTATTAAATGTACTATTCACCCTGAGCAATGAAGCCTTTGGGCGGGTTGGCTGTGAGCCACGGTTTACAGTATGTGGGTTCATTTGGCTTCTGGATGAACTCAAACTGACACGGGACCTGCCCGTCATTGAAGAGGGTCAATGTCTCTGCCTGGTGCTCCATGAACTTCACATGATTAAAGTGGAACTGAAAGGAGACAAGAGAAATTCATCAGAATAGGAATAGGAATAATGCCTCTAAAAGGACCGAACTTGACAGGAAACTTTACCTCTTGCTTGGCCAAGGTCACAGAAGGAATACACTCATTTTCCATTTTGTCGATATTTCGGACAATCTCTTCAAAAGTCTTCTTATAGGATTCAGGGTCAATTCTCTTGATCTGTGAGGTGATGACACAACATTTGTCACATTATCAGAGCAATACCATATGATGCAGCAAAAATTAGGTTCATGGGTCATGGCTTGTGTGTGATGCCTATAATGACAACACAGAAAATGTGTAAAAAAATACAATATACATATATATATATATAAAAAAATGCTTACCCCGATGACAAGAAGCGAACTGACTGGTTTGTGGTCACTGGTTCTTAGAGCCATGTGACTCTGGTAATGCTCTTGCTGAATGTTCTTTCCTCTCCATAGGATACGGTCACACCACGCTGGCACGCGACATTTCTCACTAAATAAGGAAACCACAAATCTTAACTTAAATCTTTACAGATTTTAATTCCCAAATGGTGTGTACTTGTGATGTCAGAAGTCAGTTTGTACACATAGCAATATGATCACTGTCGGATTTGTTGGACAACATAGTACACTATTTTCGTTGACTGGTCTATATGCAAATCCTGGCGCAACTGTGCAGTGCACGTATACCGATTTGGTAGACCGGCATGTGCCACAGTGAAGTGCCGGCGCAACAGAGGGAGCGAGGGCACAGCAGTGGAAGTGATGAAGATGCACTGTGTGTACTGTGCATAGTATCAAATTACCAATAAAAGAACTAAATGAAATGAACTGTTGTGGATTATCGTTTAGTGAAAGCAAACAGATTCATTACTCAACACATCTTTTAATTTCTGCGGAAATGGGAAATAACTCATTCAACTAGCATTCAAGCGGTCCCTGGTTGAAGTCCACTCCATCTTAGATTTCAGAGGCATTTATACCCAACACAGGCACTAATCGGCACAGCCTATGCTGGGCCTGGTCCACGAAAATAAAGCTGATAATGTCATCAGCAATTTCCCAACAAAGTTTACACACCAATACAGGCATCTTTTACCGTAATAAATATGTGTTTTGAGAGTCTTTGTTAGACCTGTCACAATAATCAATAAATCAATTAAACGCACAAAATAAATGACAATGAACCCGCTAGTTTTGCCTCAATACATCGTCATGTGAATGCACGTTTGTTTTCTTCGTCTCACACTACCAAACAGGGTGGATGTCAAGAGGGCTCACTCTGTGCATCGGTCTCAGCACCTCAGCGCGTTGGTTCCATAGCGGAATGAAGGTAGCGAACCCTCCTCTGTCAGTCATCCAGTCTCTTTGTGTCATTGGGGCGATGCGGGGCCGCTCACACACACAGTGGGCCTCGTGAAAAGTTCTCGACATTCCAATTCCAATGTTAAATACTCTTGAAAAATGATAGTTTATTGCTTTTTAAAGGGCGTACTTGCATTATTATGCCATATTATCATTGCATTAGTTAAAAAACAATCTCAAAATAATAATATAATATCGTTGATCGGAAATAATTTGTGGGACAATATATCGTCTAGCAAAATTGGTTATTGTGACAGGCCTAATCTTTGTTTGTCGTGCACATATAAAATGTTTGGAAGGAATGCAGAGGGAAAAACGTTTGCAAAACTTCAGCAACAATAGGAGTTTTTCTACTTTAAATCCGCAAAAAGTCTCTTCATTCATTTCAGCTACAAATGTCGTATTTCTCAATCTTGCTGATATTTACCTCAAACATGATGCAGTGCTGAAAAACTATGTTCTTGCTTGAAAAGGACCTATCCTTCTATTTGCAGAGAGCTTCATATACGATTACCTTGTATCCCACATGTCAGAGCCAGTGTCATATTTGTAGGTGGGCTGGAAATCAATCTCTCCCTCCATAAACCCGACAAACACAGCCTCCTCATCGATCTGCCTCTTGAGCTGTGGACAAAATACGGTTGGTAAGCATCGCTGCACATGAGCAGCAATGAAGAATTAAAGTCAATTGTAAAAGTGTAGAGGTGATAAAGATACCACGGTTACCTGATCATAGCTGTGCAGCGTCTCAAAATCCTTCTTGCTGATAAGTTCTTTAACATTTTCAACCTCAAGGTCACTGATGCGGTAGTTAAGATCCCCAATCCATAAAACCACACTTTTGAGGGAAGGAGAAAGAGGCAGAGACGCAAATAATCAAATATTATCAACAATCAATTCAATAGTGATGATTAATTTTCAGCGACTGCATTCTAATACCAGTAAACACAGCACAGGTTTGCACGATACACTCTTAATGCAGAGATTGATGTTTTATTATGATACAGTGCTGCAACACGTATGAGTATAAAAAGTGTTTATTTTCACATAAATCACTGATAACTATAATTTGGGTTTCATACTCATGTTTCAGAATGGTGAGAGGAGGCTGGGTGGGGTCAAGCTGGCGGAACTGGAGACGGCTGCAAATATCTTTGAAGTCTTGATTACGTCTTTCGTATTCCTCGATATGGGCAGCCAGGTGAGAGTTGACCACACAGATGTCAGAGTTGTGGAAGCGGAAACGGATGGCTACAGCACCCTTGTTTCCCTGAGAGAGAGGGAGAAACAGAGAGAAAACGTTTAACATGGGTTTTCCTGCTTAACACGAACTGGACAGTCATTACTGCGGCAAAGGATCTCACTGGCATTTAAGGCAACGTGGTCAAATGGCTAACCTTTTAAAAGAATTGCAGCGTATTTATATATTCTAAGATCATATCTACTCACGGACCGTGGAAGCAAATTGATGTTGTCTGAGCTATTGCTATTTGCAGTTTTGTCTGTGAAATGACAAACTGTCGACAAAATGTCACCTTCTGTTTACCTCAATTAATTTGCTTCAAGAAACCATATGCTTCAAAATTTTATTCTGAAACGTGACCAATGACAATAACTTAACATTACAAATGTCCAGTTCTAAACTTTGCTTTTGAGGTACAACTGAAAACACCAACTCAATAAAGTAATAAAAGCAATAAAATCAGACATTTTGGCACCTGATGCCTTGAGGTCGATTTGAAACATTAAAATGAACAAAGTGCCTTTTACTGCATCCTGTGAACTAAAAACAGAGTGAGTGGTAGCGTGGGTTATCAATACCAAGTGGAAGAGAAGAAAAAATAAACTTTGCAAGAGTAGTTTAGCTGCCTGGTGTTTTGTGAGCCACCGGAGGAAAACAATGAGGATGAAAGTGTGCCTGAAGCGTGGGCTCCAACTCCAGCTGCTCTCAGCAGCTCAGTGCTCCATCTAACAAACAGCAAAACTGTGTGAGGAGAAAAGAACTGTAGAATCAGCCCTCACCATCCTTCCCATGATGCCCGTGCCCACCGTCTCAGCCTCCACATCAGAGATGAATTCGGCATGCTCCTTCTTCACATAGAAGAGCAGCATGATGCCCACCAGACGCACTAACTTCACCTGCAGCAAAGGAGGAACACATTAACAAACATCGTTCCAAAATGCACATGAAGAAAAACAAGAACTGAGAAGAATATAATCAACAGGGTGTCACCGTGTCAATAGAGTTACCTGGAAGTCATACTAAAGTACCTGTACTCGCAATCAACAAACTAAAAACACTAACAAAAGTATTCAGTTTGGACGTTTCCCGTCAGTCTCAGATGACAATATTTTAAAACTGTGCAAATAGTGGAAATAGACTGTCGACTGAGGATGCAACTCTGGTCGAGGATTAACTTGACATCTCTGCACTGGCTGTGTGACATGCATTCACTGGAAGACCCACGATGACACGAAGAAACAGTCCAGCTCACAGAAAAGGAAGTTACAACTCTACAGTCAGCACTCTGAGAAAGGGGAAGCGGGTTAAAGCCACTGCACAAAAGAAAGATTTGATCTATCACTGTGGATGGATGACAGTAAATGTAAAATTATCATAACACCCTCAGACTTTAATGGAGCCAAGTTCTTCAACAAAGTGACTTGAAAATATTTTCAACATGCAACAGTAAGACAGAAAAACTTGATTAAAAGAATAAGGGGCTTCCTTACTAAGGCATATTTGCCATCCGGGTGCAAAGCGCTGTGCACAGCGCCCTTCCACTCCTGCTCTTTGTGGGTGTCATTGAAGAAGAAAGCCTCTTTGCTGAGGTCAAGTTCCTGGAAACTAGCAAGAAGGATACAAAGATTGTGATAAATTCAGAGTTCTTTACAAAGTGCCCTGAGAGTATTCTCCAAACTCTGACACTCTTCAAGAGCAAAGCAGGAAACTGAAACGTAGGCAGGATTTGTGGGCACAGTTAGGAGAATCCAAGGGAGGGCACGTTCTCCTACTTAAAAGCGGATCAGTGCACACATATTACTGTCAGATGTTTGAGCAGTATACGTCTGTCTGTGTAATGGGATTAAGCAGAGCTATTCTTTGGCGGTGGGCCGATGTTACTCACCCCACACAGTACATGTCGGGAGGGCCGGAGGTGCAGCTCAGCCATGGATGAAGGCTCTCTTTTGGCGTCTGACCGTTCACATTGTAAGTGCCGAGGAAGAAGCTGCAACGGGGGAGGGCGCAACGAGGAGTGGGCACAGAGGAGAACACAGAGTCAAAGTTTGTTTGAACAATATACAAACTATTTGACTGAGTTTTCTTCTGTGGTGCGGACTGTGTGCAACCCCTGCAAAATCTATCCATTCCGACATACTCAATTAAAATCAATCAGGATTGAGCAGAGCAAGTTACATGCAATGCCAAGATGGGAAAACTAGATATGCACAAACACAACTTAATGAGTAACTGTGTTATTTGGTATATACTAATAAATCAAACTGTGATTTAGCAAAACAAAGACTTCAGCTGAGCAGATACGGCAATGAAAAAAGAAAGCTTCAGCACTGAACGCTGCTGATGAAAAAAAACAACTCTTTTGTTTTTTTCCTCAAAAAGGTCAGCTTCCTTATGCTCTCCAGCCTTCTTCTCTGAACTTCACACGGCTGCAGCTCTGCTCTCGCTGCTCTACTGGTGCTGCATAGAGCTCTTTAATTAATTCTGATGGCTGTTGCACCGACAATTTCCTGCCGTGAAGCATGAGCTGGGGTACATGCTGCAAAGATGCTGAAGTTGACTTTGAGAAAAAATCAAAAGCTTTCAGCCAAAACACAAACGACACCTTCCTACCTCAAAAACTACTTTTCTATTAAAAGTTATTCTAAATTAGTCATAATCCAGGCCAATTCTTAATATTTGAAGTTTTTCCCCTTGTTGTCTCTTAGCTACTTCTTTCAGGGGTTGTGAAGGGACAGGAGAATTCCCAGCAAGAAGTGAGCTAAAAGTGGGAACGTACCCCCGGGGGAGTTGTCAGCCAAACACATGACTACAGACAATTCAGAGATGCTACTTAACATGATCTCCCAGTCTAGTTTGTGGGGGGAGGTTAGAGCCCACAGGGAAACTTGGTTCAGACAACATGTAAAACCCACACAGAGCCAAACATGGAAGTGTAACAGCTCTATGGGACTAGACTTGCCACAGATTTGCTTTACATACACATAAAACTATGCACCTCTTCATGCAGCGTACAGGATGTTTTCACAAGTGCCCCTCGTATTCCTTTTGAATTCTTTGCCATTTTTTTTTTAAATACAACTTTCGTGGGACAGATCTACCAGCAGGAGGCAGTATGGTCAACAATTAAAATATGCTGTGCTTCAATGGGCTACTAACGCTGGAGTATTCTTTTCAACACATTAATGGCACAAAGAGCAGAGATTGTGACAGTGGAGCTTGTTTTAGCAAAGAGCTATACACACAGACACACAAACCAACAAATGTTGACTCAATCTTAACATTCAACACAGTTTAAGAATAACTTTATGGAAACAAGAGATCTCTTTTTTTGTTTCCCATAAAGTATCAGTATGGGTGGTAAGAGCATTATCAAAAGTACATCAACATTTTAAAAAAGTCTGTGAATTCAGTTATGTTAATATTGAGGAAGAGGTCAAATGTGTCATTCAAGCTCAGAATGCAGCAATTCGTAGAAGACTTTTAGCAGAAAAAAAAATGAGAGGAACCTATTCGCATTGTCTAGGTTTCACAATGTATCGAAGCATCAACGACATACCAAAGGAACAGAAGTTATGAACCCTTTTACATATGCAACAAAACTGATAATGATCACCTTTTGTATGTGGGTGTGTCATTTTGCAATTTCCTTGTATGACGGGAAAGAAAACTGAAACAAACATACCTGAAGTTCTCCCGGTAAGTGTAAGTGTCTTCGTTCTTCAGCAGCTCACACCTGATGAGGTTATCTCGAAGGCCAAACTGCGGCATGACCAGTATCTGAGCTTTGTTGGCTGGGGTGTGGCTGGAGGAGCGCACCAGGTCATCCCGGTCGTCACGACTGGGGATGCCTTGACTGCACAGAGGAGAAGAGATCATAGGTTTGGTGCTAGGCGGAGCAGAGACACACCGAGATAGAAGCAGAGTCATTTTGTCACAATGGTGTGATTTTGAGGGGGCAGAATCATCATCCGTGTGTATTTGCCCTGCATTGCACATATTCTCCTTTCTAAATATGAACAGAGAAGAGAGACTTTTAACCTGCTCCTTAATAACAGCCTAATGTATGGACATCACCGCTAAAACAGGAAGCCCAGGATATGCAGCTCTATTTTCATGGCGTCAATATGGAATGGAGAGGAAGAAATAGAATATGTCTGGACCATGTATTCTTCCAGGAATATGCTGTAACTTAATTCCCTTTTGGCAAAGACGCTCTTTCCACATGCGGCTGCAGCAGACTTCAGCTTAAGGAGCTGATCTGAACCACCTTGCGGCGCTTTACAGAGCAACTTGGGCTGAAATAAAGCCATCACCAAGCCTGTTACATACCTGTTATATGCCTGCATGTTTCATTCTGATATCTTCAAATATAACATTTTTTCTCATAGTTCAAACACAGACCACATTGTAAAATAATACTGAGCTGAAAACGTAATTGTGAGCAGAATGTATTTTAAGAAGGTTATGATGAGGATGCCATACAGGTGTTTGATGTTACACATATGTGGCAAACTTGCTCCAAAGTGAGTGTGTAAATCAACCTACTCATCGCCTCAGAGCAGCCAAAGACAACCACGCACTCTATTGCCTCTGGAATCATATTAAGTGAACTACTTAACCTAATTGTAGTATCTAATGTTGCACTAAGGGATGCCATTAAATCAGTCGCGGCAGCTTCCGTTTAGTCTTTTGCTGCTGCGGCTACCCTGTATGATTATTCTCCAACTGTGTTTTGCCCTGGAGTGCCACTTTGAAGTGACTAAGGGTTTAAAAACATTTTGTTTATAGTGGCTTACTTTGTTTGTGCTACAACATGTAGGTTTTAAGTTTTAATCTAATTAATATTTAGACATTTGGAAGCCTCGAGTACAGCATTTTGTCAGTAGAGACAAATAACAAAGTGGCCAGGTCGTAAAGCACGGCCAGATTTATTGTCTATCTTGCTAAAAAGGGAACCATAATTTACAAAACCAACACTATGCTGTATTGACGAAGACTTGAAACTGACAATTGAGACTGTAAAGCTGTAAAGACAATATTAACTGAGGTGATAAATCACATGGGATGGTGGGAAGGACTCCTGGCTATTAAGCAATGCAGCTTTCAGGTCTTTGCATTTCATTTGTGTGGCATGTCCCTGTTTTGTTCTGTACTTGCACAAGAATACACATGTGGTCTTTGCAGATATTGGATGACGAGGAAAGTGTTTGAACAGCATTATACCTCAAATAATGTTGTGAACCAAAACATTCAAGCAATCTCTCTGCTACTCTATACTGTAAAAAGATGGGTACATAAGGTGTGTGCTGCCTTGACAATCGCAAGATTTACTACAAAATACCTTACCTCTCAGGGCTGGTCTGTCCTCTGGACTTCTGTGTCCCACTGTTAGAGCCTTTGTCCCCGTCTAAACTTCCCTTTTTCTCAGATAACTTATCTGTTTGGAAAGAGAAAGAGAAGGCGAGTGTATGAGGAATTTATAAAAGGCTTTATCTAAAATGATTCTTCAGAGTGTTAAGAACAGAAATACCCGCATTGTTATTATTTCATGCTTACATGATGCCAGTTAAGTCAGATGTGTCCTTTTATTTGTATTTGCTGCAGGAAAACTCAGATATCACCTGAGAATCTGCAATGGACTTTTACCAAAGGTCTGGGAGAGATGACCGAAAACAAATACACAACCTCTCACAATCAATCATAAAAATGCCACGTCAGTGCTTAGTGGCTCTGGTCAGTAAACTGAGTGTGTTGTGCTGTCGAGTACAGTTACTGCATCCCAAGTAGGTGGGTCTAATGGGCGGCAGTATGAGACAGCATGGCCCCTGTCTCCTGCTTGGCAGGGAGCACAGCTGCCTCCTGTGAAAAGGAAAGTCAGGTTCTTTTGGCAGGGAATTAATTAATTAACAATTTGTCAATTCCATAAAAAAAGAATGAGATATTGGCACAATGGATTAAAGATCTTCTAAAATCATACAATAATAAAAA
>CAESWR010000646.1:865201-887529 GCA_903171835.1 Mullus surmuletus | reverse complement strand
TTGCAGTTGTAAACTTGCATGTGTAATGTTTTTGGCAGCCTGGCTAACGTTTCACAAATCAACATTTGTTGTAAATCCTATTTCTGGAAAACAAAAAAAAATCATTGTGTTTAACAGACTGGACCCATTTCCTCAGCAAAGAGAGTTTAACCTGGTTCATTGTTTGCCTACTGAAACACACTATCTGCCACTTTGAGAGGAAAAGAAATGACCTACTAAACCCTAAAATAAGTCTATGGGTGACAGAAGTAAGTAAAAGGTATCAGCATTTGTGACGCTTTCCTGTTTGTGGCAATAGGTTCCACACTTACAGAGTGCATTTTTCCATGACTCTGGTCTCTTATTGATGGCGGTTAGTCATTCATTTTAAATATGTCATACTTAAATTTCCAAAAGCAGAAAATCCTAAAAAAAAAACAATCACAGGATGTCATGCGTTATATGGGGAATTGTGTCCTGATGTACCGCTCCAGGCCCGGTTGACCTCGCTGAGGAAGAGTCTCGAGTGGGACCCGAAAGGAAGCCTGATTTCTAACGTTTCCTCCTGGAAGCTGATTCTCACTCTCGTGTCGGCACCTAGAAAAACACAGATAAAAATGGAAAAACATTCTCATCAGGCGGGTCAGGCGCGGCACATCGTGACCGAGCCACTGTCCAATCTACGTGAATATGAGGCGACTCACCAACAACTGCAAGTTCCTCTGGTGAGGAAACTAAAGAGTGAAAAGTGCAATGTGAGATATGTTGACCAGTGGCGATTTAATGTCTTCATGTCGTCATTTTGAGAATACTATATCGTTTAATATCACATTACAGACAACAAAAAAACACCAAAACACAAGCTGCTCACCCTCCACAACAACAAAGTCAAGGGAGATAGGGATGATATCCTCCAGTGACACATCATCAGCAATAATGGCCATTCTTCGATGGGTATAAATAAAGATTCTACAAAAAAAAAAATCAAGACTCATTTTAGTTGGATGGTTTTTGAACTATATTTCATATGAAACATGTTTAGATAACAGGCCCTGCAGTATTAGTGACATGCAACATGCTCTTTTGGTTATTGTGTCAGTTAGGCCGATACAATTTTGTGGTCATTCAAGGCCGCTTTGAGATGTTTCACTGGATTTCATCATGCTGTGACCTCTTTGCTAGAAATGCGATGGACTACAGGAGACTGTGAAAGATCACCACACACGAAGCCTCGTGCTTGCTTAATAAATGAAAAAACTCACGCGTATTCCTTGGCAGACTTGACCAATCCCAGCAGTCTGCTCTCTGCGGTGTCATCGAAGAGGACGTTGCATTGCGCGGCATGTTACGTGAGAGTTAAGGGAATGGCAAAACATCACTCTCATCTGTAGTCATGAGTTCCTTCAGTGCGACTATTAGTTGCATATAAAATGCTTTGGCATGTGAGGTGACAACAGATACGTTAAGACTTAAAAAACATTTGTTGGTATTTCCTTTAGAAATTAATAAACCCCAACAAAGCATTAGGATCAGTAGTTCACCATCGCTTTGTCCCCTGTTCTATAAATTCATGCGATACTGTGATAATTATAAATACATGTGTTAACCCCAATGATATGTGCAATCACAACCTGTCTGACAATACCAACACTATTTTTAAATGACAGCCTTTGTGAGTGTAAACCTTTGCATTCTATATTATACAGTAAAAGACCAATGGATTTATGTTACGCCACAATAATTGAAACTACATGACAGTGTATTGACATTCATGAACACTTATATCGCACTTATAAGAGGACATAAACCTGCTTCTAACCTTGCCATGCATCTAAAGGAAGTATCCACCAACTTTTCAGAGAGTGGTGAAGCAACGCTGCCACCTGGTGGACGAACGCTCCTACTGCAAAACTTGGCTCGACATTTGGGTGAAGTCGCGCCCGCTTTGCCAACAGTTGAAAACTCAACGTGTTCGTGGAAAAAACAAAGTGAGTGACGTTAAATCACGGTCACGGTTAAAGTCGCTGCCTGTTTCTATGTGCGGAAACAACATCAGCGGCGTGGCCACTTCCACAGGCCTCGTCGCTCCTGTCCCACGGATCCCGTTCGGTGAACTTTGTTTCGAACAATCCCTCGGTTAAAGGGCTGATATTCCACACGTGTGCGAGAAAAGGATACTATAATGCAATTTTCTGTCCCCTCCAAGGCATCCTGTATTGCTCCGGATTGATCCATAGCGGGTTTGGAGACAACTTGGACCTCCACGGGGAGAAAAAAAAAAATCCAAAGCACCTCGAGTGGTCCTCAGGCAGCCGATATATCAAAAATCGATTAATCGGACATTATCTCGTCCCCCCCCAGATGTTCTGTCCTCCTCCTTCCGCTGCTGGTCCGACCCAGGCTGCCACGCACCGACTCGGAGCCTGTGTGTTCTGCACCCTGATGACGTCACACCCCGCCTTCAAGATCGCTTTGGTTTTGGATTAGGCCTCACTGCGAGTGATCCAAAGGGGATTAAGTTCGGAAGTAGACTTTCTGATTATATCAAAGCTTTTCCAGGTGAACGAGCCGCACACGGGTTAATGATCACAGCATGGCTCAGGCTGGACAAATAGGACCGTTACTCGGAGTCGGCCTTGGTGCAATACTTTGCACTCAGAGTAGAAGTGGACTGTTATTACTTCATGTATGTAGTATGTAGTATATTATTATTGCTTCTCCTTGCATCATCAGTCTACAATATCAGAGTACATGCTCACTTTCCTGTTCATTTGTACTGCAAATTCCAATATGAGGGAAAAAAAATAGAGCACGTCTTTCACTTGATTGTTTAATTCCATTTTAGATACAATCATTGTATTTTTTGTACATGAAACTATAACAAAGTCTGAATTTCATTCAACATTTACATGACACCGTAAAATAGATTTCATCAGCCACATTAAGACACATTACAGTTCACAAAAATGTTTGACAAAAGATAACAAAAACGAACAAATTGCACATTTAATTATGACCTAGAAATGTCTAGAAAAAAAATCAGCAAAACTTTCACAACACCTGTAACAGCTTGACATCTCTGTTGCATAAAGTGCATAATAGTCATAGCTGCGCTATTGTCAAAATGGCTTAAAGGATAGAAAAAGTGTATTGAATAAATGTTTTTAGGACCACGTCATCTTGGATTTAATCTCCATAACCCCTCTGAAAAATAAACACAATTAACCCCCCCCCCCAAAACAAATCACCTTGAAATCAATTTGAGGTTGAAAGGCACAAACAAACATAATCTTTTGGCATATCAGTGCAACTGTTGATAGAAGATATTTGAAGTTATTGGGTAATCTACCTCTTGTTTAAATGCATTATTTCTTTCATCAATATGCCAACAAATTGTGGAGTTATGTGAAAACTGAATTGCTTATCTGTCTTGATTTGTCAATATGTTTTTAAAGATACATATATATTTATATATATAATTTTTTTTTCCCCATCTAGAAATACTTTCAAACCCATCTTTCATCTGTCTTGACCCAGAAACAAAATATGATCGGGAATTTCATAAAGAAACAAGAAACAAAATCAGCACTGTAGCTGAGGCTTCATATAATTCCAAACATATACATAATGACATAATGAATAACAGTGAGATAAATTGGTGTATATAAAGCTGAGTTATCCTGTTATTGCAGAAGGGACCTGAAACAAACCTCTGGTGTCTCAGTGACCCACAAAGCCTGAGCGAGTCCCTTTTCTGCCGCTCACAGCAGAAAACTGATGGCAAGCAGGCAAAGTAAGGAAGCAATCACTTCTGTGTGAAGGTGGGGGCCTCTTGTGGCAAAAGAGGGTACGTTCAGTGTGCCGTTTAAAAACAAGCAAGAGGTTAAAGTGGCATTGCAGCACTCATGGTGACACGGAGGCTGGACGTTGGCTTTGCATGTAGTTTGATCAGAGCAGTTGGTGGTACAACCTGCCGTCCACTGGGTGTTACCACCTACGGTCTCCTTTTTCAGCTAAAGAGACAAAAACGTGTGAGATGGATGATTGCTGGAGCCTATGAGAGGTTGAGTCTAAAAATTTGATATTTCAAAATAACTAATCAAATAGACTAAATTTGCATCTTAAAAAAATGGTAGCACTCACCTGACAGTGTTTGTCTGTGGAGGAGCATTTCTGAAGTGAGTTTGCGAAGGTAGTATAGCAAGTCGAGCCAGTACATTGACCTTGATTGCATTTGTTTGCCTGAGAAAAGATACAGCGGAAGGAATTATACCGACACACCCACACACACTGGGTCTTCCTTGCATGTTTGTCATAATGATATACATGCGGTTGGTACACGTTGTAGATAGATAGATAGATAGATAGATAGATGGATTAAAAACATTCTTACATTATCGGCAGTTGTTGGGATAGTGACTGTTGTTGTGGTGACCGTTGTTGTAGTTGTAGTTGTTGGCATTACTGAAACAAATGATAAAATAGTAGACAGACTTAACATACTATTGAATGGAACAACGTACACTCATTTTAAGTCCTTCAACAGGACGAGTAAAGATGTAACTGCTGCTTGTGTTCACCTGTCGTGGTTGCCATCATCATCATGAGAGCAAATGTTTCGTTCAGGCAGCCGGTGGACTTGCAGCAACCCACAGAGCAGTTGGTCCGAGAGCTGTTTCCGCAGCTCTCGGCACACGAGGCGACACAGCTCGCAACGTAGCACATGTCTGTCTGTTTTAGCATCTGATAAAACGCAAAACGACTCATGAGGTGACAAGGTTCTTTCTTTCATTTGTTCTTAAATATGGCACTTACATTGTGTCTGTTTGTGTGTGCATCTAAATACTTTGTGTGGTATATCTGCCCACCTGACAGTAGCAATCCTCGGGACAAGAGGTGGCATTATTACTCATGTACATTGAGTAGCAGTCGGAATAGTTGCAGGTGAATGCAGGACAGTATATCTGCATTGGGGAGAAAATCAACAGCAAATCATACATAATGAAAAGGATCAAATCAAATATAAAACAAGCCATTTATGAGTAGGGAGGTGGACTTGCCATGTTCATTGAGGTAAGATTTGACATGGCTGTTCCATTCATATCAGCCATGCCTGCGATGAAAAGTTAGATGTCAAAATTAAACACAGGGAATCAAGTAGTCCAATGAATAATTTGGTTTAAAAAAAGACCTACCAGTTGTTGCCTGCATGGTGGACATCATTGAACCCGAGCTTGAAGCCATAGGGGATGATGGGCTGGTGGGACCTGAGGCTGTGGTGGAGGTAATGCTGGGCTTGGCCATCATGCCTGTGGAGATCAAAGACGTATCTCTAGAGTCAGCAATGGTGGGTCAGCTCAGATGTGACATTGGCAGTGGCGGCTGAAGACTCACCGGCGGTGGTTGCAGAGGAGGTGGTGGCCATGGAGGGCGGCTGGGTGAACGGACCAGCCTTGATGGGGGACTGCGTGGTGGTGGCCATGACGGATTGCATGGTTGTAGTGGCTGACTGTGGGGTGGTGGCCATGACGGATTGCATGGCTGTGGTAGGGGACTGGGTGGTGGCCCCAGGCGTGGTGGCCTGGGTCAAGCCGCTTGCTGTGCTTGCGGAGCCGCTTGTTGTAGACTGGACAGTAACAGCTGGCGTGGCTCCTGGCATGGTGGTGGCGGAGGCCTGCGTCATAGTAGCGGCCGTCCCCCCAGCACTCATGGTTGTGGCCATAGTTGAGGCTCCAGAGACAGTGGTTTCACCCGACACTAATACTGATGACGTAATTAGTCCTAACATGAGGAGGGGCACGAAACCTCTCCGCGCTGGCATTCGGGGAGACATAACATAGCTATTTTAGTGCAAAAAAAAACAGAGCTGGATTTAAAATGCATTGATGGTATGGAAGTAGAACCTGTTGATTTACATTGTAAAATAATTTTAATGAACATAACTCCTAATTAATCAACATGCATTTTTGTCCAGACTGAGAATGGATTGCTGTGAAATCACCTATTGTGGGTGTTATCAAACTGTTATCATACTGCAATCTGAAGAAAATAATTAAAATAAAGCATCAAAGGTTGTGGCATCCCCTTACGGGCCAATTTAACTGCAGCAAATACAAAGAGTAGACAGAGCGTGTGCCTATGAAAGGTGGCACCATGTGCAGTGTTAGTGCACAGTAACCACGCCAACATCATATGCTATCTTTTATTCATGAGAGAGTTATTCAACAGTGACGCATCAACTTTTCCGTAATGTTTTTCTTGATAAACAATCTTTTGTGAGACTAGGTATAACTCAAACAGAATATATTAGACTAAAAACACTACATTTTTCAAGTATGATTGGTTAGTGTGGTTAAAAGCTCTTCCTCATGATTTGTCGTTGAGCAAGGCATTCATCAGCAGCTCCGACTCAATAATACACCTTATGTAAACATGTGACCACTGACAGTGATTTTAAGTAAGCAAATACACACTCATACCTGCATCCTTTATGAAAGTGGCGGAGGCCATTATCACATTCGACTGAGAGGGAGAAAGTCCTTTGTCTGGTCTGCAATGACATAGTTCCTGTAAAAATCCTCATAAGGGAGGGGTAGATCGTACTAACATGAACACCTGCCAGGTGCATTCATTCTAATGTCTACAAAGTTCTGCGTTGGCATGACACATTTCAAATTAATTTGAGTGATAACAAAAAACATCAAGAATGGATGGAAATGTGGTCAGAATCCAACCCTGTGCTAATAGGCCTCTGAAACCCACCTGGGCAGTTCTTTTGATCAGTGAGTACTAATTCATTTGTGGTCTCTTTTTACAATCCTCTAATTGCTTCCTGGAAGCCGATCTTATAATTGTTTGGTTGGTCACAACAGAAACTGGTGAATTTGAGATTTTAAAGCAGAGTTTCCCTCCTCCTTCTTAGTGACAGCAAGAACCAATCTCTCCCTCAGGACGTTTTAAGTTTGAGTACGATAAGCAAATAGCAGTTGTCATCCCTTTCATGGGGTCATTCGAACTAATATTAGTTTTGTGACACACAATTATATAATTTTTCCCCTTTGCAGGGATTTATCACAGAGCACAATTAAAATGTGTTTGTTCCTTGATCAATCCCCTTGGGAGAAACACAGAGCAGTGCTGTTTGTTTTTTCCTCCCTCCCTTGGATCCCCGTTTGGCCTCCTATGGGCTCTACACCCTGGAAACTGAATGACAACAATGGGCATTTTGGTATCTGAATCGAAATGCAGGATTAATTGGGAGGCAAAAAAACAAAGTGCATATAAGGATACAACTTCCTGTAAGTTAGATGAAAACATATCTTTACGCTGTCATGCCACCAATGACTCTATGTTTTTGTCTCCCGACACATTGGCCTTTTCTACAATATTGTTGTTTTTGCAACATGCAGAAGACCTGATTACTGTTGTAGCGGATTAATGACAAAATAACACTGATCAGTTTTTACAGATATTAAGAAGTTTTTAAATGGACTGCACTGTCCTCACTAAGGGTGAATCAAATAAAGTTCCAGGAAAGAATAGATGGTGCCAAAAATAAAATAAACAACGTAGTGTTGAGATAAAAGCCAGCTGAGACAGAAATGTAATGTTGTATAAGTCCATACATGGGGCATGTCTGGATAAGTATGATAAAATATGACCAGATATCATAAATTATTTACAAAATTGAATATATTTTTTATTCATTTTTAAACTTTAATTTATACGGTGTTAAAATCACTGCTTATGTTCACCAAACTAATTAATGACGATTTTTAGTTTGTTTCCGAATGTAATAATATTGCACAAAAACTGAACTCATATTCACTGGCTGTTATTCCTGGATTGCATGGTGAGCCATGGCCGAAATAAAAATCGTAACTACAATGTCATCACCAAAAGCAGTATAATTTCATTTTGAGCTCACTTACCTTCCCTGGGCTTCGCAGATTCCTTTTTGTCAGCTGTGGATGAAGCGAATGAGTCTTTCTGTAGCCGTCCTTTCCACTTTCACCTCCCCCCTTCACTTCCTGCTGACAGCACTGTAGTGGTAACGTAATAAGTGGAAACTCTCACCTGCACAGCTATCAGAGTGAGAGGAGGAGACTAACGGCCTGCTGTTGCTGGGTGGGTCTCAAGATGACATAGAATCGCTGTGGTAATGACGCCGAGAGGGGAAAAAACTGGCATTTTCACAGTGGGCGGTTGAATTACACATCAAAATTGAAAACAACTTAAGTTTTAGTGCTGCGGTGGCTCAAATTATAGGAAGACCAATCATCTAAACATTACTTGAGAATTTCTTTTTGCATACATTACTGACGGAACATTTAATAATCCCAGTTGGCGTATAATTGCTTGGAATTACCTTTGAATGGGATCAAAATATTTTGAAATAGTGCTTATTTGTGTCAATTTATTAAAGAAGAAAATACGTTACAGTACATTCCAGTGTCAAGTTGCAATGATGCGCATTTCCTGAAACCTTACACCCAACTATTAAAACTCCCTTTTCTTTTTCTAAATAACTCGGAGGATTTAACATTTTCCACCCTATAATTGTATAGGTGATATTTCAGTCCCCATTTGGGAGGTTGTATATGGAACCTCTGGGTTTCTGTTCAACACAATGTGAAATCAGACCCCCTCTCTCGACCAGCCATGAAACCCCCACAGACTACAATTACCTCTTTGTAGCCCGGAGAACATAGAATTCTTTGGGCACGACACAAAAAGGGACCTGCACAGTTCAGGTGACAAAAGTCCGGACTTTTCATTGCAGCTGCATTAAACACATGAAATGGGCCTGATGTGTATGGCTCATTTTAATGACTGAAGATGTTATTTTTCTGGGGAAAGTTTGGGTGGAAGAAATGCCTGCTGTCAAATTTGATTAATTAAATGTAACTGTTTCAAGCGAACATTGTGGAATTCCTACATGATGTTGGTCTGTTACAAAACAGAGGAATCCTTATTTATTCACTGGGAGGTGAGTAGATATCGTCTATCAAAATATGGCTTCTTTCTAGGGCAGCAGTTCATGACACTCCACAGTATCTCTGTCGTATGTGTTCCATTTGATAAGTGCTTTTTATATGAATAACATACAAACTCTTTTATTGGCAAATTAGTAACTGTATGTTTTAATAGTTAGTCTTTTCTTGTTTTTCTTGTTCTTTACCAAGAGAACCGAATATTACTTTTTAGCATCCTCTTTAGCATCCTCTTTACATCCTGTGAGGACATGACCCGAGGCAAGAGGCCGACTATTTTTACCTCTCTGAATGCAGACAACAGAGGATGATCATATTATGGCTAAATCTATTTGCCTATTCACAAACATCAATTCACCATGTGGATATTGCCCATAGCTCACATTTCACTTGAATGCCCAGCTTTGCAATGCTTTATATTCGGTATAATCAATTGGCCTCACCACCTGCAAGGTTAGGCACCAGTGGGGAAAACTGGTTCTCGGTGCATGGAATGCCACTCTTTTGTGGTGGTGGTGGACGGTGGTGGAGGTGGCAGAGCTGGAGTGGGACTTGGAGTTGAACCCATTTGATATAGCTGGGCTCAATCTCATAGACAGCAGCACTTCTAGGAATAAAACATTTTCCCGATGCTTCTCAGGGTGAGAGATGTGGGTATGTTTTGGGGGCAGGAAATGCATAAGCCGAGGGATGTGTTTGAGTTCTTTGAGGAGTCTCCAGGGAGAACGAGGGATTCTGTCTTTTGGCTGCATGTAACAGGAAGGAGGGCTTTGGCTGTAATTTGTGCGTATGTGCTGAAAGGCTGATCAGAGTCTCTGGCTTACATCTTTGTGTTGGGTCTCCCTCTGCATGGGAATGCTGCGGTGCCAATGATATAGACTGCTGGAGGGGGTGATTGAGAGGAATACATTTTAGGCAACACCATGTTTGAGTAAAATGTGGCATAACACCAGAACGCCTCAGGCCAGTAATCAGCAACTGACTCAGTAGTTGCTGCATGCATACGCTATGGAAATTCAAGTGAGTAAAGGAACAGAGATGTCAGAAGGGTGTGCACAAGTCTGCCTACTAAACCCAGTTGCTAAGCTGAACTGGAAACGTCTGTCACAAGGCAGTGTCTCCCTGGTCTTCAACCAACCACAATGCTGCATCCTGAGAGAGCCCAGGGACGTGGAATCTCAGTGGGCCACTCACAAACCCTCTATTGTAGCTCGTTGGAGCTAGCCATCAGAGGGTCATCTGAGGTGAAGAGCCTTTTAGGGCTTGGTTTGTCAGCAGTGTCATGAAACACCAAATAATTCCTGGAGAGCTGGGTGCACATTCAATGATTGCCTGAAGCATAAATCTGGGGAGGAGTTCGGTATGGTCATTAAGTACAGCTAATACACTGAGTCAGTAAAAATACTGGCAACCCACAATAGAGGCTTTGGCCTAAACTGTGTTCAACAAGGGTGGAAAGAATGTAAATCCCAAGCAGGAAGGAGCACTGTGAGGGAATCCCATAGTGCACTGGGCGAGGATCTTTGGGTAGCACAGTGCTAATATCCCTTAGGGTTTCTGGCCAGGAAGAAAAACTGCCACATATAAGGATACAGCTCAAAGAGGAGGGTGTAGAAAATAGAACTGCTTCTGGGCTTTTTTTATTGGATGAGTCACAGCATTTGAGTGTGAAGTGGGTAGGAGAGGTGTTAACACCCTTTAATTATGTGTCTGTGCAGGCTTGCTCATTCCTTGTTTCAAGTGAGTTCCTATCTCAGGTGACAAAGTTCATGTGCCTCAGAGTAAGGCAGGTTATCCATGAGTTTGGTGGCTTGGAAGCTCTCAAGAACAAACATCTTTTTTATTTTTTTTGTGTGGATATAACTTATAATTAGAATAAGCCTCTTAAGATGTTTTCTTCACACTCAGAACTTTGGATACTTAAAGTAATGAAATGTTAATATGAGAGTAAAGTAATTTCCACATTTCCTAACCTTCTCATATCTCAGATTTCATGACTTGATTCCAAAACATTTATTAGTTTGGTACATGGAGTACCCCTTTTTTTCAACAGATTTTAAGGATTGCATTGCATGAGTATAGGCTAATTCGCATTGTTTATAGACAAGGCTTGGAAGACCAAATTAAGCAACCTGGATGCAACTGGACCGTGTAACTCCGTGACTAAGAAGATTAGACAAGATTTACGTACCCAGCAGTTGTCAGCAGCACTGATCACACAGACTTGGTGCATAGCAACAGGTCAGCCAGCCTTGAGCACCACATTAGCATTCGGCACGGGCCCGTTGAACAGGAACGGGAGCCACCATTACCGTATGACCTCAATTGGGATTGCTACATCCTGTCCTTCAATCAAGCCTAAGGAATAAAAGGGTTAGTGACCATCTCTGCGTGTGTAGTTTCAACAAGTAGATTTCCCCTGAGTTGTGTGTTTTCGTGTGATTAGGAAGACTACATTGCCTGCAGCTGCGTCTTTAAGTTGTATCGGGGAGATGCTGAATTCGCCCCACGATAAATCACATGAAAAAATTATGCATAACTTCCCCAGTGGGAGCACACACCCAAACTGTGAGGTGAACATGCTTCAACCTGATGGCATATATCCTGTGGACTGTTTGCAAATGGACGTTCAAGGGAATCCTGTGTACCTGCAGGTTCCTTTGGGTGAGAGTGCCTAAATCATTTGTGACATTTGACATTTGTAAAATGTTTATGTTATTTGTTGCTGAATATAAGGGGTGTTTATTGGTTTATTTTTCCTATTGCAGATATGCCCATACAATGCGATTAAATTCTTGCCACGGAAACAACGCATTACAGCAGAAAGAGCCGGCCAGAAAGTAATAGTGGGTAAGGAGAAAAATCAATAGTAAACACGGAGGCTTCTTATTATTTATTTAGTTTTTTGGGAGGTTCGCTGTAATAGAGCTTTCAAAATCCCTTGCGGTTCAACTTTATTTTTCATAAATCTCAGGGTTAAATATTAATCAACAGCATATGCTTCCTTTAAAGGTCCACTATTCATTCTCTCAGTGTGTGTGTGTGCCTATGGTACAATATGATGACCGTAATCTGAGTTTAATTGGCAGGTTCTGAGAGCAAAGTTGTTGCAGCCATACCGGGCAGCCCTGACCGTGCGACAAACCTTCATAAAAGGCTGTCAAAAACCGAGAAAGACATACTATCGCTCAAGACCAGAATTGCATGTGAGAGGGCATCATGGGAGAGGAGATTTTCCGAACTGCAAAGAAAACAAGAAGAGCTGTGCAGCCAGGTGTGTTTTCTGAATATGTGTGTTTGTGTTTGAGGTTGTGCCAATGACTTCATTAATGGCGATTTGCTGTGTTTCCCTCAGCTCACACCCGAGGTCGGCGTATTAGTGAAAGCAGGCAGCTGTGAAGGGGAATCGGGGGTGGACAATGGAGAAGGATTTGATGAGTTTTCAGGTAAATTCCAAACACATGAAGATCCTTTAATACACCTCTAAATTCGATAACGATGTTAAAATGTATTCTCAAACTAGCAAGCGGTCTCTCTCGACTGACATACCGACGCAGAAGTTCAGATGTGTCATCAAGAAGTCTCTCAGGCAGTAATTTATCCTTGTCTTCAACACCAAGCTCAAGACCTGCCTCCTCCTCCTCCTCTTCAGCCACGAGGTAAACTTTTACCAAACGTATTAGTCTTAAAAAAAAAAGTAGTATTTTATTGAAATTGACTGACTGACTGCCCCCCCCATTTTAGTATGAGATCATGGAGGACGGCATCCCAGGGGCCTCACAGAGTTTTTGTCCCTCATTCCCCAATGGACATGCAGCTGGGTCACAGGGTCAGAATCATGCTGCCGTCTGGGCGCATCAGCACGGGAACTGTTCGTTTCCTGGGCCACCTGCAGGGGGAGGCAGATCTCCACCTCGGTGTGGAGCTGCAGACGCCTGACCACGGAGTGCATGATGGTAGACACAGAGGACACAGTTACTTTGACTGGTGAGTGATCTTGTGGTAACTGTGTGCAGAGGTGATGTGTCGCTTTTTATGTAGAAACTTCTGGAACTCAACATTTAACATTGTGTTGGAATTCCACTTTGCTCAAGTGGACAATAGTCAATATTTAACGATATATCAAATTGTTGCTATTGACAATTCATGGACAGTCAATTTTAGTATTCCAGCAATCATCGAATGCCAGTGCAAAACTCTGATATTAAAAACATTTCCCAAAGCATGGTTTATAAACCAATACAAAACTGTGCTTTTGTGACAAAGTGGTTTGCTAGGCAGTCATCAGGTGTTAAACAGCCTTAAGACAATAGTCTCGCTGTGTCTGAGCTGAATATGCAAATCTTCCAATGAGGTCAGCTGGGGAGGATCACATTACAACATGATGGGTAAGCCTGAGGCTTGAAGTGTGAGCTCATTTGCATACAACCATGACAAGTTGACATCCTGCAGTTGTGAAAACACAGGCAATGATACCTTCTGATATGTATTGTGTCAATGTTCTAGTTTAATGTAGGATAGAAGCATGTGATTTCTGAATCACATTGAGTATTTTAAATTAATCAAATTTTGTTGGTGTTTCTCTCCTGTGCAGCAAGCCTGGTTATGGTGCCTTTGTACCATTTCACAAACTGCTGATGGCCTGGGAATGACAAAAACACATGAAGCCCTGAAAAAGAAGACCAACTAGTGATACAGCTGTAGACACAGTTACGGATCTGATATCTTAAAAAATGAAGGAAAATCATATTGGTATTAAAGCACATCTGTAATTCTCAATAAAGAATCATACTTCTAATGTCCAATGTTCCAATCTCTGTCATTGTAGTGTTACAAGTGCAAAGACATCACTGTTGTAACAGCAACATGCTAACAGCCAAGCACAAAGCACCTTTATTGCCTCGAAACCTCAGAACATTCCTCATAACTGGACATTCAGATCCAGATCTTAGCCTGCAGGGGGGGGCGGGGTTCACTCAAAGCAAATATGTTGACAACCTAATGTCATATTTCACATCTGTCAAACAAGTCAAGCTCCAAAAGTCAAATCACTTATAGGTTGTTTTGACGTGTCACTGACAAATTGTTAGAAATTGTAAGAAATTTGATTGTTGTAAGAAATGTTAGCGTGTATGTATAAGTTCAATCACTTTATATGAGCAACAACTTGGTTTGTCTATTTCTCAGATTTTTGAACACTGGGAACTGTTTGTATCAATTCAGCATTATCAAAAAAATGCATTACTATACTGATCATGGACATTGGAGGAGTTATTTGCTTTCTGACTGCCGTCTACTTTAAATAATTAAGTATACTGAGTATGGTCCTCACTCCAGTACGCGGTTATTAGAGGCTTGCCATGACATGACAATTGCTCATGGAGATTCCTTTGCATATCTCAAATAGTTGTGTGAGCATATATCATGTTACTGATGTCGTCAAAACAGATAAGCTACACCCAAGCGGAGCTGCCTAGTGCTAGAGAAGGACATTTTGCAATTCCATGAAAGGTGCAAAACAGGCTGACAAAGATACGGATCGCTTAAAAAATAAACCAGGTATTTACTTTTGGGTCTAATCGATTAAAAGGACGAAAATTATTCTGGCTTTAAAGTACAGCGGGGCCCGTGTCAACTCAGACAGAAAGTGTGAGAAAAAAAAAAATCCCCAAATTTCCTATTGCATAATTGGCCTGTGGCACCCAAAAGTAAAGAAAAACAATATGAGCTCTTGATTTGTTCGGGCTTGCACTATGATCTGCTGAGTACAGCATTGTTTCGTGGCTCTTGGGGCCTCCCACAAGGAGCACTTTCACACCACGTAGAAATGAGGTGTGAATCTTACTTCAGGGGGAAGTGTAGACGACACATTTTGGATACGAGCGATATCTCACTTAGCACTGAACACTGATGTGACGACAACAGACGCATATGATCTGACACAGTATTATTTATTTCTTGTTCCATGTGTTTTCTTATACAAATACATCTTAATCCAGTACCTTTACAAAGTGGAGGAATATACATTTGCATGATCATGAGAGCCATATTCCACAAATACACAGGCTGTGCTACAGCATAACTTTTTATAGTTTCATAAAGGTTGCTGATTTCCAGGCAGAGATGATACATCAACAAAGTATTTCTGCTGGTGTCATTTCCAAGGAAATACAATTCACCCAGAAATACTATTTAGAGAACAAGATTCTCTGTTAAATGACACCAACTGAATTGGGTGGAGTCAGTATTTTGAAATACATTCTTGCTTCACCATTCTGAGATAAACTGAAACAAAGGGCTGTGCGTACAGTGAAAGTAGAAGAAACCTCTACTAATTAAGACAGCAATACCCCCATAAGAACGTATTTCCTTTAAAACATTAAGTATACAATCGATCAAATTTGACACAATATGCATCAACAGTAAAAACTCCAGAAACCCAGTCAAAACTATTATTGTTCTAGAGAAACTTTTCATCCGTAACATGGATGACAAGGTTACATTTGACAACAATGTCATAGAAATGCATATCTGAACAGAACATCCAAATTGTTCATCAAGAGGAAGGCACATCGATAATGGCACATATTACACAACAACTATAGACACTATAGAAGCTTCTCAACAGATTCTCTGTTTGCATTGACAGAAGAAAGATATCATGGTATGTCTACATCAACAAAAAAAAAAAAATGCGTACAACGATAATAAAAAAAAATTAAAAAAAAATCAGAATACTCCTCTGTATGTCTTCAGATTGAGGATCTCTGCTGCCAGTTTCTCAGCATCCATCAGATGTGGGAACATTTCCATCACAGTGTCCACCTGATGAGGGTTGAAGATGGCCTGCAGTTTCTTGCGGAGCTCCAGCCTTTGCGGGTCAAAGGGGGCGGCAGGGCTCGCGGGCTGCTGCTGCTGGCCCCAGGTATGGTACTGCTGGCCTTTACAGGAGCGGTGGTAACTGTTGTGGTGTGAAGTCGGAAGGCTGCAGCATGTCTTGGCCGGGGGCGGTGCGTGAAAGGGATCCGACCAGTAGTTCAGGTGATGATCGGGAGAGCTGTTGTACTGCGGATGGCTGGGGAGGCTGCGTTGGTGAGGCACGCCGGCTGGGAACACGTGAGGCGGGTACGGGTCGCATAAGAGCTGACCCTGAGAGTCCGCGTTTCTATGATGCTGCTTGTGAGCCGTTGGGGGCGCTACATGGGAACAGCACCTGCAGGACTGGCTGTTATTTTTCTCCAAATGCACAGAGACGTGTCTGGGTTCAGCAAGGGAACACTGCAGCTGGGACATGTGCCTGTGGGAGTTGCTGAGGCAATGCGAAACGTCAGAGTACTGGCTTTCATAAGAGCCGAGGCCAGAATCCAAGTACTCATGAGGGATGTTGGCATAGTAATGACTTTGCATTGCGTGCAGCCCAGGCCACTCTTTCTGAAACTGCTCGCCTATTGCAGAACACGGCCCATTATTCGGGCTGTGTCGGCGCTCGTCCCAGTACAGCAGCTTATTTTCACTAACTTTAGGGGGATGTGATGAACTTTGATCTGTTATGTGCTCCATGTTAGCGTCTTGAAGGTAAAGGCAGTTGTTACGTACAGGCGGCACAGAGCTAGAGTGAAGCTGCCTGGGTGATTGTCTGGAATTTCTCTCCTCTTTTACAGTGGAAATCTGGGCTTTCTCTCGCAGTTCATCAGCCAAGGAAAGGTAGGACTGGTTTGCCCGTTCCGGGTGGTAGAACTTACATTTGATGCCGTAAGTACACTTTTTGTCTGTGTTAAAGAAAAACAGCCACACACACAGACACATACAGGTCATCACATTTTGCAACTGCATTCCTTCTTAGTCAATAATCCACAAGGGTGTCAGGAGTCAAATGTGTTGTAATCTTAGTAAGGGATTTTTTTTTCTGAGTCTGTGTTAATCATATCTTACCATATGGACAGAGCTGTCTCCTCTGCTCAGTAGGGAGAGGCTTTTTTCTGAGGAAGTTGTCAAGACTGGGGCCGTGGCGACCCAGAGGATCATCTGGAGGCATGAATCTGGTGGAATAAATAAATAAACAAAAATGAATTACTCATGGCTGTTTTTTTTTCTTCAACCAGCTTAATTACGATCCTGCATAATTATGTTTCCCTGATTACACCCTCAAGGCCGTACAGCGTTGTGCCCTCTGGAACCATGTTAAACAGCATTCATAGATGCAAAATATGAATGCTGAAAAGCTGAAGCAGAGAAAGGGGCTAATTGCTTACTTGTCGTTTACAAAGGAGTACATAAGGAGTCTCTCCTCGATGCATTTCTTCCACTCAGGTCTCTCTCCCTGCAGGTCACGGTAGGTATCGTTCGATACAATCACGCCATCTGACTCGTATGCCAGCTTGACGATAAAGCGGTCGTCGTAGCAAACCACCCGCTTGCCCCCAACGCGGCGCGATGGAGTGAAGACGACGATTTTCCGTTTCTCAAGCTCCATTAGGATGGTCTGATCTGCAAATGCAAACAATAAATGGTCAGACTGCAGTAGTAGGAAGCCATTGCCCTCTTTTACAATTGAATTAAAACTATTTCTAAATATCCTGTACGTCACATTAAAAGTGGCATATAAAGCATTGTGGTTTCATTATATAAAGTGTACTTTTGTCATCGATCACAATGGAGTATTCAGTAGCAAACAATATAACAAGCAAGCAATAAAACATGGAAAACAAAAAGTGTCCCATTACATAACCAGTGTAAACATCATAACAATCCCTGTGTAGAAAATATCAAGTCAACCTGCTCACAGAATGAATGAAAGAAAATAAAGTACACATACACTCACACAGGCACACAATCAAATGCAGATCATACTATACAGATTCAAAATAACTGAAAGGAGCCATAAAATTTGCGTGAATAAGGGAGAGCTCAGGTAACATGGACGTCGGGCATGTGACTGAATTGCTGACAGAATTAAATACTCCCATTTCCCACATCTGTTTTTCAGGGTGACTGTCAACACTTAAGCTCTTCTGATTATTGCCGGGTAACCTCTCACTGCAAGTACAGTTGGTGAGGTAGGAAAGAAACAACAAGAAAAACAAAACAAAAATGCTGCACTTCCTGCTGGGGCTTTCCCAGGAATGACTTTTGGCTCACTTTTACTTCCTTGTTCGGATATTGAGAATAAAGAGTTACTCCACCCCAGCTGTGGATGGTGTGTGTTTTCTGAATGCACGTTCACTTATTGTCAGTTGTTTGACATTAAGAGTAAAATCAAATATGTATGAAGACTCACTCAAAAAGGAAAAGCAGGTGTTACATTCTAAAATGTTTTGTCCTCTGCTTCGGCAAATACATCTTAAAAGCGCTGAAACATTATCCCACGCCTTTGAATGAATGAATGAATCACGAACAGTAAAATATGCATGCAGCTACAGCGCCAGGCGAGATTCAGTCAGTCGTCATGTTCATGTTCCTGCTGAAAGGCTGGGCTTAACTGTCACTGGAATCAAACATGAAACAACAGATCCACTGATCCAAGTCAAAAGGTTGATGTTTAAAAGAGAGTTTGACGAGAATTTGCATCAAAACATGAGATGAAGTGATGGTAAACTGATCATTTTAAGTGGGTGATAGTTTCAGACAATTCACGAGGAAAGAAATACAGAAACAACCCATTGGAAAATAGCAAATATTATCTTTTTTTTTTTTTATTACCGTTAATCTCTAGTGTGCCGTAAAGATATGAAATCACCTTCATTTTAAAGAACTTTATGTCACCTTTGGACAGGCTAACTGAAAAAGATCCAAGAAGCACTCTCTGCTGATAAGGAAGTAATATTTCCCAAAAATGTCAGTCTAGGATAATCAATCACTCAAGTGAAAATGATCTCTTTAGAGTACTTCCTTGTTGGCCGCGGGTCAATAAGAGCCAAGTATAATTTTCACCTCAACCACAAAATAGCTGATTGTGTTATCTGTGTATTTTGGCATACAGCGCCCTCGCCAACTCTGGTCTAGGAAATTGACTGAAGGCAAGAGGAGAAGAAAGATGTCTTCTTTTAAATGGATTGATGAGAACGCGATGACACGCAGTAAACTGAAATGCCTAAAGGAAACCTATTATGCTTATTTGCAGCATTACTCACAATTATGAATAAGAAAATCCCTTATATATCCTATATTGGTCCCTAATCTGCCCCAGGTTCTTCCTATCTGTTTTAGCTGCAGTCTTTTCAAGAGGCCCTTTTCTGAGTAGAAAAGGGGAAGGGGTGGTGGTGGTGGTGGTGGTGGTGTGTTGAGAGGTTAAGTGTCCCTGTACTGTGCATGGTGGGCGTGCTGAGCCTGAAGCACATGTGCAAATAAAGACATCTGTTGTTGAGCTGACAAGGGGGAACAAAAAAAAAAAGCTTTTCGAATCCACTACAGTAATATAATAACAAAAAAACGACGTTTCAACCAACACCTGATCAAGTGACCACTGCTGACCGGGGCTCCGTTTACATTTATTGCACGAGTGGTTGACACTTGTGGCTTCTTGTGCGCTCACCAATTATCGGGGCATCGGGTCTGGGCTGCTCCTTCCGCCACGTGGGAACAAACACCGTGATGGTCCTGTGTCCTCTGTCCAGGAAGAAGTTCACAGCGAGCTGGATCCCCCGGCACGAGAACACTTCCTTGTTCCCGTGACTGTAAACAGAGGTCAGTGTGACTTATTGTACTCCAATACAATCTACAACAAATGAGCTGTGTGGAATCTGCATTTTTTCAGTTGGCCTGTGTAAACACCACGTCCCTTTGAATGGCTGCTCTGTGCGAACCTTCCCGCCAGCTGTTACCTCAGGCTCAGCACTTCCCCTCCACTGAGAGGAGGTGATTTTTAGGTGTGCGCCGAGAATTTGCATATTGTAGGAGCAGCCTTTAAAAAAACATGCACCGGCTGGGTGGTGAACGCCTCTCGGCAAAGTCAAATGACAGGACTGGAGAAGATGTACAGAATGTTTCGGGGTCAGAGTTGAACACCGCGTTGAGTGACGTTGGTTTAAAACATGTTCTAAACAGTTCATTTCATTGAGCCTTACCTCATTGCGACGTTGCTCCCGTCAATTACGACAGGCCGCAGCTCTGTGTCTGCGTTGTTCCTGTCCACAGGTTGCGGCGAGATCCTAATAGGTCCACTTGTCCAACTGGGGGGCAGCAGATGGTCTTTTTGGCTCCTCTCCTCATTGTCGGAGCTTGATGTGCTCGGCGGTGTGCTGCTTCTGCTCCTGACCAGCTCCCCGAGCACCGAGTTGGTGTCGGTGCTCAGGCCCAGCTTCCTCAAAGCAACCTTTACTTCTGCTGTGGAGTAACCCAGTTTCCTGAAGAAGTCTACTCTGAGATGGAGCTCCTCGCTGTCTCCTTCCTGCTGGTCTGAAACTGATGTTTGGACGGAGAGTACCTGATCCATCCTTGAACATTTGGGCTTCTTTTCAGGAGCGTAAAAGATGTATCAGCTTCCTCGGGGTGACATTCACAGAAGAACTACAAGAAAATGATACTGGATTTAGACCACATTTATTTGAGCGATCATTTCATCTCCCTCCTCCGGATCGTACTCGTTTTTCAATTTTCTTCCGCCACATTTCCAGATACTTCCGTATTGAACTTTTGTAGTTAAATATCAAAGGCCAGATGTTTGCTACAGCTGTGTCATCCCATCAGAGTAAAAAAAAAAAACAAGAGATGCACTGATGTAGCAGATGGACATTGCCATCGCCAATATTTGCCATGTTGCCTGTTTGCACATAAGATGGCCGGGGCCAATATTTACGTCGATGTTAGAGGTTACACTCCAGGTTGTTTGGTAGATTTGATTGGCTTTCAGCTCGAACAAAAGATAAATTATAGTTCACAGAGTACACCTGTGTTTAAAGTAGACATCAATCTGTCATCAGCCTGCATAGCATACAGATTTGTAATGTCAACCCAACCGGTTAGGTCAACGCCAGCACTTCACTCCTTGTTCTCTGTATCCTACACTTTGTGAGCCTATATTGGGCTCTTGTGTACATAGTGGGTCTCAAACCCCCCCCCCTTTTTCCAAGGCGACAGACAAGACCCCAAAGACTACTTTAACTGGGTTTGTCACTGTCACTCCTGGTGGTCTGCTAACCGTATCGATCCACAGCTCAGCTCTGGCAGACCTTTCAGTCCAAAAGTTACAGTGGAGTCTGCTCAGTGATCACCACGACAGTTCGAGTCGCTTTACGTCCGCTGTAAATAGTTGCGGAATGGGACTTTAAAGCTACCTGACGCAGGTGTCGCGTCGAAAGGACTTTTTTTCCCCACTCGTGTACAGGAGGTTTATGTCGGATTTCTCACCTTCTCTCCGTGCTTCTCTCTCCCCCGGTTCCATTTGTCAGCACTCGCTGTTATCTCCTCGCGTTGTGACAAAGTACAGTAACTTCGCCTCGACTTGGAAGCGCCTCCTCCCTCCTTTCCTCCCTCCCTCTCTCCTTTCCTCCCTCCCTCTCTCCTTTCCTCCCTCCCTCCCTCCTGGAAAATGATTTCTTCCCGTCTTCTGCTTCCTCCACACGAAGGCATGCAGGGCCACGCAGGATTTGCATATATGTGAGATAAGACGAGGCGTTCCTTTTTTTTCTCCTCTCATCTGGCCGTCAGTCAAAACAACATCAGTCAGAGAGACACGTGACCCTCCCCGCCTCATTAAATAAGTCATTTTACTAAGTAATTTTTTTTTTTTTTAAAAGCCATTATAAGTATACAATTGAGGTAAAACATAAACCAACGAGTGCAATTTGTAAGTTTCCATTCCGCTTCTGCTCAAAGTTCTTGCGCAATTTCTGCGTGGGTTCCGCACGTTTCGAAACCTTGAAGCAACACCAGTGAGTGAGTGGAACTGGGAAGAATCATTCATTAGCTGCATCGTCACCTGACTCAATTGCGCCCACTGGTGGTTTGGAGGGGGATCGACGTTTTTCCCTCCGCGTTTGGTTAGTAACGCTGAATCACTTATTAATTAATTAACTTCAGAGGAAATTGCTTTTTGTTGCAACAACATCTCCAAATCAAGTGTAAGGGTAAGTATAAAAAATAAATAAATAAATAAATAAAAATACTGTATATAAAAATTTAAAAAATAAATACAATAAAATAAATAAAAATACTGTATATAAAAATATAAAAAATAAATACAATAAAATGAAATATAAATATGTGAACGAAATGTCCACGTATGATAGATTAGAAGAGGCGGCAGCAATAAACAAGAAGTGCAGTATGTAAAGTATGTGTAGAATGTGCAGTAGGTACAGAATGTTCAGTATGAGTAGTAAACAAACACTGGTTAAGATGATCGTTTTTGCCCCCAGG
>CAESWR010000646.1:784179-809707 GCA_903171835.1 Mullus surmuletus | reverse complement strand
CATGCATCATTAACCCTGTCATTAACAAATCACTCCTGCTGCAAACATCTCAAGTAATGTGCGCGAGCCCATGAGCCATTGTGATTTACATGTGTTGTGCTATATTCGACACCTCGGCTCGCTGTTCCCTTGCGAAGTTATGGCATTTCGCTCCTGGCATGCAAATCGTGGTCAATGCTTGTGTTGCTTGTTTTGGACCGTGTGTACGCGTGGATATGAGAGAGAAAAGGCGAAACACTTCTGCACGCTGGCCGAGAGCAGAGATCCGCCATTGGCTCGAACAGACCTTCTGCGTCCGCCCCGCAGTTTGACATTCCATGTGGCTTCCCTGATGCCGCAGACCCTTCGACCCCTTCACATCCTTCTCCCAGACGACCAGCGACTCTCTCTGACCTTGAGTTTAGGGCTCAGCAAGCCTCAAGTAGAAAAATGGGGATATGTGGCCCCCTCCAGCTGCATAAATATTTTATCTTCCAGGTGGGAACGTCCGGGGAGTATGTGTGCGGCCTTCTTAAGTTTGTTTTATTTATTTATGCATGTCTGTCCAATGTTTTGATAGAAACAACACAGTATCAAGGAAAGGATTGCACAGATTCCAGTCCAATCCTCACTCATTTCCTCACCATCAAATTTCTTTGAATATTGTATTTCTTGGTAATAGCAAGTCAGGAAGTCCAGCCTGCCCTTGATTTATAATATCTCTATATTCTTTTCTAAAGGTAATCACAGAGAAGGGAACATTGTTGTGGCCACACCAAAGCTGACCTGCTTCCATCGCAGTGATATCAATGCATTACCTGCTTAATTGCCTTCATCATGCAGTGCTATTTCGGAGCAAGGGGGAGAGGTGAGATTGCTGGCTTTCTCGTGCGACTTTTTCCTAAGTTAATACAAGCTCTTTCTACTTATTATCCTGAAAACAGTCGAATTCCCAGGACACTTTTGTAACAGTGTCTGTGTTACTCTCTGCATGGTTGATGTTATGGCTTCAAGAGAGTCCTCTGAAGTCCTGAGCTCCTCAGTGCTGATGCAGTGTAGAGTTGGAACCATCAGGAAACAAAGGACCGAGGGAGTACAAGCTCCCATTTTCCAGAGCAAGTTAAAAGCAGTGCAGCTCCTTCTAATGCTCAGAGGCCTATTTTAGATATAGGGTGCTTTTAATGTCTAATGCACACTGCTGAGCTCGCTGACAATGTCGATGGTAAAAGAAGGACTTCTTAACAAACACAGAATGTTCCATACTAAAAGATAGAGGGATGTGTTGCATGAAGTGCAAATGATGTAATTTGAGTGAAAGTATAAATACAACTACATACTGCGGTTCTTGGCTTCCATTGGAATATGGTGAAAAATTAATCGGGGTATATTTTAATTTGACAAATTAGCATGTTGGGGGCTTGAAGTCGATCTCAACGTGTGTGAGTACAAGTGCCTACCAATGAATATTAATATCTTATTAAACCGGGATGTGTTATACGTGTCAGAGGGATGTAAAGCAATGAAAGCATGAATAAAATCACAACACAAAGGTGTGCAGATCCTGGCGCGTAGTTTCCTTGAGGTGATTGCTAGTTGACCCTAAATCACCTCATCATGCGGAGAGAACACACCTCCCAGGGGCCAGGCAGAATAATAATAATGATCATAAAAAAAAACGATGACGAGTGAGGGTGCAGCGTTAACATGACATTCTCCTAATCCTGCTGCATCCTCACTATGTGACGTTAACAATATTACAACACATTATCCACCTGATAAGCTATACAGTGTGTTCACCATGTTCAGTGACTGCAGTTAAAGAGCAGGGTGATTATGAGCTTATTTACATTAGGAGTAAAGAAGCCTTGTATTTCTCCTCTACTGCCTCCTTCCTCTCACATACGCTTGAATATTGAAGACAATACCTGTGTCAGTGCTCTTATTTTATCACTATTAGCTGTCAGGATTTTGTGTTTTGCTGCAGTTTCCCCTTTCCTCCTTCAATCTTAAAGTCTGCAGTGTTTTGAGTGGTTGTCTCGTTGTATTTTTCCACCCTTAACTCTAAAAGAGATCATGTAATACAGCTCTCACCTTGCCCAACACAGTTGCTTTTACTTCCACGTGCCGCTGAGAAGGGGCCGGCGATAACAATCCGCCGCACTGATCCGTAATGACAGGGCAGTGGTGCGGGGGGGGGGGTCCGGTGCGGCAGATCTGATGAGCGAGTTGGAGGAGAGGGCTCTGGATGTCAGGGAAAGTAACGAGGATGCACAGCAGGAGATGTTAAGCTTCAGAAAAGATGATTAGTTAAGCCTGCCATCATCTTCATCATCCTCTCTCTCGCTTCCCACTTTCTTCCCGCTTTATCTTCTCCCATCGCCCTCCCACCACCACCACCACCACCACCAGCCTTCTCCCCCAGCCTCATCCTCCCTTTCCACACAGCACACCGAGACACTGAGCATTAACACCCTGGTCTGGTCTCTGACTGCTGTTGAATATTTCAATATAGCTCTGCTTATCTGGCAGCCCCTATGACCTGCCTGGATGAGCGAGGGAGAGGCAAAGATTCGCATGGCGAGCTGTGGAATGGATACTATACACAGTGATATATAAGTGAAGAACTTGCCTGGAGGTGAGCACATGAATACCAGATCTCTCTTCACCCTCATTTGTGTGGATGGGCACCAAATTCCATAACAGACATTGAATTGTGGCATTTTCCCACTCCTGCAGTGGATTCTCTTCAAATTGTATCCACGGGAAAGAAACAGAAAAAAAGTCAAACATCCATGAGAGCAGAAGGGTTTTTTTTTAATGCAATGTAAGATAAGAGGATAGAATATTGAGAATACTGAACTATGGTATTGCGCAGTGGAAATCAATCAAAATCATTTAACATCTGCTCATAGTTGTCATGTGACTGGGTTGCTCACGTAATCCCACATGCAAATTAGAGTTGAGGAATCTATGTATAGATATCATCACAATGGTAGTTCTGTCCTTCACGATTTCTAGGATTTTTGAAATTATGGGGTGTTTGTGAAAGTTTTGCAGAGACCCCGGCAACCGTCCTTCAGACCGCATTGAACCGCAAACATCATCAAACAAGATTGCCTACTTGTCAATATCTATTACCATTAGAGTGGTGATTTCATATATGTAGTTCCTGCATCTTAAGCGTGCAGCCTGATCTGTCCTTGAGTAGCGACTGGCGCGTTTCTGGAATGCACAATGAGATGGGGGAATACGCCCAGCCGGCTAATCACAAAAAAAGGAAAACCTCCGTCCCCCGACCCTCCTTCTCATTGTTAGTGTATTTGACAGTGTGTAGTATTTTTGTTGATGTTGAAGACAAACAATGTGGTCTTGCGCTGCAGACTGATACAGGTGGTGCTGGTGATAGTAGAGGTGGTGGTAGTGGTGGTGATGGTTGGGGGGGGTTGCGACTGGACGGTGGGAGCGTCTGAAGCATTGGACCGCAGAGAATAGGGAGGAGATCCCTGGACCTACGATAAATGGAGACCAGCCAAACATTGTGTGTGTGTGGGGGGGAGCACTGCTTGGGGAAAGATTTGACTCTGACCAATAGAGGGGAGTTTAAGGATGATGGGCTAGCAGTGGGTGAATGGGTTGGGGGGTAGGTTGGGTGAGACCACGCCGCCTCTAATTGGTTTCTCTTTCTGGAACATCGTTTGCTCCCTTTCTCTTGGAGAGCTGCTGTGCTCAGAGAGCCACAGCTGAAAGCCCAGCAAAGCCTATTGGATTTGAAGAGAATCTGTATCTTAAAAGTGGTATTGGGCTGCAGGAGGGGGGCTATCACAATCAATAATTCATAAGGCCTTTCCTTATTAGGGCTTCTCCTGACTGGGCCGCTGGTTCTTATGCCCAGCTCTGTGTCGGATGAGAAGCTTCTTGGAAGGCAAAGCCGCAGAAGAACTGGCAGCTTTGCGTTGCTGCTAGCTGCCTCCCCTGCCATCTCCGCTCTGCACTCACACCCATTCACTTCCTTTGTTACTCATGGACTTTCAAACCCTTCAAATATGAATATAGCGCTCTTAGCATGATGATGGAGACTCTATCGGGCACTTGAGATGTAAAGAGGTGTTTGCATAGTGAGAGTGGGCAGTTTTAGAGCGTAATTGAATGTAAAAAAACAGGACCAAAAAACAACATATTTCATCCTCAGAGATGATTTGCAACACAATTATTGTTTTGTAAGAATGCCGTCAACAGTTCCTCTGGCGTTCAAAACATGTCAAGACACATAAATCTAATTGTACCAATTGTAGTCCATTATTTCATGGTTGCATCAATTCAGCTGTGATGCTTTCCATAAAATGGAACCAGTGACTGCTTTCTTGACAAGAAGTGGGGTGTATGATGTGTTTGGCAACAATCTGAGTCATGAGAGCTACAAGAGGACTGAAAACACAAAAAATGTGAATATCCTTAATAGGTGAATGATTTCATGATTCTTTTTTTTAAAGCACCAGCCTTGCAGAGTAGCCATGACACCCCCCCCCCCCAAGAGCTTGTGGATGCAGTATATGTCAATTTTGTTGACGTGTTATTTATGCAAACACAGCATAAAAGAGGCACCATTAGTTTCTGTGGATCAAGCTGTGTGGTCTGCACATGCTACAATCCTGAATTAATAATCATTATAAAACTTGCAATATTTTGAAATTGATATATCGTACTCACTCAAATATCCAGTCAGACCATTCTGACATCACATCCGTATCTGCATTTGTAACTGCTGGGTTGCAGCGTTTCAACCTCCGCCATTAACTCCACATGTAAAATACAAGAACTCCTGTGAGAGACCCTCGGTGTGTCTGCAGACGCTGCCCCAGCACACATCCAAGGTGACTGATAACTCGGGGAGAGTCGCAGGGGGAGTGAGTGGCCGGGTCCGCTCTCCGGGCTTCTCTCATTAGAGTGCAGCTGCACCACATTAAGAGCAGATGAATTACTCATCCGCCATGTGGTGAGATCTAATCACGGCCACGCGGCTCCTCTAGATGCCTTTCTATCATTAACTCCCCCGCGTTGTTTCTTTTTTCTTTTATCTCGCACCTTGTTTCGCTCATCATCCAAACCCATAAACGTCCACAAATGTATTATCCTTAGCAGCACTTAGCAAAGTTGCTGAACCCTTAACCTGGTTAAGTCTAAATTCTTTTCCATTGAGTATTACCATTATTTTACTTGAAATATGATCAGCTCGCAGTGATGAATGAGATCACGAATTCCATGGTCCATTTGATGGCATGGCAGGTGATGTTCTGAGTGTGTGTATGGGTGAATTCAGCACGTGCAGTTAATGCCACGGAGGAGCAAGTGCTGTGCAGGTTGGAGCCATGATGCGAAACAGATAAACAGTGATTACGCTCATCGTGATAAATGAAAGGGCAACTCGCCAGTGTGAGGAGTTTTACTCACCATAGATCACAATTTGTATGTGCTGCTTACTCAGGATGCCAGAGCAGAGTGGAAGCCAGCTCCTTTTCATTCCATCAATAAGATTTCATGGAGTCGAATGCCACGTTAAAAAGGTGGCTGCGATGCAAAACATGCATGCGTAAGACACTTTCTGTTTGCGTTACCTCAGAAATGGCATCTATTACGGGGAGACGTGTGCGGAACAGTGCGCATTTTAAATGTGACACGCTTTAACCGTCGTGTCGAGCAGGAGCGCATGATTTATCTGTCTCGTTTTACCGGTCCCCGTGAAAAAAAACATCAAACCTGAAATATAATTTTGGTTGTCTTCATAAAAAAGTCAAAAGACCACTTCATAATACATTGTTAAGGATTTAAGCGCCCGGCAATACGTTACAATGTTCAAATTAGTGCGTCTACAACATTGGGATTCTGCTTAATCAGTAAGAATAATCCAATTAGGCTATATAATGTAAAACAATATAACACTTCAAGGATTCTGCTGCATAATGGACGCCATAAATTCTGGTAATTTAAATCTATTCTGCTGCTAATACATTTGCGATTTCATTTAAGTGAAATTATGAACACAGGAGTACTGGAATATTTATACCCTCTGACATTGCTACTTTTGCCAGAGTAAAGGATCCGTACACTCCTTCCCCCAGTGAATTAGCGAGTTATATACGAGTGCTTAGAGTCGTCCTGGACGTTTATACTGACTACTACAATGAGCGTCTTTCCATCAATTTGATTGTCTTTATGTGTCACATGTGTCGTGTCCTGTCACTCCACAACCGATGCCACGATAATGAAGACACTGAGATATAACACATGTTCTTATACACACGCCATAAATTTCCCAGTTAAGATATCTTCCACAACCAAGCTGCTCCTGACTTGAATGTATAATATCAGTGCAGAGCAGAGGGAGTGCTGAAGTGGAAGTACAAGGAGCTTGAATATCCGTATTTTTCGCTGCAAGGCTCCAACTAATCTTGATTGACAAGATCAGTGTTTTTAGAAACAATGTAATTTTTGCACTGAACGAATAATTAAACATTTTGAAGATAAAGTTGCCAACTAGCGATTTCTGGCTAATTTTTAAGTAGATATGATAACCAAAAACTGCAAATATTTTTTGAAATATGTGTCTAAGCTCTGATCATGCTGCTACAAATGTCAAACGTCTGTAAAGAGAATATTCGGATTTCCAGCTCAAATAAATGTAGATTAAATGAAATAAAATAAAAATCTTTTCTTGTGTAGTGTCTGTGTGTCATTTCCTTCATAAGAGAAGATTGAGATGCAGGGATCTGATATCAATGGTGATGGCTGAAAATGAAAATGTCAGTGAGATCTAACATTTATTGCCTCGCGAAAATAAGAGAGTAGGGCAACATTTAGCATCACTGCAAATATTACTTGGAAAATTACTAAACATTGCAATAATATGACTGGTAATTTCAAGCCTTGTAAGCACAAGATTTGTGTGTGCGCGTCTGTGAAATTTTGCAGAAAGTAAAAGTGCCGCACTGAAATTCGCATCCTGGTAGCACTTACCTTGTCAAGTTGGAATGGGCGTCTGCTTCAGAGAAAACCCGCAGCTGCAGCTGATGGATAGAATACTAATAGAAATATCAACAGATCAGGAAATACACTTCAAATTGGCTTTCAGTTTGAAAATACACACCGTGTTATTTTCACAAAGGTAGAGCCAGAACCCTGTCAAACATAGCGAGGTTACCTCCTGTACGACCACAATGTTGCATCCACAATAATATAACAAACCAAGAAGTGTTTCCAGTCTCTGCTGAGATAAGATTACCATCTCCTCACAGCAGTTTAGCAGACATGTGGGAGATTATGGGATCCATGGAAACAGGTGGTATTGGACCCCATCAACCATTAAATATCCTTATATATGTTTTGAAAATTGCCCACTGCGTCACATCTGGCCAACATGTCTGTATCCTCATTGAACGAAAAAATGAAAGAACATATCCTGGCACCAGTAGATACGGGGAAAAAAGTAATCCATTACACATTACTGGTACTTTTTTTACTTTGTTACTCACTGCTTAAAGTTTATTAGCTAAACTACTTGTTACATTACTTACCATACCTTAACTGGCTTAACACTGTTCCTTATTTTCTTTTCTTCCTACAAATTTCAAGTGCGCAAATTTCCATCTCTCAAGTGATGTTCTATTGCGTCTCTGTCATCGCTTTTTTTTGTCTCTTGCACGTCTTCTTCGTCTCCGCAAGTCACATCTAAATGTCATGTATGTCGTTTAAACAAGTACTGGCACCCTTAAAACGATTCCGATACCAATTGAGTACTTCATTTGATACTGTCTGTTACTTCATTCAATATTAATCATGCAAATACAAAGCAATCTGTTGTGCAAATGTCACTACTCCTCCCCATTCAAAAGATTTTTACACAAATACATTTTGAAAGTGTTCAAATTACGCTCGCTGTGATTGGCTGCGAGTAAAACCATAGAAACAGTCTTTTTTTCCCTAGATCTGGGTATTAAAACAACTAATTGCAGGTATTGTTTGACAGCAGCAGTTATTTGGTACTGGGTTGTTTCAGGTATCGAGTACCGCTACCCAAACCTAGTCCTCCCGTAAAGAGGCGCAAGTAACTAATCAATTTTTGATTAGTAACTGTAAGGTAAAACGTTACCCTCAACACTGCCTGGCACCCTAAGAATCCTGATCTGACCTTTGATCTGTTGAATTATCACATTTATGTAGTTAGAATAACGTGTTGCACCTTAGCAATGACAATCACCTGAGGTCAAGGCGACATAAACATGTTGTCGAGTGGGTTGGGGGCTCCAGGTGTTGCCGCGTTCCTCCCTGAATCGCGCGCTTGTCATCAGCGGAATGCAAAGTGTACGCCTTTGAGTTTCCACCTGGAATTACAATTTAATTTATTCTCTTTTCGTGCACCTTTAAGATCCACATGAAAGGATGGAGTAAGTGTGGAGGCCTGTGATGATCAGAGAGAAATCCCCTACCAGTACAGTACTGTTTACTTTGTCTGGCCACAACCGGAGCTTCCCCCCACAGAAAATGGAAGAGGCTTTGTCTTTGATGTCTCTGACAACTCTGAGTCATTAATGAGGTTGATTTTTGTCCTTATTGAAACGCCACTTGTTTGAATGAAGTTGGCCAGGTCAGCTCTGCCACCAAATTCCTATCCTCCAAATAATCAGATTTAAGGATAATATTTTTTTTTTCACGTTTGTGGAATTTGTAATTCTAAATTCTGTGTTTGGCTCCCACATTTTTTGCAGAATGTTAAAAGACAAGATGTGAGAGCAAATATGCACTTCAAATGCGCCCTTTGTAGTTTATCTCTCAGCTTCCAGGAAGCTTTTGTTTGTTTGTGACAACCATAATATCATTTGTTCTTTTATTTTCGTAATTATCGGATTGCGTGAGGTGGGGAGTGTAAGGGGGGGGGGTTCATGAAAGGCTTTGCAGTTGTGAAGATATTCCAAAATATTCTCAAACAAGACAGAAACAATAAAAGTTGCTTGCCGTGGAAATTAATCGGGCTTTGTTTATCACAAGAGCATCATAATATCTTATTCTCTTTGAAAAAATGAACTGCAACAAGATGAAAACAAGTTAATTTTTTAATCCATTCCCAGTTTTGCATTGCCCTATTACCCTTGAGTATTAGCAAAGCATTTTTTTGTCCCTGTGATTCCAGAAAACAACGCTTTTACAATTCACAGTTATATCATTTGGCTTTTATTTTGGTTGTTGGTTTATGGTTAGTCAGTCGGTATTCTCTGACATTCAGGAGTCAAGATAAATAAATCTTTAATCCTTATGGGATTTGAGCCCCTCCGAAGGAACAACTGGATAAAATCTGTTGTATTCGCACTTAAATGTCATTTTTCAGCATTAATATCATTCTTTTTTTGTGCAACCCTGCATTCCTTCGCCGGGTTACCAAGGTAATTGAATGTTGAAAAAAAATAAAAAAATAAATAAAAATAAATCTGGCCCGTGCGCAGAGGGAGTTGTGTCAGCACTTTGGCTGGGGTGTTGCCAAACTGTTGAGCTGCCGTGACAAGACAGATGTGGAAAAAAAAAAAAAAAAAACCTCTGAGTGCTCGCCACCAAACCGGGCTGATGTCCCTTCATAAAAGGGTATCTGGTGTTGTCAGTTAAATCGTGTCTGTCAGTAGATTCATTCACCTTTCATTAACCTTCTATCATTGTTTTATGATGGCGGCTCGTGGCGGGCGGGTGGGCGGGCGAGCGGTCTCAACACAGAAAAAAAAAATTATATCCTGTCAGTGTAAAGGTGTTTGCTTAAATGCAAGTCGACTGCTCATATTCACTCATTGTGTTGTCAGAAAGAGGTTTGTTTTGTTTCCTCTTTCATATCAATGCGTTTTGGATTCCTGTGTGCTTCATCTGCACTGTCACCTGGTAGTTGTGTGTGTGTGTGTTGTGTGTGTCGGGGGGGGCTGCTGTTATAAATAGCTCCACTTTCTGCAGCTGTGTGTATTGTTAGTCAGTGTTGCTGTCAGAGCCTGTTTACGCCACAAACAGCCTCCTCCTAAGGTCTGCGGTCCTCATACTGTCACATGTGATTGGCCGTCTACTGCTCGATGGCCCATTCTGCCAACGCGCAGCAGAGGGAGGGAGGAGCTGCGAAGCCCCAGAAGCACCAGCGGTCGCTGTCATCTCCCGGCCCGGCTGACTTTGGGCCCTCCGTGAATAAGCGAAGGTAAAGATTGATAGATGACATGAACAGAATGTTGTAGGGGAGACGAGGGGGGCCCGCTGACAGAATATGCTTCGGATTGGAGAGGTCCTGAGAGGGCTGGCTTGACTTCAACCACACATGACTAACTGCCCCGAAGGCAGGTAGAGAAAAGGCCCTGTCACAGTCTATTACTGTATCACGACTCTCCAGGCAACATTACAGCTACACAGCAAATGCATCTGTGCCTTCTGTATCGGGCTGCGGATGGAAAGATTTTGTAGTATCTGTGCTAGTTGGACTCGAAATACGAGTTGCGCTGCTTGTTAAATCGCTGCACGCTCTCCCTCAAATCCCTCTAGTCATGTGCGTTGCTCAACTCTACTTAAGACACGCCATGCAAATCAATACGGTGTACTACTAAGATCACTTGGGGTGGCATGGCTGAAGAACTTGAGTGGCGGTTTTAGCAATCAGTAGGTTAGCCGTTCAATACCGGCCTTCTCCACGGTCACTGTCTTAATGAGACACCAAAACCCGAACGAGCAACGCGGCACCTTGCGTGGCAACACTGCAGTGTGAAGGAGCAAGAGAGGCAACAAGTAGAGCTCAGACTAATTGTTCTGTTTTGTTTTTTAATGCAGCTGAAGTAGCTCATTCTGTTGTTTCTTTGTACGCAGCTTTACGATGTGCAGCCCACACTTGCGAGTTGCATCAGCGGCGCTCGCAACCGCATCACAACCCCCGCTGACAGCAGTTAAGCATTCATCTTGCTGCAAGGTGCATGTGTAATCCTCATTGGCGACAGCATTAGTCACATTCTAATCTTTGCCATATGAATGACGAAAGATACGTTCCGTGTGTGTGTTTTCCCCCCCCTAATCTCCTTCTGTTCCTCCCACTTCCATAATGGTAATGGAAGAAAGCTGGAATATCACTTTTTGTGGGAGAGGTGGGCAAACAGATTTCTAAGATGATCGGGCTGCTCACAGTTTTGCGCAGTGCTGGTCGCCGCAGCGTTTAACTCCTATAACAGGTGCATCACTAGAAATTAGGACGTCGTGGAAAAGTTCATTGAAGTGATGCAGTGATTCATGCAAAAGGAACCGCAACCAAGTACTGAGGGCATCGATATGCATAATTTTAAGATGCATGACATTTTCCATAAATCCTCCTTCATATTGCTCTCATGGTATTTTCTTTTGAGTTACTGGATTTTGGATTTTCATTCACTGCAACGTGCGATTTTAACTTTTTTTCCACACGTAAACACAGATGAAAGAGAACACGGGCCAAAGGTTACGTCATCTCATGCCGGCCCTTGTTATTGCCAGTCAGGGTATAAAAACATCTACCGTAATCAGCTACGAGGACGTTTGTTCTTTTCCTGCGCGATTGCCAAATAGAGGATCATGCTCTGTTCAGTTACGTCATACAGAGCCGGCCTCTCCTGAGCCGTTAGTGTCGTCATTCCAAACAATCATTTTGATCAGAAAATGGACTAACTATTTGTTATGTTGAAGATGCTGTAGTGAAAGAATGAGCCCTCTGTGTGTGTCCTCTTCAGTTTGTTTACCTTCAGAAGGGGTCCGACAAGGGCCGACGGTGCAGGACAGACGGGGCCAACGGGAGTCACCGATGCTCACAGACAGTCAAATGAGGACCTACAGCAAACCGTTGGCTTGGCGTGTCCCAGCCTTAAAAGACAGGTCAAACTTTCCCTCCCCTGCCTTATCCTCATCCCACTTTCTGTTCAGCACACTGCAAAACATCTGTGCTAGCCTGAAATAATGTAGGGTGTGTAAATCTATTTGAAAATTCACAAAGCGTTCAGTTTCACTATAAATTTACATGTTTTAATACTCTTCCAGCAGATACATAAAGATACCAGCAATTAGATTGTTGGTTGCTATGATGTAGGTGAATAAATGTGACTATCAAAGACAATTAAATCATGAAACTACAGATGGACACTATTTCACGGCCAGTCAGCTGTCTGCCTGAGGGTGCGCCTCAGGTGTCGCGTTTTGTATGAAAATGAAGACACCTCTGATAGCGTCGTTCTGACTGAATGGTGGCCAATCAGAACTGGCTGATTCTATCTAAACGATGGGACTGAAGGGAACGAGAGCCTCCGCAAACTCTGATCTGCTCGCCTTGTCAAGCAGAATGGGAAGCTGGCATCAGCATAAAACATTTTGCATCAGCTGGTGGCAGCATGTGCTCTGCACAGCTTGACATGAGAAAAAAAAAGATACATACACACAGTTGCGTGCTGCTGCTCCACAAACCTAAACACATTAACATAACATTACTCACATATGGATTCAGTGTAAGATTAAAATTGATGACGGCATATGATATATATACTCCTGTTGACCTAATAAATACAGGCAGTACTTGGATCATGCTGTGTATGCAACACCATACAGTATAGTACATATATTATACACAAGACCTAATTTTGCATTTTTTATGGGTAAAAACTATCCAATGCAATAGAACGTGGGGAGAAAGAGTGATTTTTTTTCTAGACATCACACTCTGAAGATAAAAAAGAAGGTAAAAAGAGGCAGATTTTTCATTGTATGTGCGAAATTTCCCCCTAAAATCAGGGAATTACCCCCCCTCCCGAACATGGATGAATTATCACTTGGAAGATGCAAAAAATAGATCCCCACTGGTAATGTGTAAAATATTTTGGTGAACACAAGGCTAAATATTTTGTCTTTGTAGGATAATTGGAAAGCCAACAAGTTTGTCTTTGTGTCCTTAAATGTGAATGAGTTCAGGGCTTTTATCAATCAACAAATTAAGCTGATGAATAGCCGTGGAGTCTGAGAGAAGTGGATCTTTTCAGGGAATTTCAGAGATGACATTTTTGTGGCCGTGGCGATCACATCACCCCGTGCTTCTTTATCCAGATGGATGCGTTTCGCTGATCACTGAAGTGGTCATTCAAGTGTCATCCCTTGTATAGGAGGCTGATCAAGCAGAGGCCGTCACTATGGCAACTGTGCGGGGTGGGTACGGGGTGACACAGGTAAGGACACGGATGATTTCCTGAACTGATGAGTGCTTGATGAAGAGGTAATGGCCATTGTGCAAACGAGGCTCGGTGAATGTTGTTCCTTGCAATGAGGGGAAAAAAAGTATATCATATTCAATTGTATCTACATGAATTTTTAAATATTCATGGTGATTTTTGTCAACTACATCCACTTGTCCTTGGACCTTGTAGCAATTCCAGCAATACTGTATTTTCGCAATATGCTGGATTGTTACTTGAGAAAAATAAACAACACTGCATGGATGTGACATGGAACTCTCACAATGTGCTTCTATTTTCAGTCATGTTATCTTCTGCCTTCTAAAACTTATTTAGCAGTGTTACATTTTTCCCCCCCACCACACTTGACATTAACCTTGTGCAAGGTGTTCTTCCAGACTTTGTGTGAATCATGAGGATGCTGCCTCATGTAAGATTATGGCTCTAATAGTCCTCTACAGATGCCCCATTATTGATTCTCACATAGAGAAAATAGTCAGCTTAATGTACCAAGCCAGTGGAGCAAAACTGACATCATCCAGCCGTGGCCCCCTTTCGCAGCATGGCACATAGAGATAAATGTTCCTCCAAACAAAGCAGCTTATTTTTTTAGCCATACCACTGGCTGACGGATTAATTGCTGTAAATAAATATATTGATATTTGTATTATAGATGTTTTTCCTTCTTCTTCTTGAGTGTATACAGAGGCCGCACTTAGCATCCACATGCCCAAAATGTCATGGTTCAGTCCACTTTTATCTATTTTATTTTTTGTGCAAAGGCCCTGCATGACGCCTTGCAACCATGCTGTGGTGTCAGGTGTTGTCTAGGTGAAAACTATACAATGGGTACTCAAAGTCAAAGGCAGCCTCGTGACAAAGAAAAGATGTAAGAGGATAGAATGAAGAGCGGGACAGCTGTGTTTGTCACACTGGGTTTGAAAGAGTGTCAGTGAAAATTGGGATCTTTAATGTTGGCTCTTTCAATCTTTCAGTGGCTCTTCCAATCTGTTCATCCATTACACATGATTCCGTCATTTAGAGTGGAGATTACCTTTCAACAGAGAATATTTGTTATTTTCTTCCATCTGGAAAATGTACTTTGCCCTCTGGTGCAAGCATGATGTTCTCAACTTTCTTGCAAACCCAGTAAAGCATAGAATCTAATTATAGCTTCCCATAGTGGGAGGTCTTTCCATTAAACTATTGGCAATACTATCATCTAATTAGTGCTCGCATTTAATTATTGGTTTCTTGTTGCGAATACTTTCAAACATCCATGTATGTAAACAAATACAACGCGCTGAATATATTTCATCACAATATTTTTATGTACAGTAATAAATTAATGTCACAGTTTCTATTTTAGGCGTTAAGAAGACATGCCAAATGCACACAATAATAAATATACACACCCATTCAGAAGTGGTCATGCATATTCATGCCTTCCCACTGGGCATTCATTACTAATCCTGTTGGAATATACAGTGTGCATGGAAGATGTAAAGAGACATGAGATGAAAATCTGTGTTTTTTATTGGGATGTGTAACAAATACAAATCATGTAAAACACTTTTGTTGTAATTTATATTACTTGCATTCAAAAATAGTCAATTTTTAGGAAAACGTGGTGTTTCAGGGGGCAGCTCTTCCAATTTCCCCGGTTCATATGGTTATTGGACATTCAGTATGTCAGAATATTCCGAGCTCCTGTACAGCCAACAGCTAACTTGAAATGTGTCTTCTATCAATTACTGAAAGGCAAAAAATACCCTATCACACTTGTCATAGAGTTGATGCTTGGAGCTAAACTAATTCTACTCGGCAATGAGTAGGAACAGTTTCTGCAACTACTTTGCCAATCTCAACAGGTATGAAAAGTGCAGAACTAGGGCAACTACAGTAGCTTTGATTCTCCCTGTCTTACTCTTAAGATCGATTGGTCCCTTTTTCTCATTTTGCATCTGCTTCTTTGTCTCATTTCCAACATCACACACAGATATCTTGAGGAACCTTAGCAACCTTCTCTCTCTGCATCCTTATTGCCAAGTGAACATTCTCGCCACGGCCGACTGCATTCAGGTTTTCTGGACAACACTCCTTTGAAGCTCGTCTTTTCATGTGGACGGGCCTTGAGCCCCTTCACTTTTGCATCGGGCGAGGGATGATTTGAGCCCACATCCCGGTGTAAGCTCAGTGGTAGCTTGGCGGACGATGGGGAGTTGGTGCGGGTTAAAAAGGCTTTCCTGTCCTGGTGATGGTCTACTTTTATTTTGCCAAGGACAAGAGGCTCTGTGATTTCAGTCTGTTCACTGTTGTTGCACAGAGAAGGATGCATTTGCTTCACTGTGGGCTATTTTTCCCAACATTTTGAAGATTTGTTTTGTGTTGAGAAAGGGTTAGCATCCCACCTCCTGTTTTCTTTTTAGTGTGATTATGCGATACCTGCAGACCATCTTGGCACCACTGACTGGAATGGTGACTGGGATGTATTGTAACCAGATAGATGATTTTCTTTTTCCCCATGGAACTCCTTCATGTGTGGCTTTGTCCCTGTCTTTATGCCTTTGATCACCCTCAGTTCAAATGATTGAAGGAAAAACACAGGCGTCTCATCTATTTGAATAGAGCAGTACGGACACACAGACATCGGCAAGACATCTTTTAAGAACCTGACGACCTGTGTTGGATTGTGATCAGATAAGCTACTGAGATGGCCAATCAAATTCTTTGAAACACCTGTTTGGAGGTCTGTTGAGCTTGCATGAAAGCCAACAAGAACCAGTAGTGATATATTCTGCTGTGCAACAGCGAACAGGAAAAAACTTAACAAAAACAGAAGACAAAACTCTGAGTTGAGCGACACAAAAAAAAAAATAAGAAGTGAATTAAACAAATAGAGAATAGGGAGACTGACCATATTGGCATTAAAGAATACAATACAAGTACATCACACATCTTAGATGTTATCACCTTAATCTTGCAAGTACAAATATATGACTCGGGTTTCTTGGAAAAGTGACATGTAATCACCCATAGATGATAGATCATAATGATCTAATTACATATTAATTCAGTCAAGAGGTGCTCTATTCTCTTTTCGAAGAACCAAGGGTATCTTTAGCAGTCATTTGCTGCACTCTTAATACATCCACAAAGGTTCAAAGCAATTAGATGTGAAGGGCGACGGAGTTGTAAAGGTCATCCCAATCATAGATTATAAAGACTATGCCATGACATACTATTTTTTACAACTCGGAACTTCTGAACTCATATTCCCTTTGACAGGTGAGATCTCTTATATTCTTTCAAAAATGTATGCAGCGTTATGCAAGTTATGTCTTGTAGGTGCACGCTTAGTCTTGTAGGTGCACTGTAGGAAATAGACATTTTCTCACTCAAATGTCTATTTCCTCCATAAATTAGCATGTTAGATGCGGATTTTCCAAACAAGGGTAAATCTGTTGGTTCCAACTGGAGCTGATTGCTGGTGAGCTGATTAAGGAAACCTGTACAGCTGTTTGCATAGGTGTGTGCTGCTGTGGATTTCAGGGTGATTAAGAATTCATTGTTTATTGTGCAGGAGTCCAGTTTTAACGAATCCGGTAGCAATGTTGTGCGATACGCTAGGAGCTACGGCATCCCGATTGTCCTTTTGGCTCTCCAGGCAAACCCGGAGGTGTCAGACTTCATCCTCTCCCTTGCTGCCGGCGGGGATATCACCCAGTTTGATAAATGATGAATTCCTGAAGGATCGCCTCCAGTCAGTCGGCAGACAGAAAATAGCTCAGAGCTCACATGACGAATGCTAGCTTACCCACGCACTTCATTTGACCCAAGGAAAGATGGACAGCCAGCCTTGTTGTTATTTTTCCTCTATCTTTTTTAAACCGACACACTCGACTGTCAGTAATGCTAACAATTACCACGTCCACCCACCAAATGAGTACATTTCCAGGGGACAGATTTAATTCCTTTAACATACGCGTCAATTGATTGTTAGTTTCAGAATCATTAATTAAAGCACAGGACGTTTCCTGGCAAGCTGCACATTGATGGAGAGCAGATCATTAGTGGGCCTTTGGGTCCTTTTAATATACTCTTTCGACAGTGGGCAATTCAGCTGTGACTTGAGTAGGAGGACCCAACCCGCAAATCAACCTTGTTGACCTGTAATTTGCAGTGGGCTAGATATCAGCTGCACTAAAAATAAGACAGCCGTGGTGGTTTTCCAGCTATCACTTTTGTATTGGCTGATTGGAAACCTTGTGGGTGGTGTGGAAGCTCCCTTGTTTTTTTGTTTAGATGATGAATCCACATATATGATTATTACCTATAAATCTGTATAAGTCTGACCTTTTCTTTATCAAGTCCTTTAAATGCCTTTTAGGTGCCTCTAATTACACAGACAAAAATAACATACACGACTGCTGTGATTGAAGGTCCTCACTGCTATTTATTTACATTCGTCCATATCCCATTTACAGCCTGTCTGTCCTTCACAAGTTGTGTTGGTCTGTTATGACGGGTGAGTGACACTGAGGGCCATGCTGGTTCAATAGCAATGATCACCAATCCTGAAATCAATTATGTCCCTATTTCCTCACTTGTAAGTATTGACAGTTTGATAGATCTCATAACTTTAGGGTATTGCATGTAATTAAGAGCAGTGAAAAGGGACTCTCGCAGGGGTGGGGCTTTGAATTTCAAACGACCTTCCTTTCAGTGCTCACATTCCGAAACAAACTGAGGGAGAAAGGCATGTGGCGGCATCGACCTCACCTTGAGCACGTAAAACGGTGGGCTAGTAAGATGTCACATTAAAGTGAGTGTCCCCACACATAACATGCTGTAAAAGGCTTTTGACCTTTATGAGGAGGAAGCACTCACACTCCATTGACTATGAACTCGGAGTGACGGAGAAAATGACATGCTTTCAGAAAGCACTACCTTCAGACAAAAATAGGAGGAAAAGATGGCTGGCGATGAATCAATAGGTTTATTCTTAAAGGAATGCGGCTATAGGGCAAACATTTGGAGGCGGCAGCTCCCTTGTGTCTTCAGAAACAGTGAGACTTCAGGTCACAAATCAAATGAAGCTCAGATTGCATCTTCAACTAACATTGATTTCTTGGGTCAGTGGATGACCACAATTCAATGTTTGGCCCCTGATTAAACATCGGCCACTTGTTCAGCAAAGTAGTGGGGGTTATCTTCTGACCGCATCGGCACCAGGGGGAATCCGATGCTGATATTCAAGCGGTTGCCTCCTTATTAACCAACCAGCCTGTGACACAGAGGGATGCCTTCCACTGATCTTGGCATAATTGAAATCAAGGAAAAAAATCTTTTAAAGTCCTAGCAAACACTAATTTTGCTTCAAGAGTAGTTAATTTGAACCTACTGATGCAGATGGGACCACTCTACTGTACCCAGACACTCCCTTACTCATAATTAATCATGAATCAAGACAGCATTTTACAGGAAGACTGGATAGTCCCAGAAAATATGATGTGATGTTTTTGAATTTAGGCATGGAAGAAATGCAGTATTTGTGAGTTGCCTGAGATTAGTATTAAACTCTAAATACAGGTGCTAAAAGTGATGATTTAAAACGCAATTTTGAAAATCGGCTTCAAAATCAGTCTACATCAAGCTAGCACAGATTGGAATGAAACATTGCAGAAAACAGCAAGACTTTAACCCCAAATTTTCAGGTTCAAATGGATTATAACTGCAGTTGTGATGTCATTAATGTAATTCTTAATCCACTCCTCTCTGGGGAAAAAATGCCAATATTCTATTGTGTAATATGTGCCACTGCCCAACAGAGAACAAGTCATATCATAGTTTTGTACCCATTTTTCACGATGACACCTAGACCTCAGTGATTTTTTTCCACCTTCAAATGATTTCTCTGAATCCCAGTGTTTGTCCGCGGCTTTGAAACAGTCACTCATAAACCCAAACTGGCAGGTGAGCTGGGCCTCTGGTCCATCCTGCTCCAAACAAAAGAACCCCCCTGTCCTTTGAAGCCAAATTAAACACCAGTTAAAAGTATTGTGAGTTCTTTGAGATCAACTTCAGACGATTATATTATTTGTACTTATCAATGTCAAATTCCAATGACAACCGCTTCTGAGAGTTTCTGGGCAAACTTTAATGCAACAGCCATTAAAAATGCTGCTGCCAAATTTGACAAATTAATGTGATCCCTTAACTATGGGTGCCATATCCTAGTCGGATAAAACATGGATCAACCCCACAAAGAAAAGTGAACACTTGCACCACTTAGTATGTTTCAGCGAAGCCGGCGTCCGGTATTATGTGGTAACTTGCTGAACACCAAAATAAAATGTGCAGTAAGGAGTTTTTCCCTTCAAGGAGGATGTAAACGGATGGGGTGCTCTGCTAGAGTGGATTTTGGGGAGCCAGCCGAGGCTGACTAATCAGAGGGTGCTTGGGAGAGCATTAAGACAGACGTGTGGAGGGGAAATGTGACACCTGGAAATTACACAATGTAATGGAATCAGCCAAGTGGTAAATGTAGCTTTTAAATAGGTTTTGTGTTCTCCATTAACTTGCCAGACACTGATTGGTCCTGACAGCAAGGGAAAGTGATGGTCAGCGTGTTGCCCCCTCCCTCCACTGCAGCCTCTACTGCATTCGTGCATGCAAACACGCACACACGCACACACAGCTGTGTTTTCATCACTTCAAAGGACTTTTCATTAACTTGCCCAAATCCTAACAACCACCTCCCTAACGCTGACCTTTCACCACAAGACATGAAATGGAGACTTGGAGCCAAAAGAGGAGGAAGAGCATGCATGCGATGTGCCTGCGTGAACACACTCATGTCCCCACATCATGATGAATACCTGCCGAACACACTCACCTCTCACCGTGAGACACACTGTTCTTTGTAGTTAGTAGGTTTCAGGAGCCAAATGAAAGTCTGGCGGGATTCGGGCACAGGTGATCACAGCACAGCGGCTTATGCTCAAATTGCATCCTCCCCTAGTTATGGCTGTGCACAGAGGTTTTAAAGCCAAATTACTGTCACCCCTCCACCCCCCCACCCCCATTTTCTTTTTTTTTGAACTCACTTACCTGTTAGCATCGGAATTATATCAGTAAGAGGTGGATTTGAATGATGCTGGAGTCATTTTAGAGTCGTTTAGATTTAAATGAGTCTCTGGGGGTATCTGCATGTTCTGTCACCATTCTGTTCACACATTACTTTCTTGAGGCAAATAAATCATGTTTGTGTGAGTTATCTGCGATTTCTGAGTGAGTTTCTGATTAGATTTCCTGCTAATTGCGCATTAGCTCCTAGTTTGATCATAATTCAAAGTTTTCAAAGAACAGGAAAAATTATGACTAACTGGCTGGCATGAATTTTGGCAGTAATTATAATCTGTTTATTGGCTGACTACAGTTACAATAGTCCTGAATTTATAAAGGGATGCAATTTTACACTTCATGTTATAAAAGATATTCGTGCTTCAGTCTTAGAAAACAGCCTTTTTTAATCCTTTATTTTTATTAACCTGTGTTTATGAGGAAAGTGATCCTTAATTTAATTTACCTAAACTGCTTGGGGGGGGGGGGGGGGGGGNNNNATTTGTTGAATTCAGCATTTAATTAGGAAGAGGTTTGCATTTTTCAATTCTGTCTGTTTGATAAATGCATTTGCTTTTAAAGGCTCTTTGATCTATTGCAGTTTTTTAGACAAGAAAATTTAACTAAGAGAAAGGGGGACTACCGGTACTTTTCGGGGCAAGCTACAGTATTACTTTTTGTATGGGCCACTGGCTTTTAATTTACTACCAGCTATTCATTTGAGGCAGTCCAGTCCAGTTATGTGAAAACGCACACGATACTCCCATATTTTTGTTTTGCTTGTTAAAAACAAAAGATTTTGGGTGGCATTTAACTGTGGAGACCATCGCTCCAAGCCACTGTGATGCACTACTGACTGGAGTGCCATAACCCCTGTTGGGAAGACCCATCATGCTCTTCAGCTTCTGAGTGGGTCACACAGCTGGAATACATTTGTGGGCATTTATTTTTTAGTTTTAAATGCAGAACTTAACGCCACCGTTAATCAGTCTAAGCATATATTAATACGCGCACAGTGTAAACCTCACGTCACTCATAAACACGCATGATATTGGATATTACTTGCACGAGCTAATGTGTCCATATGCATCCATAAATGCGAGCGGGATGCCCCGAGTGCTGATTGCCTCGCTTTTACTCAGAGCTCTCACATGTTCACTAACACGTGGGAGTATGAACTGGCTCAAGGGGGCCCACACAGCACCACGAAGCTCATGAGCCTCAGCCTTCACACGAACCCTGCAGTCCTTTCAATGCAAATGAGAGGGGAAAAGAGAGGAGGGCTTAGTTGGGTATGTTCAGTATCTGCCTCCCTGCTTTTGCATTTCAAATGAATAAATGATAAAAGCCCACTTTTTAGTCAGTTGGTGACTGTCCTCTCTCACTCTCTATCCCTTTTCATTTACTGAGCTCACTCACTCACTCACTCCCTACCCCTCCTCCCCGTCCTCTCTCACATTCTGAGTATACAGTGACTTTGCCTTGACTGTGTGGTTACCCTCCCTCTGAATCTGAAGTTGCTTTTGCATAATATGTAAAGCTAATATTAAAAGGCTAATTTGACCAGTTGGAATTATTACTTACTGCAATTAACTGTATTCAATTCAGGGCTCCCGGGGGTTTACAACTCGTCATCAAACAGAGAAAGAAAGGAAAAAAAAGAAATGAAATTCCATTACGACATTGGAAGTATCTTTTCACTGAACCCTTCATTGGGGTCTGTTCAGCCGAGCCATTTGTGGCAATGTGAGCTTTTACTGCAGATCCCCGGTGACAGGCAATAGCTACCCTCTCTACCAATGTTTGCACCTCTGCTCTTTAGCTGTGAGGCCTGTAGTAAATTCTATAGTAGGGGTGAATCGACATAATGGCCCATTACTACCTCGGATTCTCAAGAACACTGGAGTGCCGTAATGCCAGAATGGTGGGAGGGTATGACTGAAACCATGCCCAACCTCATGGGATGTGGGGGCGGAAAAGAGTATGCTGAAGTCAAACACCAATTACTGTAGGCACTGAACTCTGGATTATCCGCAGTGGGAGAAAAAGTGTAGCAAATTTGTAGCTTTTAATTCAGATCAACTACATTATTTTGCAATATCCAATAGCTTTAATGTCACTTAAATGTTTAGCAGGTGGAGCAGGCATGGAGCTCATCATTATATTGTTCACGGTGTCAAGATACAGAGATACAGAAGAAAAGCAGTTCAGTAATGTAAACCTTTTTTGCAGCAGCAAGTAGCATAAGAAATTACAGTTAAACAAATTGTTGTCTTGTTTGAGTTGGAAGAAGAGTTAACTTGCAAACCTATACCTTCCAACTTGTGGTTCCAACTTGACTGACATCATATGACGCGAAAAGACCATCAGTGGCTTCAGTTGCAGCATGGCACCAGGTTCCAAAATAAAGAAATTTGAGGAGGGAAAACCCTAAATATGTCGACATAATGTATTGTATCATCACAGGATACACTTACACTACATTTCAACATTTGACAAAAAACTAATTAGGTAAATCGGTATTTGAAAAGACTCATTCAGTGTATTTTGGACTTAAAGTATAATTTTCCCAAAAACGTAACCATGTAGTTTTGTTTCAAAACTTAACCAGCCCATAACCAAATGAAGAATGGTTATCATTTTGTGCACAATTCCGACTTTTACAAAAGAATGAGTTGTAAACAACAGTAAAATATGGTCCAATAGCTGCACTGATTCTAGAAGTAAAATGTAATGAGAAATTAATTTAATCTTTTCCCCAGTAACATGACCCTTTGGTGCTAACAGATGCAAATCTGTACAACTTGAAAACGTTTCAACTTGCAAAAAAAAAGGGCTTATGAGTTCTGTAATGAAACATCTTTTTAAATGTGCCGAGATGAAAGGGGTAAAAGAAAGACTGGAGGGAAATACCTGAAAGAACTGGCAAATCAAAGACAGACAGACAGACAGACTGAAAACATATGCCTTTAGGGTTCCTTTGGGCACCTCCAGTATGACCACTGGATTCTCTCAAAGAAAAAACTGCATCGAATGCAAAAATGTGAGCAGTAATACAAAGTGGGACAGGAAGCTGCGAACCAAACATTTTATTTTCAGCTGAAAACCTGGGCGATGTGAAATCCTATATAAAACATTATGACACATTTTCAGATTCCTTAGGGACCCAATGTTACATCATGGCGCTCATCTCTGTATCTTACTTGGTTACTGACGTAACTCAGAATAAGAACATGAACATTTGATGGTTGCTTGAGTTGGAATTGTTAGATAATGTGCAGATAACCCACTACATTGTAGGGTATTCAGATATTAGCAAAATTGTTATCATTTAAGGTAAAATGTACCTTAAAATTTGACACGCAATACAAAAAAGGCTTTTGTACAAGCAGCAAAGATGTAGTATCAAAATAAACTTTTTTATTATTGATGTCAATATGAATGTAAACACTAAGACTTCCAAACTACTTGAAACACACATGTTGATTGAAATTAGAACTTTTACCCGACACAAGATATTTCATTTTGGCTGCAGACGGTTTTGCAAAAAAAATCTGGGACAAATTCATTCATTATTAATCCAGCTTTTATTTCCACACTTTCTCATTTGATTATCTGCTTTCTGAAATGGCAGCGCTCATTTGCCTTCATATATTAATAATTCAGAATTTATCCTGGTGTTCAGACACAGATACTGGAACACTTGTGCAACTACAATGTTTTGTTTCTCTTGTTGCAAGTCCACAAACTTATTTGTTCTCAAAATGCCTTTGTGTTATCTTCTGCATTTTGGCAGCGACTAATGGCACTAAAATATAGCACATTTTGTTGTTGGAAGTGAAGCTGCATTTGCGAGTGAAACATATTAAGCCATTATGATAATTTAGGGTGGAAAGGGCTGAGTACGTTGGGAAGGAGCAGCACAAACACTGATGCATTAGCCAAAGGTATTTTTGCTTTGCTGGAAGAATCCTCTTGTTTATCTGCATCTTCGAGTAATTTCAGCATTGAGAGTTCTTAAGGTAAGAGGAAGCAGCTTTTTTTCCCCCCCTAATAACAAAACTACAACGGCTAGACGGCCCTTTGAAAGCCAAACTGCTCACAATTCCAACTGTGGCTGCTCATGTTGTCTCGCCCTCACATCTATGTGAGTAGAAATTCTATTAGGCTCAACATTTACCACATTTAATCTTTAATGAGACTGAATCTAATTTTATCACATTTCCCTTTTCCAAGCATCAGTCAGAATAGTCCACGGTTGTGAAAATTCTGAAGCCATGATGCGAGACGAGTCTTATCAGGGAAGACAGATGGGATTGTCGATAGTTGACAGACATGCTGATAACGGATTTTGGTTTTATCTCCAATCACTTCATAGGGTGGAAAGCCCGACAGCCTGCATCTTCAAGGCAACAAAAGGCTAGAAACACACCGCACACTGACAGATGGAGAGGCTGCGTATTTAATAACCTCAGTGCCACCGTGGCCCAGCAATGATGCCAGACACAGGGGTGCCGGCAAGGGACACCACGCTGTTGTGCCATCTTGGCACTCGCATCTGGAACGTGGCAAAGGTGATAACATCTCTTCTAACATCGGAAAAATGGCAGTGTGTCAGGAGGGGCTCTTGTGTTCTGGAATTAGCTCATTTTTATTTGCTTTGAAATGTTAATTTATCCTTTACATGTGGTCAGATTTAAATGCAGTGGCTAGACGTTTTTAATTTAAAAGCACTTGCTGCAGGCTACATCGAAATGGCAGGCTTTTTTGTTTGTTTCTCACTCATATGCAGCAGCCTTTGAGTAAACAGTCAATGTCAGGTCAAAGCTATTTATCTTAAGTGGCAAAGCTCAGTCCGAGTGATGTCTCTTCAGCTGCACTGACATCTCACATGCTTCAGCAAAGCTGCTTTAAATGTCTCGCTGACAGTTACGGCGAGAGCCACTGCTGACCGTGGAGCATTAATGTGAACTGATCTTGTCTCTGAGCAGCGCACTGTCCCCTCTTGTCAAATATCATTCCTGTTTTTCATTTGCATCTCCAGTCCCTGCCTCGGCTCGTCGTGCAGTCGCTCTAATGACTCTCCCGTGCAGGTTAGCTGTCGTAGTTCGCAACGCTCACCGGGAGCCTCTGATGTCAAAATGTGCTCTCGCAACATCTCCGGTAACAACTGACACAGAAAAAAA
>CAESWR010000646.1:763236-784166 GCA_903171835.1 Mullus surmuletus | reverse complement strand
ACACTTGTGCTCCATCACATACTGTATTATGATGCACTTAAAGCAGCAAGAATGAGAGCCCTGTCTGAGGATGAGCTTAGTATCGACTGGCCATTGATAAATAATGTATAATTCTACAGGAGGATCTCGGTGTTTTAAGGGAACACCCTTTTTAAAGTGTGGATTGAGGGGAGACACACAAAAGGTGTGATCATTGTTGTCCCACCATTCATTACAGAGATTACCAGAGATGATAAACAGCATTACAACATTTTAGTGTTGAGTACTGATTTATGGAACTCTGAATCAGATCCAAATGTCAAATCTTCCAGCTACACTTTATGAGATGTGCATTGCATCGTAGGTAGGCAGCCTGAATCATAATCCTGCTGAACATGCAGTTTAATTTTGATGTGACAAATGCAGATTGCACACACATGACCCACATCAACATCCTACATTCATCTATTTTAAATGGTTTATGTGTTACAGACAGAATCAAACATGATTCAGAGTGCTGCGAAGTGGAAGAATCAGCAGTCTGAGTCACTGAAAAGAAACACATCCAGAGGACTGATGTTCAGCAAAATGGGATATTTCCTGTTCTAACATCTAGCGCGAAGGAGATAGATTAAAAGATTGCAGCTGCTCGGAAAGGATCTGGTGGCAGTCAAGTTGAGAAAGTCACTTAACTTCCAAGGAGAGCACCTTTTACCATTCGCCTGAATAAAATGTTGATGATCTTGCAAGTGTAAAATCCTTATTTTATCATTTTTCAGCCACTACACAATGAAACCTGCTGGCCACAGGTTGGCCTAGAAAAGTGCATACATGTAATACATAGATTCAATTTTTTTAAGAAACTGTGGGATGATTTGATCAGCTCCGGCTACAGACGTGTGGTAAAAGACTTAAACATTTATTTTTTTGAAATCCTTTGTCTGTTTACTGCAAACCATTTGGCCACTGTTGTCTCTGATCCCCATTGAATGACAGGAAGCGACAGGTTGGTTAGCGCCATTATTTTGACTGAGTCACCTCTACCTGGAAAACACTGTGTGTAAGACAGTTGTACAACCAGCCCCCTAAAAATAACAGCAGACTGCTGATGAACAGCGGGGAACCTCGGGCTCAAACTATGCACATCTGTCAGGGGGGTTTGAGGAAAAGCATGCTGCATTATTAATTAGGTGCCGCTTAGGGGAAAGTTGGAGGCCAAGCCTAAGGGTGACATCTATCAAAGAGCAGCACATCTCCCTCTGAGTTGGGGTACATCAGTCCAGACTGCCGAGAAGGGAGAAGTGTCTGGGTGAGAGGGTCCTTCAAAGGTGACCTTCAGTTTCCTCAAGCTTTATTCGTTGTTCATTGTTCCCGCTAGCTTAAAAAATAAATAGATATATAAATAAATACTGTCCTCCATCAGCTCAGTTATGCACAGCTTTGTCAAACAACACACTTGAGGCTATTTTAGGACTCATTAGTTTAATTGGCAATAAACTGCAATTACTTTTGCAGCTGCAAACTGCATTTCTTAGCCACTACAAACACTGTTGGACTCACATATTGAATGCCAGCACAAGTTTCCCTGGATTACCTCCCCGTTGTCCTGCCTTGCCGTATGGAGAGATAATAATTACTGCTGGTGGGTGCGGTGGGGTGGGGAAGAAAAGTTCATCTTAACGGTTCTCCTGCACCAAAGGAGTCAATTTCCGCTCCCCTGCTTTAATAATGATACATTTGTGGGCTTGTCTGTGGCTTTCCATGACTCAATAAAAAATAGATGAATAAATAATAAGCTCAATTGAAGGCACTTGGTCGACATTCATGCTCCAGCTTCTTCTCCCTTACATACAAACCTCCCTATTCCCTGCTCACATGCATTATTCATACATTTACAGAATGCGAGAGTGTGGTTGAAAAACCTGACAGATGATGGGGAATAGTATACACAAACAAAAATACCCTGAATGCTGAGAATACACTATTGGGTAAGAAAACTCATTTGGAAAGGGATTTGAAAATCTAGAGCCAGAATGAGGCAATTTTCTTTAAATAAGGCATACCGTAAGCATCATGGTAGCATCTGGTGCATTTGCTCACTACGTAGGTATTCAAAGGAATGGAAAATACTACTGAGAGCAAACCACGAAAAAGACAAAAAAAAAACAAAAAAACTTCTTTTTGACAACATGGTATCTGATCAAATCTGGGAGAGAAGTGAGTTGGAGTGAGTTGTTGCAGTTTTTAGTCACATCTGTGCTCTCCCTTAACTACCAAGACATTTGAAACTTCAATTACACACTTCACCTTTTCTCCCAAGTCTTAAAATCAGGACTTAGTGGTTCAGCAGCTAGAGAGCGCATGCTGCTCACAGCTTTCAACCTCTCTCTATCACACCGGAGAGCACAATTACCTATGAAATAAACTCATTTTTGACACCATCGCCAAAAAGGAACTGAATCTGTAATATGACACATGACGATCCAACTATTATGTGTGTATCCCTTCATCCAAGAGCCAACTCGTGTTTTATAAGGAGACAATGTTGTGTTTGAGATCTGCTTATGTTAAATGTGCTCGATACATTTTATGAAATATGAATTTAGCATCATACAGCTACATAAAGATGCAGGGGAGTCGTGGTGTCCTGAACCCTGAGTGCAGTCAGACTCACTTTGTGTTTGTCGAACCCCCCCCCCTACACACACACACACACGGTGGCAGAGGGCTGCAAAAGCGCTGCAAACAAAGAATTGCTGCAAAAGCTGCAAATTTCACGAAACAAAACAGAAGTGCGCCTGGACACTAGAGGCAACAAACTGAAGGATGGACCAATCCTGTAGGATCGGCCCCTCTGTAAACAAATGAGCGGGATGTGCTAGCACACTGACATTACCTACGTAGATCAGTTGTTTTCAACTATATTACCATGTCTTTTCTTTTCCCCCCTTTTTTTGTTGCACTCCCTGTACTTGTCTCTGTACTTGACTGTTTGTCTCATGTGAGTATACTGTTATAATGTCACATTTGATTGTATATCTCTAATATGTCAATAAAGTTAGTTATAAAACAACAGATTGTTGTTTTCCTATAATGCTGGTAAAGACTACGGCCAAGAGTTTTAAAACGACATAAGAGAAAATGTTTTTTATTCCACTTCTTCCAAGTCTTAATTAATATAGAGAAAATACATCCTGCTTGTGTGTTTGTAGAGGGACCGATCCCACAGGATTTGTCCATCCCTCAGTTTGGTGCCCCTAGTGATCTGTCGCATTTGATTTTGTTTTCTGAATTTGCAGCATTTCTCTCTTGCAGTGTTTCGGTACCGTACCCCACCCCCATATATAAGTGCAAACATGGGGCCTGACCTACAGAAGTAGAGTGTGAATCGTCCGGCAGACAGACCCTCTGAAGTCAGTTCCAACTGAGAAAACATGTTCCATTGCCAAACAAAATTGTGATAAAGAGAGGAAAGTAGAGTCAAAATTTGCTTGGCATGGAGAGCCCAAACGGCTGCATATATTAAAGCAGAACATGAAGTGAGTGGGTGTGGCCTAAGCCAGAAAGATGTGCCCTTTTACTTGTGTCTGAAATACTGGAGCTCACTTCTATCATCTAGTAGTAAAATATCAGATCTAGCACACTTAAAGGACACTGCTTTTAAGTAGGAGAATGATCATACTTTGGCTTAGATTTCCAATTTTATGAGATCTTTCATATGGGTTTGCCTCTATATGGCCATCAGGTACTTACACGGGTCCTTACCAGGGACAGTACCTTCAAGAGTTTAATCAAAAGTTTACAGTATGTCTTCTGTTGGAGTCACGATAGATGGGATGCTACTGTGAGTCGCTGTTGAGGAACAAAGTGGTATATAAGCAGTGACAAACATGTTGCCTAATCTCACTTTACTTATTTATGATCAAATAGTTACTTTAATGGAAATTGAAAATATTTCTTAATGTGAGATGTAGTGAGTATATTAGACCATTTTAATTTCTAATGGGTGAAATTCCCCCCAGCCCCCACCCCTGTGCACGATCAAAACTAATTTGATACCTACTAATGAGCATCCAACCCAGCAATCCAGCCAGTATAATGTACCAGAAAAAGGTACAAGGTCTGGTTCAAGACCTGTGTCAGAGGTTGCGCAATTAACCTTGGTGAATGAAAGCTGAGTGGTTCCTACAGCGGCATGAATGGGCAATGTGTCTGCACGCCTATGTATGTGTATGTGCACGCATTCTTCTGTGCATTTGTTTTTCATGTGTAGGAGTGCTCCCCGCCCCTACCCTGCCCTGCACATACATGCTTGAGTATATCTCTCAGGCAATGAGACCTTGGACAGAAGAGTAATTGATTCAGAGAATCTTCAAATCAATTCTTGGACAGCTGGGGCCGAGGAGATTAGAAGTGAAGCGCAGGCAGCCTGGAGTGCAGTCAGACAGGCCCCAGAGCAAACAGTAATCTCAGGATTATAGACCTGGGGGAGATGTACCTGTTTTCTCTCATTTTGTTCCCTCTTGCTCTCCCAGCAGTGACAGTCTATCCACCGCTAACCACTTTTCCCCAAAATGCTGCCTTCTTCCCTCCGTAGAACATAAAAATAAAAAAAAGGCCTCTCTGAAGAGGTCTTGCTGACATCAAGGTTAGATTTCAGTAAGAGACGATGAAGGCAATTGGGAGATGAAAAGTGAGTGACTGGATTACACCGTCAGATGACTTCTGACCTTTCTATTCTCTGCATTTTCTTTAAATAAACTCATTGCAAAAGTAGCCAAGTCAGAGGGAAGTGCGGATTATCTGACCATAGCTCAAAGGAACCACTTAACCTAATGAAGTAAATAAGGTAATGTGTTCAAAGGTCATTTGTATAATTGTTTTGGTCGGATCGAGTGCAGACGAATGATGCAGACCTTTGTCCCACGGCTGGAATATATCTCCCTGCCCTTTCCAATTGATTGAATTAAATCACAAGAGTAAATCTGTCAACTTAATGGTGGAAAAATTGGCCTTAGAAGAAGGTAAGGAGGAGTAATTTTAAAAAGAGCTCGGGAACAGACATCACCATAGCTACGGTTGACACACACAGGCTGATAAAAAAAACAACTTTATGTGCCATATTTGCAGTTTGAATTCTAAATGCCTTTAAAACCGCCTCTGAGTAGCCATGAAAACAGTGTAGAGTAGGAACCCCTCATTAACGAGAGCTCACACGGTCCACTAAATACATCTTTGTGTTCAGAAAACATGTCTTCATATAAGGGAAGACCTAAATCCATTTTGTCATCTCCCTTATTTCCCCAAATTTTAATTGTTTCTCTGGGGATTTTATTGACCACCCCCACAGTTGAACATAGGTTAGTGAGGCATTACACACTCACTCAAGGTACTCTCAAACTGAAATTAAACAGAGGGGGTGCTTCTCTCAATGCAGAGTTTAATATTTAGGGAATCACGGCTGCCTGAATGAAAGTATTTAAGACTTTGGACGCTGACATTTAGCGTCCTATCTGCCACAAATGAGGAGTAAACACATCTTGACAATGAGTGCATTTTGTTTATGACCAGTTTAATAGGCTGTAGGACAACTGTTTACTTCTGCGACACAGCGGCAGCTCTGGAATAAAGAGATAACGTGTTGGCAAAAAAAAAAAAAGGAGCAGAATGCAAAGCAGTAGGAACTGAGCTCACGCGAGAAAATGAGTAGTCATCTGGGACAAATGAGTTTGAGACACACATCAGTCTGTTCATCAAACTACCTTGTGGTTGCCATTTGTTTTAAAACACCAAAACCAGTTTTTTTGTGCATTTTAAAAGTGTTATAAGAATAACACAAACATAATTTAGAGGTAATAAACAACCAGCAAACATTGCACAGATTGATCATTCATTTAATCCCTGATGTTTTGAACTAATATCAGTAGTTGGTTCATTTTGGCTTCGGATAGAAAAAGCAATGAACTTGAACATGTAACCTTGGGCTCTAGGACAACGAATGGAAATGATAATGCATCAAATATGATACAGGTGAAACGAATCATCCAACGCAACCCTGATCTTTCTGAAAACGCCTTTTCTTTTGGGGAATGTGAGACCGGACCTGTCCTAACAGTTCACAGCTTTTCTGAAAAGCTCAAATTGAAAACGTTCCGTCTGAGGAGATTAGAAGAGGAACAATAGCTGTGGGACAGATATCTCAGTCAGCATATTCTTCCTGGAGGGAGTTCAAACGGAGCCCCGTAACAGGATGAGACTTTTGTCAGCCGCGTGGTCACATTAATGAGAATGGTGGCCCCTGCAACGGTTTGTCAAGGGCTTGACAGGCTCTTAAGGTGATTACTGGCTGATTAGCATTACGGTAATCACAAGATGATTCCTGATATGGAAGTGATTGTTGCTCCACAGTTTGTGACCTCGACAGGAGCCTCCTTCCTGGCCGGTGACTGAGATGAGGAATGGGCAGATGAGAGAAGACCAGTTTAAGAGCACATAGAAATATGATGGGTTCAACTTGCATTACTATCAACGTGTATTTGGCAGCTCGGCCCTCAGCCTGACATTAGTGCCAATTAAATCATATATCCCTGCCAATTGACTGTACAATCAGGGAGTTAACCATCTATATCTGTTTGATATGATTCATTAAAGGCTTTGTGGAGATATTTTCACCATGCAAAAAGAAACAGTTTGATTTACAATGGTCGCTATGATATGTTTGAAAAGAAAAATTCATGTCATTAACAGACTTATTTGAATGGATTCTTGTTTTTTCCCCCATCGTCTTTGGTGTTTCTTTTTTGATGTGTTTCCTACATGAGGGTGCAGACAATAAAACCAACCAACCAACTAACTAAAAATCAACTAAACAAATGTAAAAATCCTGCCAAACATGCCCTGCATGAGCAAACTCCATCCCATAATATATTCACAGAATCTTATTTCCATCTCTACATTTGTCCTGTGCAAATGGTTTAATCCAGTTAAGATCCATTTTGATGACAGCCACACATCCATGAACGGAAATCAATGTGGTGGTAAAGGGAAGAAAAAGTATGATGATTAGGAATGGGAATTGATTTAGCAATTTCTTGATTGATCCAATTCCTTATCGGTTCTCTTTGGATGAGGGAATGAACAAGTACAAACAGCAAAAACTCTCTCATCTCTGGACAGAAGATACAGCATACACAGAATGCGCAATTGATGTGTGATGATGTCTAACATCTAAATTTAATAAATGGAATTTAAGATTATTCATACATTGAAAGCTGATTTACACAATGAAATGGCACTAATGTTGCAATAGGGCCTGGAGGAGTTTAACGTTACCTTCAACATTAAAAAAAGCTGATGTGTTGACATGAAATTGCTACGTACGTAGCATATCAAATACATTACATTTGTGCATTCGTGCAAATTAATTGCAGGTTTGGATGTATTTTCCCCCGTGGATGGAACGTAAGCTTTGTGTTTCAAGTGGCCCTGGTGTCATCACGTGAAATATGCCATACTGTTGGCTGTATTCTAAACCAAAACAACACAGTGTGCGTGTAACATTATTATGCATTTGCCATGTAAATTGAATTCACAAGCAGAATCGTTAGGCAAGCAGGCAAATGATGTCAAGGAAGGAATCGAGCCACTGTGAGCCACTCACAACAGACTCCCATCCCTAATGATGATGCAATGGTGTTTTTTATTTTTCCACCTTAAAAAATCAGCTGTAGACAGAGAGAAAAGCAAAGAAGCCCGGGCTTGCGAGTGGGCAAATGCGCCACTATGTGCAGCGGGGGGGAGGGATCAGAGCGGTGAGAGAAATTAGAGGGAGCTCCTCGTGAATCTTCCAATGGGAAGCCTGAGGTTTGACAGAACCGTGCAATTTTTATACTTGTCAGAATGTGTACCAGATGCATGACATGTAAATTGAACTGGCAACACAACACAGCCGGTGGGCAAGAGAGAGCAACTGAGGTCTAAAGTTACCCCCAAATATCTTAAAGTATTATGAGGGAATAGATTTTGAATGAATGTGCCATCACTGCTGCTGCTGCAGGAGTTCTGTACTTTTGCGCAAAGAACAATTTGGATGGGGTTGGTTGGGGTATGTGGGGGTGAAATCCCTGCCTCACTTGCATAAAATCGCCCATGGCAGTCAAAAAAATCAATAACTCTGAAATAAAACTGCCGTCCCCCTGATCCTCTATGATTACTCCCACGCCACCTATGACTACTGCAAACACTGTCCTTAGATAATCTGATATACAGTCCGAAATTACCGAGGTCTGAGCACACACTCATTTTTGAGAGCCCATGTTGCTCAAGGGGAAGAAAAGAGCTCTCAGGATTGTTTGCCACATATCAGTCTCTCCTTGATAGCATGCTGTATCCCAAACAGAATGAATGCGCTGTAAAACGTAACCGCTGATAGCAGCAGTGTTCCCCGGCAGACATCTGGCATCTTTTAACCGGGGTCCTGGAGCAGAACAAGCGTTTGGCCTCAACCTGAGCTGTTTCAGTCACGCCGCATTGTGGAGGATTGTGGCTGCCGCGGATTTTTATCATGCATATGCTAACTGGGTAAAGCCTCCAAAGTGGAATTCAGGGAGGCTTTCTGTTGGCAGGGTGACGTGGCAGCAGTTCAAACACTGCTTGGGAAAACGGGAAAAATCGTAGCACCTTGTCATCATCATCGCCACACCAGATCCTCCATGAAATGTTGACCTTTAACTGAAATTACCTCCACAATGTTGCAAATCAACACTTTGATTTTTGATTAATCACAGTATGACAGAATTGATCTTTTTCATTTGCCCTGTGCCTCAGCTAATTTCCTTTTTTTGTGGTGTAACTGTTAAAAAGAAATGATTCTTTTCATTTGCCCAGTGCCTCAGCTAATTTCCTTCTTTTGTGGCATAACTGGTAAAAAGAAAAAATTGTAGTTCACCTCAAAAAGTGCCAAATATACTTATTTATATATTTTTTGGCCTTAGCTGCTTTAATCTTAACCAGGTGTTTACTATTCGCTCTGTCAGATCAGCCTCATCACTTCACAGCAAACACTTAATTTAAATAATGGAAAATGTTCCCCTCTTTGTAGAAATATTTTTTTTAACCTTGTGAAGTCTGAACGCTTTCCACCACATTTGATGAGGTTCCTTATGCATTCATGCAGCCCCCTTTTCCAATTTTCATTATAAGGATCACATTAGCATGATTAGCAGGTGGTCCCAAATGTTGATTAATGTGATTTGATACAGAGAAATAATTCTGCCTGATGCCTAATATTTAGTTGATCCAAAAGACAACGGACATTAATTATCATCATTACTAATGCTTCTGGCATGAAATGTTCTCATTACCTATTCCCATCTAATTTAACACCAGCAAAGGCAGACAGCCGGGAAGGAGAGAGAAAGATTGAGTGAGTGAGCTAGAAAATAATCACAAAAAACAGAATTACAAATGATAGATAAATACAGTTTTTTTTTGTAGCCATAGATTCAGATTTTGCTGTCACTGACATTAATAATTGTAGCATAGCAGCATAATTCAAGTCTTTCTCTGCACATGTAGCATTAAATTCTCAAGTTAAAGTGACAATATGACATCAATAAACATGATATGAGAGATAGAGAAACACAGCCAGATGGGGGTGATTATGAAATGATGTGACCTGATGACCTCCAACTACTGCAGGCCTGATATATTTCCACACAATTTGGAACAGTCTTAGCAGCAAGATCTACAACAAAATCTGTATGTTATGTGATTTGATGCAGGACCTTCACATTTTTTAATGACTCACCCATTTTCCAGTCCAAGGTATCTATATATTATCATACACAAAAACACATCTAGAAACGCATAAATGGATTGGGTATAAGTATTTGTCAAATGTTTCGCACAGCATTCTAAGGTATTTGGGACGGGTTTTTCACATTTGGGCTCTGAGAGGGAGATACAGAGGCAACCATGGACACAGACCAACAGTTCAAAATAATCACCCAGTCTTAACCTTAATGTACAATAGTACAGTTTGTATGCCCCCCGCCCCCCTAAAAAAGAACCCCAAAACAAAGAAACCTCGAATAAGGTGGACTTGCTTGTTTTGGTGTTTATGTGCTGAATTTGCCACAGTAACAGGAGGCATGAGATTTGGTTGTGAAAGCAGATGGGCCACAGAGAGGGTGATAGCAGGGGCTTGTGAAATAATATGCAGTACCGCCCAATGAAGTAAGTTTTGATGAATAAAATCAATATGTAAATAATTTGATGACCTATGAATAAATACAAGTCAGACAAAAACTAACTCTGCTACTCAAACGCCAACTTTTCAGATCTGGTGGTCTCATGCAGGCGGCCTCATTCCCAGCACCGTGGAGGCATGTTTCAAACACTGACACTTTTTTTAATGCGAAGGTTCAATTCAGTAACTGGTCGGAAATGCAAATTTTGAGCGAGTAATGCAAGACTTTTTGATTTTACGATCGTATGTCAGATCTTAGAGATGATTGGAGACGTGCGCAATCCCTCCGCATCCAACGTTCAATGAGAGAACAATAAACAATCCTGGGGGCTGTGGTGGTGGTGGGAGGGGGGGCAGAGGCATGCAGTTCTGATCACTCAACCAACGGAATCTCACTTAACCGGTTCTGTGCTTCATGCACATTTGTGTTTATGAAATTGTGGTTGATTGTTTCAATTACATGCATGGTTGGATCATGGTGTCACAACTGATGTGCTATACCGAGTCAGACATTGTAAAATAAATAAAAAATTAATTCAAATTCTTAGCAATGTACAATAAATCCAGCTTTCACTTTATATCTCACTGTAAACTGCAATGTTACTGTACTGCAACCGCTGGATAACTGATGAGAAAAACAATGCTCAAAATGAAAACACAACATATTTGACTCTATCAACATTGTTTTTCTTGCCTCACGTCAGATCTTTATGTCGGGTTATTTCTCTCAGTGCTCACCTTTGCATCGATGCCTACAGGTAACTACAATCACCCAACAAAAACTGGCCAAACATTGTCAAACCTCAGTTGTTTTCCATAAGCACAGCTGTAGTTATTTTAAAATCTTTTGCCGTCGACACAAAACAATGTTGTGCAGAACTGGATGTTCACCCAGCGTCAACTTTATAGCAACTTTGAGTTGTACTGATAGAGTCAATGTCAAAGAGCTGATGTGAGGGAGTACGGGGGTCATCGACTATGGATCAGTGAACAGAACAAAACAGAAACTTTTGAAATGAGAGAGGTGAAATTTTAGACTCACTCCCCAATAGCCTACATTTTTTTCCTCAGTTGGCTGAGGACAGTTATTAGGGAAAGACTTTCATGGTTACATTGCTCTGTTATTACCACAGGCCTTTGCCTTGATCAAGACTACTGCATAATAAGCTTAAAGCCTCCTGATGAGTGCTTTCCCAAACACGGCTGCTGCCATTTTATTACTCTCCACAGATGCTGTTTTGGTAAAATGGAGCAATACCCATCCCATAAAAATATAACAAACGTTAAGTGTTGTATCTCCTAAAAGTGATAAACTAAGTGCAGGTGTACTTTGTGTGACTGGGCTATTAATTGCAACCTGAAATATGCCTGCCCAACTTGACACGTTATCAATCACAAGAAAGCAAAGAGAAATCTTTGAACGGAGCACATTTTGTCATGTAACTCAGTCAGGTAATTTACAGTTAATTACTACCCCTGCACCTTTGTTTGATTACTGTCTCCTGCAGATGATTTCCTGGTTCATAGACATGTCAGCGCAGCCTGTCAAAAAGGCTCCTGATAATAGGGTTATAATTAAACACTCCTCTCAGGGTTGTAACTAGAATGCAATATGAACTTGTGTTTAAAATGAAATGATACAGCGCCTCTGGATTCATACCCTGTTAGAGTAAGCCAAGTGTAGTCTGGAACTCTGTCTTCTCAAAAATTAACCCTTAGAGTGACCTCAACAGGGCTAATGGAAGACATTGGTAACCTCTTCAATGGCCTTGAATGCCCCATGAAACAGAAGTCAGAATGCCATTGAATTCTGCAATTTAACTGTTTCCCGTAAAAATAACACTTTGGTAGGACTGATTGAATTCAAAATGGTCGGTTGGCCTCATGCTTCATGTATCTCAGTGTTTGTAACTCTCATCGAATACTGATGCTTTTACATTATTTTGCAGGTGAACAGCCAAAGACACACTGAGGACTCATTACTACTCACTAACTCGTAGTTCTAGAGAATGGCGCATTGGAGGTCAACATAGTTTGAGGTGGGGCTTAGAATCTGGACAGAGCTTTTAGATTGGACCCCGGATTAGTGAGGACCCTGAATTCGGTCAGTAATTGACATGGGACAGACCTGTTACCCTCACAAACATACTTTTTGTCAACTAGTCTTGGTCGGGTCATTCAAAGGACCAATTGAAGTATGCGAGACGTTACAGACTATCTGTTCCATCCCCACCTCCAAAGTCTTGTCTCTGAATTAGTATTGAAAAGTTACAAGTGCATTGCCTGTATTTGGGTCTAGAGACAAATTACACACCATGCGGCGCAGTCACAATGGGGCCCACTGCAGTAGCTCATTTTGCTTGCATTGTCAGGTCTCTTACTGGGGGAATGAAATCATTGGCAAAGTCAAGATTGCAAAGACTATCTTTTGCCTCTCTGTAATAAAATTAAATTACTTGGAAATTAAATCAGATTTTCTACATGAATACATTGTCCAAAGAGGATGGATATATTCTTTTGTGATCTCTCTTCACATGCCACCATCAAGCGAATAAGTCTTCCTCTTTTTGAAAGAAGAAGAAAAAAAAAACATCTCAATGTAATGGGCAATTTTCCACAAAATTTACAGGCTACACTTAAAAATAACCTTACCCTCTCAGAGCAGTCTCTGTGCTTCCTCTGCTGCTACCGTCAGAGTATGTCAAAATCTAATTGGCCGGTTGCCAGGAAAGCATGTTCCTGCCCCGAGCAGAAACAAGTTGTGAATACAACACTGACATATCATTAGCTTCTAAGTTGATGTGGCAAAGTTGCGTACAGATTCAAGAACTAACAAACATTCCCTCTCTTTTGGCTTGCTTGTCTGTATGTATCAGCTCCTACAGAGATATGTGGCACTTTCTCTGCACACTGTTACCCTGCTGAATAACCAAGAAGTGACGGTCTTTGACATCACATCGTGTTTAAACCTGGTTCTGTGATACTCTGGGTAAAAGATTAAACGAGAGTGACCATGATACAACTGAATATACGTGGCCATGTTGGCTGCATCTGCACTGAAAACATCAAGCCTCTATTTGCGTTTTGTGTAAATTCTTGTTTCATTATGCTCTTAGGAGACCATTGAGACTATCTTTGTAATTAAGGGCAATTAATTAAACGTGACTCAATTACAAAGTCCTCCTAGACCACTTTAATGTTCCACATGCTGGGATGTGACCCCTGGATCCAATTTCTTACGACAGCAGCAGTAAAAAAGAACAACCAAAAAACAACTATTACACCACATTTTGATGTTGTAAAATATAAAAAGGCTATTAAATAATAACTTTCTGACTAATTTGCCAACAACATCACCCCTTTTTCTCCCCCCTCGCCCAAAGTCTTTTCAATTTGCTGAGGTAGCACTAAGGTGTTGATTGAAATTTCATCGACTGTACACAAATCCCTGGCCTCTAATCCCTATAATTCCAGCATATTGTATTGTCATTAGCCACTCAGTGCCTGGTAAATACAAATCCTTTCACCTTTCACTTTGCAGTCCGTGGATAATTGCTGTATCCTCTCCTCAGAAGCTTTCCCATGGGGGAAACCAAGCAGCACATAGAAAACAGGCACAGTTGAGCTTGACACTGTAATATGGAGCTACAGTATGCTGAAGCGCACTTGGCAAAGGGAGCGAAGGGCCTTGTGCAGGTCTGCCATCACTGACAGAGCAGACACAGTGGCTAATTAGACCTTTGCAACCTCCCAGTGGTGAAACACTTAAATGCCTGGTCTTTGAGAAGAAGCCCCGATCTTAAAGGCTGCTCCCCAGTGGTACAAGGACTCTGTCATTTATTCAACAAAATAAACACCTTCCTTTCTGACAACAGAGAATGATGTTTAGAAAAAAGAAAACAACTTAAAAAAGGGTAGTTTAAAATATGGTAACAACTGATGCACTGGGAGAGTGAACTGGAGTGACAAATGTTTTCCGAAAGGAACAGACCACCTGAGGGGCGGAAAAGAGTCAGATATTTTAGAGTCAGACATATTGTTTACTGCTTTCAGAGGGGAGATGTGACAGAAATGAGTGACACTGTGCTTTATTCTACAACACTTTAGGAAAAATAAAAAATATTCTTGTCCAGTCTATACCTGTCATTGACTATAGAGGATTCTCATATCACATTACCTCCCAAAGGAAGCAATATCATCATAAACAATAGAGGTTGATTAATTTCTCAGGAGGCATGTATTGTTTCATGATACCCATCTTCAAAAACAATTCCGAAATGCGAAGTGCTAAACTTAATCTCAACAAACGTTGAGTAATTTCTTTTTTAATTAGTCTTACAAGGACCTACAGATCGCTAAAAACGGATGTGTCTTAGAATAAGCTTTAGTTATAATATACATCACACGTATTATGAACTATACAAGATCACATTGCATCCCTTAAGTATGCATTCCTTTAGAATTACAGATCTGTGGAAAAACGGTATAAAGACTGTTTGATCTTCTCAGGTGCACGACAGATAACATCGCATGCAGGGATTCTGTGGGAGACTGACTCCTGTAACTCAATATATGCAAATGTGAGCCAAGCATGGTTCACTTGTAGCTATTATCCATGTACAAGATCTTTGATTAAGCCAGTACAGTGCTGTGTACATTGATTAAAAGAGCACGTTTCCAAACGACCCTTGTCTCTAGCTACGGTTGTTCCACTCTCCCTTAATCCAATCAGTGATTATTTCAGCAAGTGTGTTGGTCAGTGGGTTTAAAATATGCAACCGCAATCATGCAAGCATTAAATAAAGTTTTGAATGTCTAAACAAGACGAAACAACCTTGTAAATCAGCGTTATTTAAAATGTAAATGCTTTCTGATGTCTTGATGACTGTAAAATAAAGAAGGCAAAGTACATTATTATATTACTATCTTACCACAGTGTCACTAAAACCTCACATCCCTCACAACGTCATGGTTTCATCATTTTAAACTTGCATCAGATCCATCCCAAAGGTCTCTTTAATCCTCTCTGGAAAATTGGACCCATATCACTTAACTGATAAAGAAATTCTGGAGGGAGGAGACTGAGCAAATAGGGAAGTTGTTGAGATTCCGCACATTTTTCCCTGCATTACGAACCCCCTTTCTTCAACGTAATGTGGGGTTTTAAATGCAGTACAATGGTGTATTTTTTTGGCACAATGGAGGGAGAATAACAGCAAAATAAATAAAGAAACTGTGGAAAATGTATTGTCCTTGCTGCTGTGCCATGTTTAAAACATGCCGCGCTATATAAATGCATCTGTATGGATATCGATTTATGTCCCAGCTCTTGATGTGTTGGTCAAAACAGGTTGTGAAGCAATCACGCCTCAACGTCTTCCTTGACTCCAGTGTGACATGAGGGACTTGCCCAACATGAAACTGTGAGTGACACGCCGCTGGTTGGTGTATGCTTCACTTCACACCCATCTGCTTCTATGATGATGGACAGCACACGCACACATTTATCTCCACGGGGAGAGATGTTTCAGGCATAGGCCATACAAGACATAAATGATCCACGGTGCCCGAGGAATATTTAACAGTAGGTTCACTCATTCATGTTGTCAGTGCTCCATCTCTGCTATTCCCCTTTCTGTTGAAAAAAATAGAGACTTCAGCTCATCCCTACTGGCTCCTGGCTCTTTTCCGCAGCTTCGGGAAACATGACTTTTGAATTCCTTATCATGCATAACACAAAGGAAATTTCCTAACTCACACTCACGAGTTTATCTCCTCAGATTAATAAACATATTTTCACGATTTAGAGCAGCTAGTCCTTGTAGAACACCCCAACTGAATGTAATCATTCAAGACTTCAGCGGAGACATTAATGCAGGAGAGCATGTGCACTTTGTAACATAATTAAAAGTTGTCCAGGGGAAAGGACCGCTGCAGGGAGCAATTACTCATAACTGCCAATGTGATAACACAGGCTTCTGCGGATCACGGTGTTGTGCACAAATTCTTACACATTTCACATTTGTGAGATACTTTTCCATCACAGGTTGTCTGAACCTGTTCGTGTAGGTGTCAGAGAGGAGTCTGCATTCACAAACGCACGCACATACACACACACACAAACAATAGGACATGTGGAGCTCTTCTCGGTATAAGCCTGTGTGACTGACCTCTCAGACATAGTCTTTGACCAACACGTGTCGCATAAAAATATTAAAGTTGACATTAAAGGGACAGTTCAGATTTTTTGAAAGGAAGTTTTATGAAATCCTCACCATCAGTGTCGTTCATCAGCGGTGACTTTTCCCCGACTGCGTCCGGTGAGCGGAGTTCTGGCGCGGATGAAGCATTTTGCTCAAAAAAACAATATTTGTTCAAAGTGGTCCATTTGCATGATGAATTCTTTGCAACAAAAGAGTCCACCTTGCAATCAACCGGCACTATTTTTCCTGTGTTTGTATCACTGTGCGCACCTTTCCATCAGATGAAGGAGGCCGAAGGAGGCCGAAGGAGACTGCTACGACGCATCTTCTCTCGCATCGCAGCGGTATCCTTCCGAGCACATTAGCGCCGTTGAAATAGCTGATGATGGTGTGCGCAGTGGGAGGGAAAATAGTGCCGGGTGATTGCGAGGTGGAACTTTTGTGTCGCAAAGAATTCCTCATGCAAATGGATTACTCTTTTAAACACATATTGTTTTTTGGAGCAAAACGTTTTTATGCGTGACCCCAGCAACTGGATGGAACTACTTTCTGCAACACTGAAAGCGGGCCAGGACTCAGCTTATGGGACGCAGTGGGGGAAACATCACTACTGATGAACGACACTGACGGTGAAGATCTCATACGACTTCATGTCAAAAAAACTGAACTATCCCTTCAAACGTGACAAACCTCAAGCCCCCCACCCACCCCCCCAAAAAAAGACACAGACACATCATGTGCACAAATATATTTGACAGGCTAATGTCTTCCAGTGAAGTGAGATCAATGAAAATACCCATGAGAGGATAATCATATACAAGAAACAAGCGAATCGCGGCGCTCGTGTGTCCTGACAAACACCTGCGCTTTCACGGGACCCATTTTATGTTGCCGGAAAATTTTTTAATGGGCCATTGATTTGGCAGACACATCGAAAACAAGGTGGAAATGCATTCCAAACCATTTATAATGTAGTTTCGAAGCCACTAGCTTGTCTGGGCTGGATGCTGTGTATAATTAATTTCTCATTGTTTGCGTTAGACGGGGTCATTGAGGTTAATTGAGTCTTACTTCAAAAATCTGGCTGGCAGCCACACGTGCAGTCTTTACTGTACATTCATTTTAATTAATATAAAAGGAGTCGGCAGCATGCCTTGCCAAGCCTAATGATGGGCAAACGCTGTGTAAACAACAACAAAGGCTGGCCCTGTACAGCTGCCTGCACAATATTAGTCGACATAGCGTCTAATCGTAGCGTGGCTGTCACCGCTGCTCCCTTTCCGCCACTGATAGATAGGCTACTCAAGTGAACTGAGTGGAGAGTCAAGATAACCTCCGAAACAAAGCCTTGTGGGTACCGGCTGCTGGAGTATTTGCAAGGCATGTCATGATACTGGCCGCTCAGTCCGCCTCACTTTGAAGCACCAAACAGGCTCGGTGGAGAAAGAAAACGCACTTAAGGAAGCCTTGCCTTTCACTCGCTCTAAACTAAAAATCCATAATTAACATACGTTTTTGGTTCAGCAGATTCTCATTCCAAACCGATGCTTTGAGTTAAACCCAGCGCTGCCACAAGGACAACTCTCGGGAAAAAAAAAAATCAATGATTACAGTCGGAGTGGGAGGATCAGCATCATTCCGCACGCAGCTTTGTTTGGTTTAATAAAGTTTAGTACGAGTTCATCGGGTACTAGGGTGTAATACTATTTCTTTCCTGGCAGCTGTTTCATCATCGTTTCATTCTCACTCTGTATATATATTTTTTTACATTTTAACAAGGAGTTTCAAAAGGAGTAATGATCGGATTTCAAGCAGAATTGCAGATTTAATCCGATTTCAGTTCATCAAGTGTAAATTCTCTCGTAATCCTGGACATTCAGCATAAACACCGTAAATCAGAACATTTTGTTGCCATGGCTCATAAAATAAAACAGTGCAGTTATAAATAAGTAGGCTATCCCTCAGGATGAACACAAGTATTTATCTATCCAAGTCTAAAAGATTAGTGTCTCATTTGAGAAAGCATCTTTTTGTTAATGGTATAAGGCTCCTGCCAAAATAAAATCTTGGCATTGCAGCAAACTCACAGATATGAATAATATCAAAATTTCATCATCCATTGACATCATATAGCATGAAAGTCCATACAACATGGCTGGAGATAGAGCTGCAGGGGGCATATACATGGAAATTAGCAGTGAGTGAGGTACATGTTTGAAACATGTTTGCAACATAGGAGGAGGAACAAAGGGGAGCAACATAGGAGAAGAATGTTCAAGGGTACCCTGGCCTTTATGATAGTTTTATTTATCTATCAACCTTGTATCAAGGATATTTCACCTCCAGTTAAAGCACTACATGTAGACCTGATTGCTCTCTTGTATTCTTGGTTTGCAGAAGCATCCAATGCCAACGTCTTATTCTTGTGACCAGGCTGAAAGTACTGGACAAATAGCCAGACAGCACTTTCAATGTTACGCTGGGCTTTGGATACTGGTCGTTTTAGCCGTGTTTTCTGAGATATATTCCAAAAAACATTTTAATCGCTTCATCACGAAATGAATCTGCAATTTAATTAGTAATGCAAAAACTTTTGGCCTGAGAAATGCACATGCCGAATTTGTTCAGCTTGTCATTCTTCCTCTGTTCCAAAGAGAATTAACGGATACATTTTCCTCCTGTTTACCTTTAAATGAAATGTGTTATCATTGGAGTGTGTTTGATTTCGGATTGTGCCGTTTATTAAACCCAGCTGAAGTTTCCGCTTCACTCACATCTTATTAAATGAAAAAAAACCTGCCAGAATTAGATACGATTTCATTCAGTAATATTAACAATAACTGTTTAATTGTGTTGAGAAAAAAAAGGGGAAGATGTGAGTTGTAGAAGGCATATACGCGACTGTATAGCTGCCGACTATTATATAAAGTAGACACTGAAACATGGAAGATACTTGAACCAGAGTTGTCTTCAGCAGATATGGTTACTGTTCGAGTGCAGATTATCATTACAAAAACTGTGCTTTAAAAGTTTTTGAATACATGCAAATACCAAGATACTTACACCGTGTTGGCTGGAGCTCTAACAGCTCAGACAGAGCAAAAATATTTGTATTTATATTTCCAGAAATTTAAATGCCCTCGGTGCAACCAAAGAATGCAAATAAAAGAGCCTCTGCACTGCAGAAAAACAACACCGCGGTCTTGACTGCATTCATATGACAGTCTGAGTGGGGGTCAGGACCGCTGATGTGCACGGTGCTCAAGGAGGTCAAGTATAATCACAGCGATTTTTTCGAGAAAATTAATCACTCCCTGATTGTGCTCTATAGGTTCTCCAACCAAAGAGCTTGAGTGTCATTTTAATTCTCCAGCTTGCCTCCTTAACCTTAAACATCCCCTTGACCATCAAGGGCCCGTCACTTAAGAACTGTTCTGAAGGACTGAACAACCTTGGATTCCATTCTAGTCAGATAATTTCCCTTTATTGACTGGCCACAGTTATATTCTCGTAATTCTAACCTTCATCGGCTTTTTAAGGAGCATCTTTTTGGCTTAATATCCAAAATGAAGCGGTCCCCCCCCCCCTTTGTACGTATGTACAAACTGCTAAGCAATTTTAAGATGGCATCCAGTAGTTATTGAAGACAGATGATAGGGATGATAAAGGCGATAACACTAATAATTCAATTGATAAATCAGGTTGGTCAGGAATCTATTATTACGCTGTGCCTTTCTCATCTATAACCAGTGGCTGAACCCCGCTAGCAGTCATTTCCCATCTCACAGACTGTCTGGATGACTGATCAGGGTTGTGATTGTCTCCCCGCTCCCCAACACGCCACCGCCACATACGTCAGCAGCAGCACATACATCTTGAGCAGACGCTAACTCCGAGCCAGAGCAGTCTGGAGCCCTGGTAAACGCTGCAATCAGCACCAGAATTGGGCCAATTCCTCATAACCTTGTCTGCGCATGGCACCTTGCCTTGAATCATAAGAGCACGAGGCTGTCGCGAGTGTTCAATCTGTCAGCAAAGCAGCTATATTGCCCCGGTACAGTAACAGAGGCTAAATTGACATTTAATTATCTGCGTCTACCCACAAAAGCTACATGGAGGTTTTAGACGGATGTAATGGAGTTACCACACACCCTGTCACGGGAGCAATACATATGAGCAGCAGTTATATGACGCTGCGGCTCTTTTCATGGGCCCTCTCCTAACAGCAGCAGGTATCATAACACAGCATTTTTGAGACGTTTTTAATCTGAAGCCACGAGCTCTCACGAACAAAAATAAAGAAATGCAAAACATCTCTTTTCATTCCAGTCACATCAACCCCCAAATATGGAATATTTATTCCAAAATATCAAACCTCTACACTGTGAAACCAGTTTTTGATTTGTCACCGTCTTTGAGATCAAAAAGTCTTTCATAGTTTGAAAAGTTGACTTTGTGGCCTGATGATGAAAAGCTCAACCTTTTTTTTTTTTTTTTTT
>CAESWR010000646.1:731983-754539 GCA_903171835.1 Mullus surmuletus | reverse complement strand
CCCCTCTTTTTCATCTAAAAAAAACAAACAAGGAAGTCCTCTTGTTATAGTATAGTATAAGTCGGATGTTTTGCATGGAACATTTTATTTATTTTTAAACATTTTGCTAAGAAGGCAGTGACTTTTAAAGGGTCAGCTCCTCAAAATTACCACAAAATAAAAACATAGAATTAATAAATAAAAGTTGTGTCGCTTACAGACATTTAAAAAAGAAAATATTGTATAATTATTGAATTTCCACATAATACTTCTGGAGTCAGTGTTTCCATGAGCATGACAGTTTTTGGGTTTTTTTAAAGTCAACATTGCTATTCAGTTCCTAAAATTTGCATTTCCTTAAAAAATATCTTGAAAAATGCGTGGCAGAAGTGTATCAGGCACCGTTGTTGGTCTTGCATTGTGGGGATAGCGCGTAAATTACCACGCAGAAAGCTCCATGAGCTTGTGAGATGGAAAGGATCTGAGCCGAGCAGATCTTTTGATCAGATGGCTGAGGTTGAGGCGATGGAGACTTTAAAGGACTAAAATAAGACTTTCATTCTAAAAGAGAAAGGATACCTCAAAACACCAGCAAATAAGCCAGAGTTTTCCATGCTGGCTGTTATCAGGTGAAAAATAATATTTAAGGAATGTTTGCACGGCTGGACTAAGACACGTCAATCAAAAACAATAGTCTGATTTCCTTCCCACAAGCCGCCCATGCAGCCCTGCAGGGACTCAATGTCATCATAGCAGTGTGTGTGCTGTTTCGGATTTGACAGTATTTTGAAATTCATGGCTCGCCAATGCTGGCTATTTCCCTGTGAACGTTTCTGTAGCAAGGCAATGAATCAAATTTCATGCTCTAGCCATTTGTCTTTATTATGTGCCCTTGTCCTTTCCATTTGACTCTCCCATTTCAGCCTCCTCAGGGCTCCACTGGAAAAGTCAAATAACATCAAAACAGTTTGTGAAGAATGCTTGATCGCAGGGCATTTCTCTCACTCAGGGTCATGCCAGCAATATAACATAGTTAATTAGAATGATCTTGTTGGAGGTAATTTGGTAATTAGTTTTTGCATTTCAGCACGGGGAGCAATCTGTCTTCACTTTTTTTCCCCCTGACAAACTGTATATATTGGCAAACCACATGCACCATAGGCAGAACAAAGTGCTGCAATAAAAAAAAAAAAAAATAGAAAAAGAAGAAGACAGCGGAGGAACGGGGGAAGAGAGGCGAGGGTGGTTACATAGACAAAGCTCGGGGACTCTTATTTAGCTTGTTAATTAGCTGGAACCTTGTGATCCCAATTTTAAAACCCGCCACGTTGCAATGCCGCCGTCTTTTGTGCGTTGCCCCGAGCCAGATAAACCTAAGCTCTGTTCCTGCGCCTTTCAAACACCACGGCATTCACAGGAGCGGCGTTAGCTCTGCTTTCCCCTCCCCGTGTTAGCATTGCTCTTATCTATTCCCAGGCGCTCTGTGTAAACTTGGTCACCTCTGACACCTCGGTTACATGCAGTTACACACATGCATTACAATAGCGAGACCTTTTCTTCTTCTCGCCGCTGTAAGGCAATCAGGATTTGACGTATCGGCGGCGACGCATAGGTTTTAAATCCTATTTAACTTGGGCTAAGGACAATGAATAGAGGGGTGACACTGTTTCATTCTGCCCTTTTAATCAAGCTCTCATTGTTAGAGGTGCACCGCAAATGTCAGGTCTTGGTTGTGCGATTCCCTCAAATTGCTGTTCCATGACTGTGGGGAGACGTGTGTGTCTGGGAGGGAGCGAGAGAAAGAGATGGAGTATGTGTGTGTGCATGACAAGGGGATGTATAAGGGGAGCTGGCGTAGAATCCCTGGAGCGTAGGGCGAGAGCAGGAGTTACTAATCAACTGTGAGGGAGTGGGCCGGAGAAGACTCACCCCCTATTTTCCCCCCAGAGAGAGGGAGAGAAGGAACAGATAAGACAAACCTCTTCAGGCCAAAAGCACTACAAATGAATGGCTATCACCAAAAATATCAGGGGGGGGGGCGGCGGAGATTCCTTCCTGCACATATTTTTTTCCCCCTTGTCCACCTCTCGCAGTAACAAATGGGAGGACTAACTCGGCGGGCACGCAAAGACTTGGGGGTTTACCTCTGGAGCCCCTTACACTCATCCCTCGGCTGATGGATAGCCAGGAGGTTAGGAGCCAATGTCAATTTAGTTAACACAGCCAATACCCAGAAGATTCCACTCAGCACTCGCGCCGCGTGCAGGCGGAGACAATCCCGGACGGTCTCTCCCTGCCTCAGCAAATGTTTTACTGGCTGCCGATCCGCCGTCCAGGTCGCCCCCGGAGAGCGCCGCGGTTAACCGCAAAACGTTCCCCCGCGACTCATCCGAAGACAGCTTGTCTGCATGCGACCGGCGTCAGATATATGTAGGTAGACAGAGATCGCCGTTGACAGGGAAGCGCAGTAGGAGGAGAGACCTTAGGGGGGGGGCTGGCAGCGAGCTATTAGTGATGCTTGTATGAATTAAGGCCTTTAATGTGAAGCCAGGAATGTTTTGTCGCCATCTCACAGGGCTACACTTTTTCTTTTTTTTCTTTTGGATGCGGTTTGAGAATTTGAGGTGGCTGTTGTTGCAACCGTAGGTGACAAACCTGGATGTGATTAGCATGTCTGTCATCGAAGCAATTTTTTACCCCCCCCAAAAAAATCAATTATCTATCCCAGGGAGTTAATGAAGAATTGGGCTTCTGATTGTTTTGTTCCTCACTGATTCAGTCTCAAGTGCTTTCTCAAGTGTTTTCCTTCATTCAGTCCTCTGTCTATTTTTTTTTATTTTTTCGCCACTGTGCACTGCAGTGACAATGCAGAATGTGATAAACCTTGCATTTATTTAATTGTTTCTTAATTTGATTGTTGTTAATGATATTCACATTCACAAATCTAAATTAATGTGGCTTATTCTTTGAATGATAAAAGGCTAAAATTCAGTAACCAATACTTTTCCATTTTCCCAAGAAAGATGCTTGTTGTAACTTGTGCTGAGAAATATAGGAGTTTCCTCTTTGAAAGATGGCTAATTTCTGAGCAATACTGGACAGTGTGAGCTGATTTGAGTTGCTTTTTACCATAGGCAAGCATAATACCATGAAATTAGCCTGCGTCGGAGAAATCTGCAATCAGCAAGTATTATCCGGTTTGATGAAAAGGATCAATTGAAGTAATGCTGCAATAATCGGATGCAATTGGAATGAGACATGTGCGGTGTATTAGCCCCATTATGCTCTATGGTAAAGAAAACAGTGCCTGCCATTTTAATGTGAATTCCGGAGACCGTCAACATTGCATATCATTAGGTCAATCCGTCTTTAAAACACATTTCCACATTTTTCTACCAATGATGCTTTGTGATATGCATGCAAATTACAGTTAGTGTGAGAAAACTGTGGCAGGATGTGTGTCGGCAAAATATGATCATCCTCTTTTGGTATAAATAGTTATTTTAGGCGCGCACGAGGCCATGGTGCTTGATGTAACAATGTCCTTGTTGAGATGCAACAACAACAAAAGCTTTTGTCTGTAATTAAGTAACTAAAAATCTATTGAGAATATTTAGAAACATATCCTGTCATTTCAGGTAAACTTCATGTAGAAATATGCTTACTTTTTATTTTGAGTGTAATTGTACTGTTCACAAAATTTGATTCATCCTCTCCTGTTATGGTTGAATTAAGTGTCCAAACAATTGTGCCTTTTTCCATATCAGGGAGGACCTTTCGTTAGCTTGATTGGTGAAAAGTATAACCGCCAGAACACTGGCCACATTTGAAATAAGTGGCATCACGCTGGCATCACTGAATTAATGCTCAGTTAATGTCCTGCTCAGCCTCCCTCTGCAATGTTCACATATGGATCGCCTGTCTGCCAGAGGGGTAATTACTTCAAATGTGGTTAAGCCCGTCGCTATGAACACAGGCAAAAAGATACTGTCTGAAGGAGGAGCAATCTCTTTAATTAAGCAATTTCCAATAGTGCAGAGAGGATTTGTCGGTTCATTTGTAAGTCAATCAACTGCCCGTTAGTAAAAGATAACAAAAAAAAATCTACTTTTCACAGTAAATGCACTTACACGTACTTGTTTTCCTTTTTGTAATAAATTGGATCATTTGTTTCTGTTAAATTCACAATATCCTAAATTGGCACCTAAATCATAGTCACATTTGGTTTGGGCATCATGGAATTTAGATTTATTGTCATTTCAATATTTCAAAAAACAGCAGTTTGTCTTTCACTTTTAGCTTTTACTTTCTGTCCTAATTTGGACCCAAAGTTTGAAATCATGACACAAACCAGCATAAAGGTTTTTCATTGCGGCTGTTTAGTGTTTCCGTTTGTCATATAGGCATCTGCCCCTTGTACTCAGCATGGGAAATCACACAAGAAAGATACAAGCATATGAAACAGAGGAATTTTTCCTTTATCATGCTCTTTAGGGGGCCAGGGGACAATCAGCGGGATTTGTGAGATGGAAACCGGCCTGTAATGATGGCTGGGCTCAAGCCCAGATAGATCAGAGACATCTCTTTTTTTTTGGTCAATATTCCGCTTAAGCGTCAGAGGACACTGTGAGATGACAGGATGATCCCGGTGTGCAAGTGTGCATGCTTTTCTGAGTGGAGCCTATTAGTGAGGGAAGCCCCTTCAGCCACTGTCAAACTTAAAACAGAGGACAAGGGAAGATTTACCTCCAATTATGGGCCCTAGTCAGAGCGCTATCAAGCTGCCGGGATGTCAGCTTTTGCTTGGTTATTTATTCATTTTTGTTTCAAATACATGTCACGGTCATGGAAAATGAGCAGGACTTTCCTGTCTTACACACCCCGTCCTCTATTCCGTGAGAAATAAAAAGAGATTGATGTGAAGTTTCTTTAAGAGGGTAAAAGATAAGCTTTAGTTTGGATTTAATTCACTCACTATTCCTCTTACTAGACAGAAGCTGTGACCCTCCTAATGCATGCCGATTGTGTTAATCCCTTGCCAGGATAAAATGAGAACTCCCTCCTCTCACCTTTCTTGACCCGCACCTCTTCTGTCTTCAACACACTGTATTACAAGACATACATTTTAATTTGCAAGCCCAATCACGGGGATCTTATGAGCTGCTGGCTGGAAAGCAATTGAGCCTCATTCAATCTGTTCCCCGCATGTTTCCAATCCCTTTATGATTATTTTATGATATTAAAGAGCTTGATCAAACTGCCTGCAGAACCAAAAGGTTTTTTCTTCCCCCCCGTTTCTTGTCTCTTTTTTCACACCTCATTTGATTGTACCCACTAGCAACCTATGCTTCCACGCAGCACTTCCGCGGTCATTGGTGCACCTTGATTTGAGAGTCGAAAGTGGGGGCTGGGGGTGGGGTAAACAGCGCATGGAAATGTGCCGGTGATTGCCTTCCTCCCAGCGTGGTGATGGAGGGGCTTGAGTGATCGCACCCCTCAAGCCCCTCCTTGGTGGTTGATTAGCTGTAGAACCCTGGAGCTCGGGAGTGACACACTGGCTCATCAGACCCCATTCAGCCTGTCAGGGACCCCCTTGATTGCACAGAGATTCATAATTGTTCCCGTTCCCGTGTCCAGTGCGCCGCCATCCCATCTTTGCATCAGAGACTACACGAGGGAAGGCTCAACTTTTCCTGTCACCTAAAAAGGAATGCAGTTGAAATGTCTCTATATGGAAGCAATGCATCAAAAAAGGACATTTATTTTTGACAGGTGACAACGGAGAAACACAGACAATGGCTTTAGTTGCGATACCACCTTGGGCTACACTGTGTCTATGACAGGGTGTAGATATGCAGAGCAAGTTTTAGCTTGGGTAAAGTGGCAGGAAGACATTTATGTCCAGGAGTGCTTCTTTTTCCTCCCTGTCTACATCTGCCAGCACCAGTAGCTGCAAATGGGCCCAGTGTAATGTCTTTTTTAGTAAGGCAATTGGAAAAGAATTGCTGTCTTGGCATTTATAATATGACTTGGTAGACACGATTGAAAGTTATAGCAGTCAAAATGCAGAACTCTTAGGGCTTCGACCCAAGTTATTGATTCATAGGTGTGGAACTCATCAAATCATAATCTGTATCAATTATTTTTACGTCTTGGCATCTTATATTTCGTGAAGGTAAAACTGCATGTCAGTTATTAAACAGTAATTTGCTGGTTTGAGATTGCTGAGGCTCAAGAGGATCATAGTAGAATCAAAGTCTCCAAATTAGAGACTTTATTTGTCTGAAACATATATTTAAGGATGTGACAAACTTAGGAAAAGAACAAAATACATTTTTGGAATAGAAATGGTCTAAGGTGATTTTTTTTTGCACTCATTTATTATGTTCGTCTGTATGTTTGACATCACATCCGCCAGATTATCACCCATGAGGACACCTCCAACCCTACCTAAGAGGTAGGGTTGGAGGTGTCTCCATAGTTGTGCTCGAATGATCAAGTGATGTTTAACAGGCATACTACTTTGTATTTGCATTTTCCTTTGGGGATGTAAAGCATTGCATATTTTGCAACATTGTAGTACCATTGTGATTGAGGTATGGCTATTGTATCATTCCATTGGCCGACCCATTGTGCTCTATGTCCTCTGCAATGTTGACACTGGACTAGTACACTTCCTTGGGGGACGCCTGTGTCGAAGATGAAGAGGGCGATAGAGATGAATGATAAAATGTACTCAGAGCACTTTCCATGCTGCGTGCGCCCATTTAACCATTTACATTCACACATTTATGGTGGAGGATGACATGCAAAATGCCAATCTGCTAATCGGGGGAAATGGGGGTTAGGACACGTTGATAACGACTCCCCAGGCCAGGGTTTCAATTGCTAACAGTGTGATTACAAGTTAGCCACTAGCCGACTATTGAGCCGCGGCGCTCGAAGTGCGACCGGGCATCATGACAAACAGTAGTCATGGACTAAACAGAAAATCCATGGTGGTGTTTACTCTCGGGTTCTGTTTGGCTTTGCAGCATTGCACAGCCAAACAGAACTGACTTATTGAACTGTTTTCAAATGCAAAGAAATGCAAATGAGCGGAACTCCACGTCACTTCCATCCGCTCCAGGCTCCTGTTTCAGGTGCTATGGGTAACCTTTCGATCGCTTGTTCATTTCTCTATTTTTTTTTTTGCTGTCGCGAAAGCCCTCAGCGGTATGTCCATGTCCACACATGTCTGCAGGGATTTTTTTGTACTGCCAGATAGCTGAGATGGCCTCCAGTCACTCAGCCCAGCAGCTGCTCTTCACTCAACCAAGACACATGAAATGACATCTCTCTGCTGTTTGGGTTCCCAGGAGCGATTCCCTGCGTTCACGGCACTCACAGCACCTAGGGCCAAAGACTTCAGATGAAAAAAAATCACCTCCATGTTTTGTGGACTAACTTACTGCTTCTGATGTGTGCAATTGCATTTAACTGCACGCCAGCTTTTATCTTATGTCCGAACCAGAGAAGTTGTGATTGGCCGGAGGCTCCTTCACGTCCTCTCTTTATTCAGCAAATAGGCTTTTTTCCTGTTGTCAACCTTTGGAGGAATTCACTCGCTAGTGTTTACCGGAATGTTTCCTTCTCATTGCTCTCGTGTCCGTGTAAAAAAGCACGATCTCTGATGTTTCACTCATTTATTTTTGTAATTTTTTGGCTCCTTTGCCTTTGTGTAAAAACCTTCACTGGACAGGTACATTTGTTGGAATCACCCGTTACAATTTCACAGACTCCACATACATTTCAGGTTTGCCCGACTAAAAGCATGAAACGTGACTTTCTCCTCGGTGTCGCGCTGCTAGAGATTACAGTGTCACCGCTCGTGAATGAAGTGGGACTCGGTGTCAGCCTTGTGCAGAATGATATATTTCGCAGTACTGAGGGAATGTTGTATAGGAAAGTAAATCCACCATCGTACTCAACACAAACATTTACATAAGTCACACCCTGCGCCAGATAAGTGGCTTGTTGTAGCATTAGATATTGATTCAGTCAAGAAATGAGTCAAGGTGCGCTCTGCGTGTCGAGGGGTAAGACTGAGAAAATATCAGCTTTGTCAAAGAACCCTGAAGAATGCTGTAACCAGGGCTGTATGACATTTGGGTCTATACTACCTCCTCTGTGGGTGCGCTACAGAAATGGAGATACTGTATTATGTTTTGTTTTTTTTTTTGGTCAAACTGGCTGGTGAATCAGTTTAGCAGTTTTCCTTTGGATTTTGTCACCTTTTTCATAACAAGCTCCATGTGTGCCACATCTGAACATTGTGTGAGCCGTTTAATTGGCACAAGAGGACTCACAACACAGCTTTGAAAGATCAGAGTTTCTGATGATTCGGATTAAATCAGTTGAAATGAAACCTTTACACTCTCTTTTTCGTGTTTGCTGGTGTCTAAGAAGTTTGCTGGTGTCTTTTTCAAGAGATATTGTTTGTTTGGGATGGATCCATTGTTTTTGCTGATCCCTTTGCTGAAAGGTTGCATGACAATCTGCTATTTGGGAATGTATTTAATAAATGACAAATATGGAGGCAGGATTTTAATGAATTAGACATGTGCTTCCTCTTATTTAGCCAGGAGGCTACAGATGTTTTAAACTGCGATGACGTCAAGAGGTAAGTTACTATCGCTCCCAGAATGGTTACAGATTAAATCGAGGGGCCTGTTTGTGTCTTTATATCTTTATATATTTGAGTTTAAAGTTTTACCTCAAATACCCAATCGTCAGATGTATTGACCAAAGGGGACAAGCGAACGATTCGGGGATCGGAGAACATCCGTGTCTGTGATGGTAAATTACTCTTAACTGCTGTTCACTTGTTTTAGCATCAGGAATTCATTGACAAACATGCCCTTTGTTTGTTCAGTTTATCAACACTGAACAGACATTCTGTGGCGTTACCCTCTTCCATCCTCACAGAGAGGGGGCCTTTTAATGGATGACTTGTCTAACATTCATGTTGGCCTGATGTGACACTACACAGCCCGGAAAAGGAAAACACAAATGTCTTCTTCCACGTGTTTGTGTGTGACAGAAGAGGAGGGGGGAAGCGGAATGAAGCAGAAAGGAAGAGATTTGTGGCTGTCATGGTCAGACTGTGTATAAAGTATTTAATTTTATGGGCAAGTTTCACTTCATATCAAGTTTCACTTCATATCAAGTTTCACTTCATATCAGGTGGATCCTGCTCTCATTCAGTGTCAACCTATTCCGATGATATATAATTCGCTTGATCTATGTAATTTCTGCTCCCTCTAAGTTCATCACAATCATGGATGGTGCAAAGGCGGACAACTTTACTTGGTCTGGAGTGCATATTATATTGCAATTTCTATTCATTTAACATTTAATACTGAAACTGCTGCGTGACTATCTGCTCTAAAAGACATTTTAGTTTGTTTTACTTGCAGATGCCTTGATCGATCATAAGGTCACGTTCGAAGCTGCTGCTTTCACCACTCAAAACACATACCAATGTATTTTATAAGCTATTTTACTAACAGCAGTGGACTTTACTGCAGCAATTTGAAGACTAGATGAGGAACTGCTCTTGCTTCATCATTGATGGATAGGCATTTGGCTCACACAGGAAATCAAAAATATCTCCTTTATGCCAAACAGGCTGCTCAAAATAAATGTGGGCCCTGTCTTTAGCGCCTGTCGGCGGTATTTATGGCTCAAATACAAAGACTCAGGAACCAATGCTGGAACAGAAAATCACAATATTTTTACTCAGACACTGAAGTGATTATCTTCAGAATTTCTTAAAATGTACACGCTAACCAGCTCTAATTTAATAAACATAACTCTATGTGCCATTTTATCTATTCTAAATGCCACAAAAATAAGAGATATTTCACATTCTGATGCAAAAGGATGAAACATGACTCCCTAGTGCACTGTCCACACTCAGTATTCCCCATTTATGGGTTGAATGACATGTAATGCCTTGCAAAGCTGCATACCTTCCTGGTAATGTGTCACTGCTAGAGACAAATATACTCACCTCAGCTCAAAGTGAGGCATGTCATTTTGTTGACAAGCTGTAGCCGGGTGGCAGTGAGCATCCCTGTGCTTGGGAACTGTGCATTCTCAAAGAAAAAAAAAACAGCAATGTGAAAGAAAGTCTGTCAGAAGTGCACGCTCAGATCACGTCAGCGGTGGATCCAAAAGCAGGTAAAAATCAAAGGCCAAATAATGATCGAGCTGATGCAACATTTTGAGCAGAAACCATTGCTTATGCGCTCTGGCAAATGTAGGGGGCTGCAAAGAATTGATATGCCCACACTAAAATATTATCAAAGCCTTTGTCTATCCCACTGTCTGACCAAAGTGTGAGATTTTTTCAAACCTGCATAATGTTGGTGCCACTGCTACAAAGTTGTCAATCACTGGAAAAGCATCAGGGACATTGTGTCACAGTCTTTTGCTTTGACAATCATAGCCAAATTTTGATGTTGAGGTTGAGCTAAGCCCTTCAAGTCTTCCCCCTCTTTCCTTTCTTTTCTGTGTAGTGTGGGAGTATCCATCTTAAATGAATAGTTCAATTAAAGAAGTTCCAAATCCAGCAAAATTAAATCAGCTAGTTACAGTATCGGCCCAATGCCATGTCATTCATCTTCAAAGATAATAAGGACCATCTTGGTAGTCACAGTGACTTTAAATCAAAACAAGCCCAAAGGGGAAAACTAGGTTAAATGATAAACATTTAACAGTTGTGGAATCAGGACACAAAGGCTACAATTCGGACCTTTATTTCTAGCTAACACACTTTTCTTTTAGTTAACATAGTGTTGTTCAATGGGTGGTTTGTTCATCTCAGTCACTTTGATAGTGTGGGGGAGTCTGTGTTTGAGGATATAATTGTGAGTAAAATCAAGTTTAACCTTGATAGATGATATTTCTATGACCCATTTGTTGGGGAAAATAATGTCCTATTGTTAAAAAGACAACAAACAAATCTGCTGTTTTATCTGTTTTGTCCTCCTTTCCAGTCCGTTAGATAATTGTCACATTGTGATGTATGCTTGCTATTTCAACAATGGATTTCATGAATCTTGAAGTTTACAGGTGTGGAGCTCTTGTCCTTTGGTTTTCATTTAAATCTTCCATCTTCACCAGGGACGAAGTTCAAACTAGCCACTGCCTATTGCATGTTTTTAGGACCAGATGTAAACCAGTGTAGTAACATCTTAACTATCTCTATTACTATAAAACAACAACAACAACAAAACCTATAATGGTAAACAATAGAGTGCATAATTCTGCTTAATCTGATTCTACATGTGAGTCTAGTTATTTTAAATAGATCTTATCCTATTCCTATTTGGCACTCCAGCGTCCCATTATTTTGTCTATTTTTATAGAATTTACTCAAATCTGTGGATTTTTTTCCTGAGAAATTGACAACAAAATTTGCAAGAAAAAAAGAAAGAAAAGTAAATACAATGGGGCAGTGTTTTTTCTATAATCCACCTAAAAAACAAGGAAACACAGGTGAAAATTTGATCTCCTTTGCAGAGGTAATATAGTTTGCAAGTTTGGTATCTGCACAAATTTGTCCTTTTTGCTTGTTGTCACAATCTGTGTGAGGGATCTGTAGTGTGCCACACAGTAAAAAAACAAGAAAAAAGAAAAAGAAATGACATTAAAACTACTTATTTCAAAATCCATAGTGCTCCCCATCTACCTGTTACCTATTCATTGCCTTGCTCAAGGGAACACTGAGTTTGAGATAGAGACTCCTCTAAACAATGCATATTCCAAAACCTCAGGGCACATGAATGTTCAGCAACAAATAGGTGATCTGCTATGATACTAAGCACTACGACCTTGTCCTTTCCAGCGTAAAAGGTCAGCGTCAAGTGTATTTCCCTTGCTAGTGTTGCATATAGACAAGATTTCAGCCGTGCAAACTTTGCCACAGCAAGGGATGTGGGAATCTATGGGGGTTGCCGTTGGTATGTGAGCATTTTGATAAACTTGTCCTAGCGGCTTGAGATACCACACACCGAAGCTGTGCGTTCACTTCAGGTCAAGAGAATATGGAAGCCATTTGTTTTCTGCACTGAGCTGGGTTCAGGAGGAGGAAGTCAGCACTGTGACCGCTGGTTATTAACTCCTGCTGAGATTCAACATCTTCCTGATTCCAATTTTCTGCCCCTTGTTGCCTCTTTCGCTTGAGGTCCTCCTCGCACTTTGTCATTTAGCGGAGTCTAAACATTATCGCTTATATATTATTAAAGCATGATTAGAAAGCCTGCATGTCTCCACCTAACACACATTTTTGAAAAATGACCTCCAATTAAATTTCTGCCAAAGTGATGCCAATGTATCTCCAAATGTAATCAGTGTAAAGTTTGCTCAAATGCAAATGCCACTGCTCTTCACTCCACTTTCTTCATAATTAACGAAGGAATATGCATTACATTCCCTCTCATATCACCTCATGGTTGTCATGGTCTTTTGACAGTGTTTAATTGAAAAACGGGGGGCTGGAAATTTTTTACCACGTTCATGATCAGCTCTGATCATAGAGTGTGTTGATATGAAGTGAAACTTACCCATAAAATTAAACACTTTACACACAGTATGACCATGACAGCCACAAATCTCTTCCTTTCTGCTTCATTCCGCTTCCCTACTCCTCTTCTTTCACACACAAACACGTGGAAGAAGACATTTGTGTTTTCCTTTTCCGGGCTGTGTAGTGTCACATCAGGCGAACATAAATGTGAGACAAGTTATCCATTAAATGAACTTGATTGGTTCTGTAGTGGCAATTTGAAACTATACCCCACCACACACACCAACACACACACACACCTCAACACCGCCCGTCCCTGCCTCTTTCATAATTTTCTTGTCAAGTATAGCAGACAGCCTAATGTGAGAGGGCAAGCACAGAGTAAACAGTGGACAGATTTTCGATGTATCACTGTAATGGAGTAATTACCAGTCAGAGAGCCGTGCATTGCTGCTCATCAAACTTAATATTCAACATAATCTGAAGGAATCACAAAATACTGTATCAATTATTAATCATCCTATGTCTGCATAATGTGTTTAGCATAAGTCAGTTTATTTCAACCATGATTGCAATTCTTTTTCCCACAATGGCCAAAGTCACATCATTTAAATATGTTATTTTCTTGGTACATTAATATTTAATGCATGAGCTGACACACTGAATATATGAAATCACAAAACAGGGTTACCGATATTAGCTTTTTGTAAGAAAGATAGTCAGCCAAATACTTAGATATATACATAGATTTTCACAAAGTTCAGTGTAATGTACAAGATAGGTTGTGGAATTCTGGAAAAAGAGAAAAACCTCTGTTTTAATGAACGCAAAAGGAACAGCGACAATCAGTCTGTTGTATATAACATGTGCAATCGCTTTAATAGCAAAAAGTATTTTGAATTTAGTTCGGTTATTATGTGATGGCCTACTTTTGCTAATTAGTACAAAACACATCGTGGCCAATTCAAACATTGAACTTAATGTTAAAGGTGATTTTCTCAAAGTTTGATCGATTGTGGTATAATACGGTGGTCGGGCTGCAAACACAGAAACATTGCAAAAGAGATATGCTGCAGAAAGAGAAAGGCTGCAAATTCACAAAATAAAACAGAAGTAGGCCAGACCGCTAGGGGCACCAAAATGAGGGATGGACCAATCCTGGGAGATCAGTTCCTCTTTAAACACACAAGGGGGATGTGTTTTCTCTATATTGATTAAGACATAGATTAGAAATGTTTGTAACCCCCTGGCGACTGATTTTTTTTATTTTTATGAAAAAAATATAGACGTAGATTGGTTATTTTCCTATAATGCTGTTAAAGATTAAGACCAAGTGTTTCAAAACATCACAATGGAACATTTATATTTTCCTTCCACTTCATCCAAGTCTTAATTAATATAGAGAAAACACATCCCACTCGCGTGTTCGAAGAGGGACCGATCCCACAGGATTGGTCCATCCCTCAATTTGGTGCCCCTAGTGGCCTGGCGCACTTCTGTTTTGTTTCATGAATTTTCAGCATTTCTCTTGCGGCGTTTCTCTTTTTGCAGCATATCTCTTTTGCAGTGTTTCTGTGTTTGCAGCGTGTTTGCAACTCTCGACCACCGCAGTGTAAAGACAACAAACATGTCAGGTGTGTTTTTCCAAACTGCTCTTTTTAATAAACATGGCTGTCATGAAACTTTTGTATTGAGGTTGAGAGGTCGGCTTTAGTTTGATGTACCAAAGAAAAACAGACTTCGGCCTTGTTGTTTTCACAATTGGTTTTCCAGCGTCATTGTTATATTAATGTGCTATCAAATCACATACACCCAAGGCCTCACACGCATTCGAAAGCTCTATATCAAAGCCAGTTGGCAGGATTTTGGTCAAATCGATCAGTATGATGGACAACAGTGGTTAAATAGACTGAGAGGAAAATGGTGGAGCTAATAACAATGTGCCGTATTTTCATCTGACTTTTTCTCTTCATCGGGAAACATGCATTGGTAAGCATGGAATCACTCTGGTGTTCACAGTTTGTGGCGGCTGCTGTGCTGGAAAAAAAAAGAATTATTAGATTTAATAGTATGTAGGAGAGAGAAAAGCAATGAATAAATAAGAGGTTATACAGTGGTGCAATTCAAATCAGCCTTGGATTCAATTTGTCGATGGAATGGTAATGGGAAGGCCAGAGAGAAGAGGCAGAAAATAGTATGTGATTTCTCCCACTTGCTTGCAACACACCATGCTAATTTGCGTTTCATACTGTGTAAATGCAAGCCAAAGTGGAATTTTCTCTCCCTTTCACCCCTTTAGTACAATCATATATGTATTTATATACACTTATTTATCATTTTATTTGGTTTTGTCCAGTGCCGGTTCTGGTAATAAGCACATGCATCTGCTTGGTAGTCTTTCACAAGATCTAGTTAGACCTAGAGTGGAGACTCACTTTTCATTTTCATGATGTCTGCGTTGCCTTGTGGTTCTTCTCTTCAAACGGCAAAAAAAATAGTGTGAATAAGAGAAGCACAGTGTAAATGGCCCTCCTAATGACTCTCAGCAGGACCACTCCTTGTATCTTTTATGAGGCAGGAAGAAAGGCGCGCATCATTATACAGTGCCCATCTGAAATCCACCAGCAGCATGATGCTCAACAAAAAGAATCCCCTCCTGGCAAATCGGGTGTAATGGGACACATTAGCGTATCGTTAGCCTGTTAGCGTGCCTGGAGGTCAGACACTGGCTGCCAAATTCCTGCTGCTGTTAAAAAAAAAGAAAAAAAAAAGATCCAAAAAAAGAGCTGGCTCTAGATGTCTGTTCACTCATTTATGAATAGATAAAACACTTGCAGAGAATGCCTCTGCAAGATTTGAAATATTTCTTCCGGATTTGACTGATTATTAAAAACATTCACATGAAACTTACAGGAATAGACAACCCTCCAGCTCAGCAAACACTGGCACATGGAAATATACCCAAAGCTTTTTTCTTGGAATAGCAGTTTTGTTACTTATAACTGAGCATAGACAGCAGTTGGTGTTGATAAAGCTTCCCATAGGAAAAAGAAAACAAAAAAAAACTTGCCACAGAATACATAGATCCCAATAACTGAATATCCAAACCATGTTTCACTCCATGTTGTCAAGTAAGAGGAATAACATTTCAGTTTTAATGAGCACTATTATGCTGCATCTGTTCTTGAACTATGTTGTGGGTAACAGGTGTGCTTTGTTTAAAATGCCCCCGGTTAAATTGTGTTAGAGGGCATGCAAGGCTGTCATTCAGGTTAATAACAAACGATATAAATAAAGAATTATGTTTACATTGTGGTGAAATGGACAACATGCAATATAACACCATTGGAGCCATGTGGGAAGATTGACATTCATTTGTAAAAGGTCTCTGAGGGCTTGCGTCACTGATCTACAGTATAGTTTGCCACAAGATGGATGGAAACCAGAGTAACAGACGATGTAAATTATGTTGAAGAAGAAAGATAAATGTTTGCGGTCAGGGAGGAGGTTAATATAGAGAGCGGGAGGGAAAGTGATGAGGCCTGTTGGCTGCAGCAGTTAGCCCCTCCGCCATTTGTCACTCATTCTTTGGAACTGGGTTGATGGGGGCCAAGCCCTAAAATTTGACTCACCTTTTAAACGACGCACACCATCAGTGGCATCGTATGCTCCGTTACGCGAACCTTATTTGCGAATAGTAGGACAAATGACCTGTTGGGGGCCCCTGCCGCGCTATCACATGGCACAGATAGGAAGATGCTCCGGCGTGATACGGGACGCTGCGATACATCACGGCGCAATCTAGCCGGGGTTAAAAGGTGCTAGAGTGGGGAATTGTAAGGCTAACAGGTGCAAGGGCTAGTCAGCAAATAATGGGAAAGTCATCTGTGAGAGATGACTATCAATTAAAGGCACTTAAGGCGCTAATGACTAGCAAACGGTTCCTAATGAGGATATGTGAAGGTGGGTTCACATCTCTGGATGTCAAGTGCAGTGTTAAGATTCCAGCAGTCACGCTAAAAGCCATGAATGCACACGGGCCCACTCATCACGCTATCAAGGTCATTAGGAACTGTAATCAACTTTGCAAGTACTGTTTCAGGGAGAAACAAAGTTGCCTCACTTAAAAGCAGCAATGGGAAGCCATGTGCTGCGGTACAGCAGGTGATTACACTAATTAGTTCCTTCTGTCAGCTAGAAGGCATGCTAATCAGTGAAATCGGCCTGTGTAGTGTTTGGTTGGAATGAAAACCTGCACACTTGCGGGCCTTTCCCTGTCACACGGTTGCTTATCCCCGCCTTATTATAATGGAGAATTGGACACAGTGAGCAGTCGTGGGCCAATTTCCCTTTTGGCTGCATGCTCCAATATCTACTGATTAAAAATAAAGGCTCAGATAATTGTGTCTTTTACGCCAATCTACAAAATATACAGAGAGCGTTGCCATACAATTCTGTTAGTCGACCGGCACTATTCCAGTGCGCCATTTTGGTTAGTTAAAGTACATTTTATATGGGGTTTTCTAGTTATGTTCCCACGTGGTATGATTCTGCTCATATTCAACGAGTCGTAGTCATACAGTAGAGGCATCGTCAGAGCCTCATGGGAACCTTTCAGCTTTTTCAAAGCTCTATTAATCCATCATTTTTACAAGGAAGAGGTCAATTGGAGAGAGAAAGTGGATTATGTCGGGCATAAATTGTTTGTTCCTATCTTCTTTTATGACACATAAGCACATTGTCTTCAGTATCCATTACAAATTGATTATGACACTCATCTTGAGGCATCTTTCAATCACATTCAGTGGCAATCAAGAGATCTACTAATTCAAATTAATTGTGTCTTATTTGTTTGTAATTAATATGAAGTAGAATCCCCCCCCGCCCCCGCCAGCCCCCCCATTTTTTGGAATTCAGACAGCCCACCCCACATACAATCATGGTCATTTAAGCCCTGTTTAATTGTTTGATAGACAGCTTTAAGAAAGTTTAGATAGACATTTATAGATTCATCTATGTAAAGTTGAAAGGTTTAAAGGTGTGTTTGTGGTAATCAAGTGTTCCAGACACGTGGATAAATGAGCAAAGTAAACACAGTGCGGCTCAAACTGTCTTTGTCTGGTCTTGGGGAAGAAAACCTTGTCTGGGCAAGAACGAGCATGATAACACCGACACCATGGACTCTCTCACCTCCTCCGGGTATTTGATTATCTCTGTAGCAACCTGCTTACCGATGACCCCCATTACCTACAAGGCACACAGGTCAGGCACATATTGCGCCAAATAAAATGTGAGTGAGATTGCCAGGAAGTCTAAGATCGGACAAAAGGTGAAGAGGCTGGAAAAGGGTTCCTGACAACAATGAAACCATCTGTGCATCTGTGGGCTGATTCAGTCATGATTTGCAGTGCTACCTACTAGATCCTTCCCAATGTGTCTGTGCAGAGCTAAATAAATTAGATATTTTCCTACCTCATCCCTCTGCTTCCCACTCTCTTGCATAGTTAGTCTCCAACTAAATTCAATGCTGAATATATAAAACACTACTACGGTATTTACATAGTAATACTTATCTAAATCGTAATTACCATATCATTTTTGTTATTAATGTTCAATGTGAAGCATGAAGAGTGGACTAACTGTCTGATTGGGGGATCCTCTCTGGATTTGATGGCTGAGATAAGTGTGCAGACTATGTAATTATATAGACAGTGTACGGCCAGTTATTCAAATCCAAATCACACTCTGTATTCTTTTGTGTCCCCTTTTGTTGAAATTGAAACAGTGGCAGCCAAAAAATGAATATTGGAACACTTATGGCTTGGTGTTGTTGAATTGACCCAATGATTAAGGTTCTTAACTTGGTAGATAGAATTACAACTCCACATAGGATTTGTACAGAATGATATTGAACTTTTCTGACCTGCAGTCTTTTGTTATGTGAACTTTGGAGCTCTGTGCCGCTGTGTATCAAGGAAGACCAGTCAGGGTGATTGTTTTTCTGTGTGGGAAGACACTGCCCTCTATGACTTTTCATCTGACATGTCCACAGGTGCGGAGCTTACAAATGTGCTGCACAGCAGTGGATCAAAGGCCAGCTGAACTATATGGCTGTGTTGTTTTTTGAATTCAATTGTAGAATGATATGTCTATACATACTGGCCCTATTCCAAATGATTCTGTTTCTGTTTCTGTTTCTAGTAAAAAAAAGTATGCTTTTGTAGATGCCAAAAAACTGTAATTTCTCAACTCTGAATATCCTTTTAATAGCTGTGTTTTTCACCCTGTTTCCCTTGGCAGAGTAAAAGCGTGACTGACTACGTCTGTGTCATTTGGACGTGTGGGTGTTTTGGAATAGAATGCAAGCTTTCACAAATCTTGCAGGTTATTTTTTGATTCACTCAACTGTGTTAATGGAAAAAAGTGAAAACATATGCTGTACATCAGTTATTATGTTTCTCTCCTATTAAATATCAACAAAATGTTGTTCCTCGGTTCACAACCACAGATGTTTCTCCTGAATTGTAAAACAAAATCGTGCCTCCCCGGCTTTCGTCCCAATGCCAAATAAATAAAACTTCGCTTCAGATAACTTTGCATTAGTGGTCCCCATCCATCATCCTTCTCACAAAAGATGAAGCAGAATAGTACATCATAACATTCCACGCTTCGTAATACAGTCACACCCAATTGAACAGCTCAAGGTGTAATGTGCTGACTGATGATGCACTAAATATCATAAACAGAAAAGAGTCAAAAGCAATTTCGGAACTCCAACGATGATCAGGGACTCGCATTGACTAAAGAGGAGGCAACTCCCACAATAATGCAGAAATTAACATTTTTTTCTAAATTGTCGCAAGGAAATTAGATTGCCATATTGTTTGAGGGGGAAATAACATCTTAAGCCTCAACAGGGGGCGTTAATGGCTTTTTGGGACAGCATTGCTTGGAATCATGCTGTCAACTGCCATGGAGGTGCGCTGCCATCATCGGGCATCATCACCTACAAACATGCCCCCCACGCTGTGTTGGTTATGTACTCTTCGCAAATTGAGATGCACAAGTTGCCCTCACCACATCTAGCATTGGTTACGTTTGCCACCATATGCCACTTGGAAAGAGGAAACACCCAATGTTTATTTAGCTAATTTTGTGTCTCTCTCTTGTGGTTCTAGTCATGACATAGGGCAATGCCAAAGCTTGCCCAAGAGTCATTTTTGCTTTGAGGCTAAAACTTCAAAAGGAAAATGTTGTCCTTTTTGGTTTCCAATTTTGCTTTAGGTAATTAGAAACAGTAACCAACTTATCAAATCCCACATTGGGCAAACATGGCTGTACATGAGGTAAAACCCACACAGCGTTGTTACCCGGTCCCAGCATTCACATTTGGGTTCCATCACTGATGGAAAAACACATTTTCTACCAACATGGCTAAGTTCTTTACCACCGGTGAAAGCAAGCTCATACTGGTCTTCAGAGAATTCAAAGTGCTCGCAGGGCTCCAGTGGTACCATGCTGCCTTCTACAAACTGAATTGTTGTGATGGCCCCTACATCCTGTTCTCAGGAGGAGCTCCCAGCACCCTCCTACACCTGCTAGGGACAGACCTCCCTTCAGTTGCCGCTCCTCTTCCTCCTCCCACTGGCAGCAGGGCAGGCGGTAATTAATTTCCACATTTTAACTGGGAGGCAAAACGCTAGTGTCCTGGGACTGAGGCACGTGTCACCAGCCTACACTCTGGATTCTAGGGATTAGGATAATTAGCCCCCGGTAGAGTGGGCAGACAGATGGAGAGAGGAGATGATGGCATCTCTTGGTCGGGGACGCTGATCCCCCCTTGCTTTTTCCTCCAGCTTATGGAAAAAAGACGCTGTAAACAATAGTTTTAAAATGAAAAAGAAAAAGAAAACAAAAAGAGACTGCCAAATACTTTTGCCTGAGGATAATCCATCTGATATGTACTATTATTACTATTATTTTTTTCAGTGCAACCCATTGTCATGGCTAGGGATCAGACTCCACTTTTAGTGAAAACTGATAACTTGTTGCAGACATCAAAGAGGAGGGTGTGTCCAGCATGATGCTTGTGTGCCTGTTTGTATGCGCAAACGTAGTTATTTTGTAAAAGAAAAAACAACCAAAAAAAAAACATAAAACGGGGGCTGGCTAATATGTGTGATGGTTGGGCAGGGCGTTTTGACAGCAGCTCTGCTCTCTGCTCCGCTCAGCCTCCAGGATCCCTCAGTCACTTAATGAAAAAGAGAGTGGACTTGTTGCAAGTCACTGATGCAGAAAACAGATTAACTCAGCTGGGCTGCACTTGCCCAATATCATGTACAACAAAAGCATCACTTCTAGTGGTGGGTATGAGGGGAGAAAGTACAAGAGGGATTGAAAAGGGGGAGGGAGGCTGATGCTCGCATTGTATGGTGGGACATAAATATACTGTTTGGCTAGGTTACTCTGATATATCACCGCATGCAGACTGCAGTCCACCTTTGTACAAAATGTTTAAAGCAATATTTTTTTTAAGTTCATACTCATTTTCATTAGAGTCTACATTAATTTACAGAACAGTAGAGTTGTTTTTTTGGCCGTCTGACAAGTGCACCATTGCATTTAACACGGGGCAGGTTGTGTTTGTTGAATATTTTCCACTTATCCTCTGCACATATAGAAATGGCAATGTACCAATCCCAAAGATGGAGACTATTTGCTCTTCAGAAAATGACAGCTTTGTATCTATGGTTATTTATGAACAGCGTAAAATAAAAAGAACTGGGCTCTTTACCTTTAGCTTTAACCACCACCCTACACCCCACCCTGCCACACACACACACACACACGCGCACACACACGTAGCATCCTTTAGCAACATCTCTGACAGTAATGTACATCCCTTAATGATTTCCAGCACAGGCTGACAGTTTTGGCCATATATTTCCTCCCTGAGTGTGTTTCTTTGTTTGTCGCTTCTCCTCCTCTTCCTCCTCCCTCATGATAATTACTGGGAAGAAAAAAAAATTAATAAGTGACAGTTAGCTCTGGAGACTTCAGCACAGTGGTGCAGTATGTCTTAGGTTGGCATCTGACAGACCGCAATAGGGGGGCCGCAATTGTGAAACGTCTTGACTAGTAAGGGAGGCAGGCAGTGAAGGAAGGGAGCCAGCGGTACGATGCCGAGCTTTTGTCACGTAGACAGTAAGTGTGAGTAAAACACACTCCTTCCCTTGCAGGCTGTTCAATGAAGTTGGATCGTGTGTCAGTTGCTTCTAATATCATGGGCTTTTTTAATGTTTATAAAACTGGTATTCAGATACCGTATGTCGCGCGTTTTATCTTCTTTAAAAGGAAAAGTAGAAAAAAAGGTCTATTCTTCCTGTTTACAGACTTCAATTTATATAAAAAAATGCAGAAAGCGCGGAATTGTTGTTCGACGGTAATTGTATTGGTCTGCCTTAATTGGCCACACTGAGGAGAACGTTGAATGAAAGATTGTATTTGAGGTCATTAGAGTGCTACTGTTTCCATTCTGTGGACTCATGTAATGAAAGTTCACAGAGGAGTTTACAGCATTACATGAATTAATTCCTGTCCGACTTTACTCTTAATCAGTTGACTTTCAATTTGAGTGGAGTTTGCAACCGCTGCACTTGTTTCACTGTTAATTTTTAGAATGTGACATTGTTTATGTTTTGTTGCCGAGATTAGTTGTTAACTAAAGCTATTTCTCACAATTAATTTGTCTTTTGATTTGTTCAGCAATGGCGAGCATGTAATGAATATCCACAGTTTGTTTTTTGTTGTTTTTGTGTTAGTAAATGCTGATTCTAGCGTTTTCCTGTCTTAATTTTGCTTTGCATGAACGCTCTCAAAGGCAAGTAAAATCTGCTGTTGGTGTCAAATTTCACACAGCGAGTTCACAGATGATATTAAGGCTAAATGTGGGTCACCAGAAAGCTAGAAAAGGTGGTTGCTGAGTAAGCTTAATTGCCTTGTA